>JACEEZ010025520.1:132500-212500 GCA_016584305.1 Chionoecetes opilio
ACATGTGAGACATACTCCATACATGGGCGGATAAGGCCCCTGTAGAGAGCAAGCAATTGGGAGGGAGAAAAAAAAAGGACGCAGACGCCACAGGACACCTAACTTCCTGGAAGCTGTTTTAGCAAGAGATGAGATGTGAGATTTCCAGTTCAGATTTTCAGTAAAGGATAGTCCTAGAATGTTCATTGTAGAAGAAGGAGACAGTTGAGTGTCATTGAAGAAGAGGGGATAGTTATCTGGAAGGTTTTGTCGAGTAAATAGGTGAAGAAATTGGGTTTTTGAGGCATTGAACAAAACAAGGTTTGCTTTGCCCCAATCAGAAATTATAGAAAGATCAGAAGTTAGGCGCTCGGTGGCATCTCTCCGTGAATCACTTAGTTCCTGTTGAGTTGGACGTCTAATAAACGACGTTGAAAAATGCAGGGTAGAATCATCAGCGTAGGAGTGGATAGGGCTTTGAGTTAGACTTAGAAGATCATTAATGAATAATAGAAAGAGAGTGGGTGATAGGACAGAGCCCTGGGGAACACCACTATTGATAGATTTAGGTTTGGCAAATTACATCTGGCAAAACCTCACGCACTACTACTGCCCACACTGCCTGCTCAAAGTCTAGCATAACCTTTTGGATACAGAGAGCTGGGATGTTGAGTGCAACTCTTCACAGTTGAGAGGACTTCAACGTAGTTTTGGCGTCTACGGCGGGACAACACAGCAAAAAGAAGAGGGACCTGCCTCACACTCGAAAAAATATTCACTCGAATGGTCTTCCGCTCGAAAAAGTATTCACTCGAATGGTCCAGACACCAGAGAAAAGAGAGAAGTGGCGTGAATTCTCCTCAAATATACTTAACAGAGAGAGAGAGAGAGAGAGAGAGAGAGAGAGAGAGAGAGAGAGAGAGAGAGAGAGAGAGAGAGAGAGAAGCCATTCGTCATAATCAGTAGGTATACTCATCGAACCTTAAATGTAAACAAACCCAGGAGGCAAAAATTGAAAAATAAAAACAAAGGTGTAAAGAGAGTAAAGCCACAACCATGGCGACGTTGAACCTGATGTTAGATGCGTCAGATCTGGGTTAATTTTCCCTCCCACCTCTTCTCTCCACCCTCTCCTAGGCGACGATGCGTGGAGGAGGAGGAGGAGGAGGAGGAGGAGGAGGAGGAGGAGGGGGAAGAAGAAGAAGAGGAGAATATATCTTTAACATCTTTAAAATTTATCGCACCAGAATTCCTTCCAGTCTTAGTTCGGAAAGTGTCAGTAACAGGTTTGTATTTGATAGTTTCCCTTAGCTGACACAAGTATATCGGTAATCTGTATAAGTATTAAGTAAGTATAAGTAAGTATCTGTAAGTAAGTGTAAGTCAATAATCTCAGTTCACTTAATTCAAACTATTTATTGCTGGTGAACTTAATAATGAAATGAATTTACGTAACCCAAGGAAAGTCTATCCATAGTATAATTAAGCGAGGTATTTTTCCATCAGACAATGTCAATAATAATAATAATAACACATCAAAGTCGAAAAATTTAGTTCATAGACTTTCCTCCTGTTCCAATTTATAAACCATTTCTGTTCGTGTTAAATCCACAAGTGTAAGAACATAAGAAAATAAGGAAGCTACAAGAGCACGTGAGACACTTGCGGCACTTGGTAGTTCCTGTAACACGTAGTAGGCTACCTGTAAACTGTAGTGTCTAGTGTAGTGTCGTGTTTAACCCCTTCACGCCCAGATCTTTCCTTTGCTATAAAAAATCGTATATGTTGTCGAGCCATAAAATTACGAAAAGTAGCTTAATATATCAAATTAGTTAGTCGACAAGGATACTAAACAGGTCATATCTATAGAATATTGCTTATATTAACTTAAAAACGTCTAATGGTAGTAAAATAAAAATGGAAATTACGTTCTGGGTCTCAAGGGGTTAAGGCTTCATTATAGGCGGGGAGAGGAATGAGTTTGAGTTTTTTAAAGGCGTGAGAAAAGGGAACAGAGTGGATGGATAGAAAGGAGATGGAGGAGCAACAGGGAGATGAATGTTCAGATTGGCATTGCCGCGGGGGTGTGGGTGGTTTAGGAAGGTGTGCGGAGGTGAGGCGGGCGTGGCTGTAGGAGGGAGGGTGGTGTGGGTGGTGTTGAGCGTCGGGGTGGATCGGTGTTGGAAGGCGCGGCGGTGACAGGTGGTGGTGGCGGTGGTGGTGCAGAGAAAGCTTGGGAGGTGGACACGCGGCTCTCCACCACCACCACCGCCTCTGTACCGCCGCGGGAGGACACTTCATACAAGAGGATACGACATATAATACAAGGCTGGCTGGTTGAAGCCACATCAGTACCACAGATATTTGACGCATGAACGGAATGGTCGCCAGTAACATATATATATATATATATATATAATATATATATATATATATATATATATATATATATATATATATATATATATATATATATATATATATAATTATATATATATATATATATATATATATATATATATATATATATATATACACATACAGAGCTGGGCACTAAATACACTGAATGTTTTTAAATATTAAATACTAAATACATGGGAGAAATGTATTTAAATACATTTGTAAGTACATTTTAAATACACAAATTTTAACATGCCCGAAAAAAATGGATTTTCTTAGGATTTCCTTAGATTTTGGGTTACCTTAGAAATTTCCTTCTCAGGCCTAAATTTCCTTAAAATATGGAAATTTCCTTGAAAGTGGAAACACTGGTTCACTGTAACATCAGGGTTGCCAGATAGTTGGCCGGGTTTATGGCCAAATTAACTGATAAAAAAGTATTTACATTTTTATATTACGAGTATTTAAGTACAATGTATATAAAAAAACTATAAAAATATTTAAATACTGTATTTAAATACATGAAAACCAATGTATTTATAAATATTAAATAGTTCTAAATACTTTAATGTATTTAAATACTGCCCAGCTCTGTGTATATATATATATATATATATATAATATATATATGTGTAAGTCTACCATAAGGCATTTAAAGATCCCACCGGTGATTACCTGCTTTTACCGCTACGCTCTGGGCGAGTGCAAAGGGTAAGCCTACTGCTTTGAATTTTCTTTTCGATAGAACATGAGAGATCCGGGTATTTTCGTTAAATTCGGTTGGGTATCTCCTAAGAGTTTTGTATGAAAATGAAAATGTATAGATGCACGGTTATGATGGTCGATAAGTTTTCATACGATGTTGCAATCAGTAATCCATGAACTTAAATACTGAAAAAAAAATATATTTTGTAAAAAAAAACCGTCATTTTCTCGATTACTTGATTTCAAAACCGTTTTAACTATAGCTCTATAGACGTCTTTGCCTGCACTCTTTGTTGTTCTACGTATACATCTTTTACGTGCACCTCATAGTTTTTTAGTTATCCAAATAAACACTAATTTTGCCAAAAATTCCAAGGGGCCCTACAAATTGTGAAATCTCAAATTCCATGAAAATTTGTCTATTTCTTTTTGGCATGCTGAGCACAAATCTGGGTTAGTTTTCTTATTACTTCAATTAAAAACCCTTATTTCACTCATTTCTTGGGAAATGGGAATCATAACTTCCTTTTTACCGGGTGATGTTGGTCTACGCTAAAATTGCTCAAATCCACACAATGAATCCAATATGGGCCCTTCGGTTACCTTATCTATAACCACTACAGTATCTCTACGAGTCTACACATCACAATTGGAATACGGGCGCTGTATCTCATTCTAGCCACTCCATAACATTAATCAGCAAAACTAGGAAATCATTATATTAAATTTACCAGGCAGGGTTTGGGAGCTCAAGCCCCAAACTTCACGCTCATCAAACTACTGATACATTAAAACTCCTTAAACCTAAGCGTTGCAAAATAAAATGACAAAATTATATAACACTGAAAAAACCTTTGACCAATGTGTTTCTTTCCTTTTATATGGGCATGACATTTTTCATAACATCATTTTACATATTGTGTTGAGCATTTATATGAGCAAAATGACCTGCATTTCGTGTCACCTCTCATGGTGGGAGAAGGCCTCATGGAAAAATAATGTTGAAGTTCATACAATAATCCCAAAGTTCAGAAAAAAATCTAATGATTGCTGAAAAAATATGACATGTATAGAATTCTTTTTACTTACATTAACTGTTTTGGAAGACTCCTTAACTCCTACTCCTTAACTTTGGATAATCAAACTTGTCATCCATACAATAAAATACACAAACCTGCACAGCCGTTCTAAATACTCTCAAGGACATTCAATTAGAGGTTAGTGAATGGAAACTGTAAGTGACATTTATTATAAAGAAAACAAGTCACCTAAAAAAAAATAATAATAATGACATTCATATTAAAGCAAAATAACAAAAAAGTCAGACTGATGCTGACTTTAACTCTGCGTGTGATTATAAATGACAGGAACAAACAACACTGAGAGCACATCAATAGGATAAACAATGATCTGCTTCAGCACGAATGTTGTATGTACGTACTATAGTCTATTTTTTTTAATGAGGCAAAAAATCCTGACCCCTTGCTGCTTACTGACTGATATCTGATGCCAGAAGGGAATACTATCTTCTTCTAAATTCCAGCTGTATTTATCATAGGTAACCATAGTATCAGGTAAACACAGGCATAATTTTAAGCAGAGGCCTTAAGATAGCATGGAATTTTTGCCTCGTTAAAAAAGAAGAAGACTATAATAAATCATTCAACATTGCGAAAAGCTCCAACAAAATAATGCAGGAGACAGTAATATCAACCAGGCACATTAATCAATCACTTAGAAAAATAAATAAATAACAAAGAAATGGATCCTCAAACATGATTACTCTCTGTCAAATAAACTGGAATACAGCCATTGACCAAAAGTATTATAAACAAATTCTGAGTGCACACAAAGATGCACTTTTCCTCTTCACTGTAACCATTATTGTAGTATATTGTAAGAAAAATATTTGATCTCTATATTGTGCCTAAGACAGACACACAATGCCTAGTCATAGCGGGAATGTGAGCTCAGGAAAACATGAAGCAATGGCAAACCCTCAGCTCAGAAAGGCGCTGAGAACAAGAAGTACATATAGGTTCTTGCTGCCAGTCCTCTTTATGAATAGATTTTCAAAGGTAAGTATAGTGTGCACGCATGTATGTACCCTAGATCAGTGCAATTTTTAAGCCAATCTTACATTCATTGGATATCCAGAAGGGTGGTAGTAGTCATACCTGTTCAAATACAACTTTTTGGAAACATCATCTTTCAGTGTCACCAACAAAACTTCACTACACAAACAATCGATGAGGTATAGATGGTGCCTTTTGGTCGCCCAGTTATGTTAAAAAATGCACTGCCCTAGATGAAGCTTAGCTATTTCTGTATGTGTTTAGCAGTTTTTTTTCTTATCTTGTAATGGCATGAAGAGCAAGAGGAAGAGGAAGAGGAAGGCGAGTAGAGGCACCTAAGGCTGGTGTTTTGAAGCCTCCCAAAGGGTGTCTTCAAACCCACACACACCAGGAGGTGAAATGCTCATATTTTGTGCACCTCAGAACCAGAAAACACATTCACACACACAACGTTATGTTGCACACAATCAGTAATCCAATGTCAGGCTTTGTGACATGTACTTAGCATAATCTTTGGGCTGGCTTAGTGCATACAAGTAGCAATAATAGTAGAAGTAGGTAGCAGTATCAATAAACTGATACCACCAAGTTCACATGAGACAAGAGGCTAGTGATAGAAGTGATTCAAGACTATACTCGCCGCACGTTAAGTTAGCGAAAATAGGGCCTCTTCACCGAACAGACAGGATTGGCTGAGGTGTTGGGTGAGAATGCCTTACTCCAAGTTCCGCCCTAAAGCCCCAACATCCAACACTTCAGCCAATCCCGTGCATTCAGAACGGGGGGGAGTGAGGGGGCCCCATTTTCGCCAACTTAGCGTGCGGCGAGTATAGGAAAGCTGAGGAAAGGAAAGGAAAAAAAACCGCCATACAACTTGACCAATTGTGATCCTTCTTGCAATGGACTCACTCATCTAGAATCATTAAACACAAATAGGCTAAAACAAACACAGCATATACTCCTAGTCGTGCACTTCTAGGGTGAAAAATATTTGAAGGGAAATTGATACAAAGTGGTACTAGTCCATCTAACTGCCTCATAACCTCTCAAGGGTATGCAAATGGGAGAATATAGTTGGATTCACCATTTAAAACTTCTCAATGATGTAAATACTCAGGAAAATGTTCAGAAGTGATTCCCATTAGGTAGGGTTAAACGCAGCAAGAACACAACCATGGACACTACGACGATGCAAAGAATATGAAAATTTAACAGATTGCACAAAGAGAACAAACAATGACTGCTGAGGTCTGAGTAAATATCTTAGTACACATTGCTTACTGACTATTGCTTATTTGTGCTGTGTATGTAGAGAGAGAGAGAGAAGAGAGAGGGAGAGAGGAGAGAGAGAGAGAGAGAGAGAGAGAGAGAGAGAGAGAGAGAGAGAGAGAGAGAAAGAGAGAGAGGGGAGAGAGGAGAGAGAGAGAGAGAGAGAGAGAGAGAGAGAGAAGAGAAGAGAAGGAGAATGAGAAAGGGAAGGAGAGAGAGAGAGAGAGAGAGAGAGGAGAGAGAGAGAAGAGAGAGAGAGATAGAGAGAGAGAGAGAGAGAGGGAGAGAAGAGAGAGAGAGAGAGAGATAGAGAAGAGAGAGAGAGGGAAGAGAGAGAAGAGAAGAGAGAGAGAGAGAGAGAGAGAGAGAGAGAGAGAGAGAGAGAGAGAGAGAGAGAGAGAGAGAGAGAGGAGAGAGAGAGAGAGAGGAGAGAGAGAGAGAGAGAGAGAGAGTACCACAGGATGCCCAGTGTTTATACTAATGGTTGGTGGCCCCAAATACCAGCTGCTCTGCCTTACGTTGGGCAGTTAGTCATTCATTGTATAAGTTACGCCACATTGACTTATTACCACGGAGTTGCTATGAGTAATTGCATATTTAGTCATAACTTTCCTCACACAACTCCACTCTACATGCAACGATCATATTATCATGAGATTCATTATTACTCTAAAAACACTCCAATTGTCCTTATAGCTTACACATATAATAATTTTCTTGAATTCTTACTATGGCACAAGTGATTAGCTCAATTCTTACAAATGCCTTTCATGTATCATTATTATACCTTATTAACTTATACTCTTTTGAAAACCTCACTATACTCGCTGCACGCTAAGTTGGCGAAAATGGGGCCCCTTCAACCTGACCTTCCGAATGCACGGGATTGGCTGAGGTGTTGGTTGAGAATGGGGCACCCTCAACCTGCCCTTCCGAACGCACGGGATTGGCTGAGGTGTTGGGTGAGAATGGGGCACCCTCAACCTGCCCTTCCGAATGCACGGGATTGGCTGAGGTGTTGGGTGAGAATGGGGCACCCTCAACCTGCCCTTCCGAATGCACGGGATTGGCTGAGGTGTTGGGTGAGAATGGGGCACCCTCAACCTGCCCTTCCAAACGCACGGGATTGGCGAGGTTTGGGTGAGAATGGGGCACCCTCAACCTGCCCTTCCGAATGCACGGGATTGGCTGAGGTGTTGGGTGAGAATGGGGCACCCTCAACCTGCCCTTCCGAATGCACGGGATTGGCCGAGGTGTTGGGTGAGAATGGGGCACCCTCAACCTGCCCTTCCGAATGCACGGGATTGGCTGAGGTGTTGGGTGAGAATGGGGCACCCTCAACCTGCCCTTCCGAACGCACGGGATTGGCTGAGGTGTTGGGTGAGAATGGGGCACCCTCAACCTGCCCTTCCGAATGCACGGGATTGGCTGAGGTGTTGGGTGAGAATGGGGCACCCTCAACCTGCCCTTCCAAACGCACGGGATTGGCCGAGGTGTTGGGTGAGAATGGGGCACCCTCAACCTGACCTTCCGAACGCACGGGATTGGCTGAGGTGTTGGGTGAGAATGCCTTACTCCAAGTTCTGCCCTAAAGCCCCAACACCCAACACCTCAGTCGTTCGGAAGGAGGAAATGAGGGGCCACATTTTCGCCAACTTAACGTGCGGAGAGTAATACATAATACGTCCCTTAATACAATTCATATAACTGACTTAATATGTAACTTTCCATACTTTATTTATTAACCTTTTTTTCCCTTTCGTTTTTATTTCTGTCCTTGTAGCAATAAAAGCACATAATTCTATTCATAGCTTACACACTCCCTCTCTCTTCTGCATTGACTCGTTTATATTCACGCAACAATAACTCTTAAACCATTTTAGTAGAATAATTCACAACACTTACATCTCAACATTTTACTAATCATCCTTTCATATTTTTCTCAACTTATATTGATCTGAGTATTGTTGTGCTCTATCAACACTGTATATTCCCAGCTGGTGTCTGTTGCCCATCACAACCTCTGCTACAGCAATATAGGGTGTGGCTATTAGTAGGTACAGTAAGGTCTCGCATTTGGCAACTAATGGATTAATGGGTGGCGGAGAAAGCTCACCAAATGTAAACAATCAAGACAATAACAGAGCTCAGAGTCGGCCCGAGGAATTGGCGAACTAAGTGGCTGCTTACCACAAGAGTGGCCCACAAGATACTGAGAGGCCCCCATTATCCTCAGAGGCCCCCTATCTCATGAGAAGCGACAAGTTCCTCAAGGGCCTACAAGATTCTGAGAGGTCCACAAGATTCTGAGGGCCCCCCAATCTCCTGAGAGGCCCGCAAGATTCTGAGGGCCCCAATCTCCTGAGAGGCCCGCAAGATTCTGAGGGGCCCCCAATTTCCTGAGAGGCCCGCAAGATTCTGAGGGGCCCCCAAACTCCTGAGAGGCCCGCAAGAATCTGAGGGGCCCCCAATCTCCTGAGAGGCCCCAATCTTCTGAGGGGCCCCTAATATCTGAGGGGCCCCTAATATCCTGAGGGACCCCCAATCTCCTGAGAGGCCCGCAAGATTCTGAGGGGCCCCCAATCTCCTGAGAGGCCCCCAATCTCCTGAGAAGCCCACAATCTTCTGAAGGGCCCCTAATATTCTGAGGGGCCCCTAATATCCTGAGGGACCCCCATTATCCTGAGAAGCCCACAAGATTCCGAGGGGACCCCATTATCCTGAGCGGCCCACAAGATTCCGCGAGGCCTCCAACATCCTGAGAGGTCCACTAGATTTTGAGGGGCCCACAAACTCCTGAAAGGCCCCCAATCTTGAGAGGCCCACAAGCTTGGTAGGGGGCCCCAAAACTAAATCCAGCTTAGGGCCCCAGTCTTGGACCAGCCCTGCAGACCTTCAGAGAATCAACCTTTTTGTTTGCCTATTTGGTAGCTTAAGACCAAATTTTTTCAATCAATCATTATCACATATCGAGATATGAATATGAATAAAATGATGAATAAATGATTAGCAGAGAAATACACCAGAAACAGTTAGAAGAGCATTCCTATATGGGGAAGATATTCACAAAATTCAAGAATATGGTTGTCAAATACCGATTCAGTGTTTCCTGAGAAGGGGAGGAAATTGCAAGTGGAAGAATAGAGTTACCAGATAGAAATTAAGGTAACAATTATTTGGAGTTGCTATATGTCGTGGAGTTCCTACGGCCTCTTGTAGCTTCCTTATTTTCTTATAAGCATTCAACAAATCCAAACACGCCAAATGCAAGACCTAACTGTAGTACTGACTGATGCTCTACTACAATGTGAGGAAGCAAATCATAAACTACTGTAGGTTCTTTACAAAGCATTGTTATTTGTATTTCTTATGTTATTGTACTAATACTGCATGCCTAGATCTAAGGTGTCTAATTCTTGATACGAGTTATATGACAAGGAATCACACACTTATGCCCACTCACATAACCCTTCCCTCAGTGTGTTGCTATACTCCCCTTACCCCAAGAATATAACCATCCAATGTACCGTCAATAACACTATAGTCGCCACTGCACTAACGTCGCCAGGCACCATATATTAGGAATTTTAACATCAGTACAGACTTGTATGTGCCACTAAAGAGGCATGCACAGTCGTTTATATCATGTACCTGTCTTCAGTGGCACATACAAGTCTGTAGTGATGCTAAAACTCGAAATATTTGCCTGGCGACATTAGTGCAGTGGAGACTACGTAGTGTTATGGATGGTAGGCTCATCTGTCATTCGTGCCATGGGTAAAAATAACAAGGCCATATGGAACTTTTGTGTGTCAAATTAAAAATAATGAGTATTTTTCTATATCCTGCCTTAGCTAAATTCCCATTTTCTTAAAAAAACAAAACGTATAAGTTTTCCAAAGATTTTCCTTGCTTTACAAACAACACAGTCATGTACTTCAAGCAACCCCTAATTATACCTGAAGTATTATAAAAATTCACAATTGTACATAAAATCCCCTCTAATTTTTGTGCTTTCAATTTGTCATGAACCTAAAGCTCTAAATTAAGTAGTAAATAAGTCACATATAAAACACTTACAAAATATGGCTGTCTGTGTGCCTTCAAATCACCTTCAATAAGTTAAGCAAAACACTCGTCAATTCAGTCACTCCAGCTTCCCCTTCCCATGCCTCCCCTCCATTAGTACCCCCTTCCTGTGCCCTCCCCTCCATTAGTACTCCCCGCCTGTGCCCTCCCCTCCCATCAGTAACCCCTGCCCGTGCCTCCCCTCCCCTTAATACCCCCTTCCAGTGCCTCCCCTCCCATTAGTAACCCTTTCCCGTGCCTCCCCTTCATTAGTACCCCTTTCCCGTGCCTCCCCTCCCATTAATACCCCCTTTCCTGTGCCCTCCCCTCCATTAGTACTCCCTGCCTGTGCCCTCCCTTCCCATTAGTAACCCATGCCTGTGCCCTCCCCTCCCATTAGTACTCCCCGCCTGTGCCCTCCCCTCCCATTAGTAACCCATGCCTGTGCCCTCCCTTTCATTCGTACACCCTGCTGGGGAGCCTTCTTAGTCCGCTGCTGTTTTCTTGGCAAAGGCGGTTATGGAGGACATCTCGGAGGGTTCGGTGGCGAGGCGGCTGAACTCAATTTCCTCGCCCGTGCTGCTCTGTGTGTCTGTAATGATAGAGCAGTGTCATCATCCTTGCCTGACCTGCTGTATACCTTGTCCTGTCCTGTTATCCTTGTCGAGGGTGACTATAAAAAGGGGATTGATTGATTGTAATGGGGGGGAAAAAAAAAAGTGGGGGGAGGGGGAAATGTGCCAGACATCAGAGCTCATATGGCACTGTGGCAAAGCATAAAAGGGGGAGGGGTTACAGAGAAAGAGTGAAACGGTGAGGGATGGAGAAAGGAATGGATTGTTACAGAGACAGACTATCAAAGGGGATGTCTGGGTTATGCTTCAGTAAAACTATGATACAATGAAGGGAAGGGAAGGGAACATCAGGTTATTCTGATATATGACTGAGTTTGGGACTTCTGTGAGGATGGAAAGGAATAATCTGTAATAAGAAATGGTTAGGTTAGTTAGAGCAATGTGTGAACAGGTTTATGTTAAAAGACATGAAATAAACTCCCTTTGACTCTGCCATATAATGTACAACTATCATTAATGTACAAACATTTAAATTTTGCAATGTATCACCTACTATATAGTTTTAAAACAGCATAATTGAAGTACATCTAATCAAAGACTACTGTATACTGGACTTGCTACTCATTTTGGGCTATTTCCAGTGGAGGCCAGTTTTGCGATTCCTGCCATTTTCGAACATCACTCCCTTTTCCCTTCCTGTGGTTTATCAGTATATATGATATACCGTTATCTTCGTAAATGTTTGTTCTATAATATTATCAAATAAAAAATAGTAAAATGCAATAAAGAAATGCCATTATGAGAGAGTTAAGAAATGTGCATGAACTTAATATTCACTTGAACTCATCGCCATTTAATATTTTGCGAGAAAACATTTTAGATGCTAGCGATAGAAAGAAGCGGATTTTCATTAGCTTTCCATTGCTATATTTCGTTTTCTGATAAATGAATCATAACCATGCATAAATTAGCGTTAACTAAAAAAATAACATCATCTATCGGGATAATTACCCGATGGATGATGTTATTTATTTAGTTAACGCTAATTTATGCATGGTTCTAATTCATTCATCAGAAAATGAAATATAGCAATGGAAAGCTAATTAAATTCCGCTTATATTGATATGTTGCATGTAAAAAGTCTTCACACAAAATATCAAATTGCGTTGAGTTTAAGTGAATATAAGTTCATGCATATTTCTTCAGAGTCTCATAATGGAATTTCTTTAGTGTATTTTAGTTTTTTATTTGATAATATTATAGAACAAACATTCACGAAGATAACAGTGTATCATTTATACTGATATGCCATAGTCTACTGTATTCATGGAACACTTTTTTACTTGCCGATACGATTGATGATGTTATTCTTTTAGTTAACGCTAATTTAGGCATGGTGGTAATTCATTTATCAGAAAACGAAATATATCAATGGAAAGCTAATGAAAATCCGCTTCTTTCTATCGCTAGCATTTAAAATGTTTTCTCGCAAAATATTAAATGGCGAAGAGTTTAAATATATATTGAGGTCATGCATATTTCTTCACTCTCTCATAATGGCATTTCTTTAGTGTATTTTACTGTTTTTTATTTGATAATATTATAGAACAAACAGTTACGAAGATAACGGTTTATCATATATACTGATAAACCTTAGGAAGGGAAATAGGGGTGATGTTCTAAAATGGCAGGAATCGCAAAACTGGCCTCCACTGGTCATGGGCGGGTTGGCGCGGGGCACGAGTAGCAAGTCCAGTATAGAGTAGTCTTTGATCTAATCCTTAGTACCCATACACAGGCACGGACAGAAAGCATGATCAGGTAAGGCAGACAAATGGCCGAATTATATCAAACACCCCATCACCAGCCTTGCACCTGACTTATGAAGGGAGGCCGATGCTGAGGCAGTGTGCTCAAACCTCAACATTGCATCGATCAATTGCTTCTCACTGCAGGTGGACAAACCATCTCCTTCACATAATAAGCAACTTCTTAAGGCATGTCCAAATGAGCGGGCAGCGCGGTCGGTGGATAAATTATGCCGGGCATGCCCGAGAATATGTCATCCACACGGCAGAGTTGATGAATGGGCGGGCGTGCCCGACGATGCCAGTAGGTTATCGAGTGCGGTACGATAAACATGGTGCCCAGTACTACTGCAAAGAAAGTATTGTGTAGCATAATTATTGCTGTGTGTATAAAGTTCCTGATGTGAACCTTGTTACAACGAAGTGAAAAGTGGGAGGCAAGCTTTCTATGGATCCCCAATGTTAACTTGTGTCTGGCAGAGTGGTAGCTCCTCAGGCCACCGGGCACCGTCTGGTGATTTCGCTTAACGAGGGATCGGGCATTTCAATGGTCTGCCCGTCAAATGTGGCCGATGACGGCCATGCCCGCCGATCAGGCCCGCTCGTCTGGACATGCCATTAGATTCAGACACACAATGAGGCATTGATTCCTTCTCCCATAAGACTGTGTGCTAAAGAGGGAAGTACATATGCATGCTCCAATCATGCTTAGGCTATGATTATTCCACTGAAATTCAAAATGTCAAGTAAGGGTGAGGGGATGAAATGTGGAGTGGCTGAGGAGGTAAAGTAAGGGTGGTTTGGTCATATAAAACGAATGGGAGTAAGTGAGATGACTAAGAGAGTATGTATGAGTGTAGTAGATGAGGAGGGTAGTACTTGAGAATGACCCCCAGTGAAAAAGGAGGATAGTGTTGGGGTATGAGAGAGAAGGGGGGAGAGAAGAATGAGAGGATTAGGGCATACACAGACAGGAGTAAATGCAGACTCTTCTGTCTCAGCCATTCCCTTTGGTCGAGTCCTTAGGAACAGGCGTCACAGATAGACAGAGAGATGTCATTTACCACGAATGATGGGAAATACATCTTTTTTGTCTCTATTATATCAAGTAATTACATGTAATCACCCTATACTTGCAATAAGCTTGTGATCATCATGAGTACTATTGTTATTTGTTTCTGTATAAAAGCCAAAAGTTTGAGTTTTCTTTAGAATTTTTTTTAACGTAAACCTTATTGTTTCCATTACATAGTACGTATAATAAATTTGTAGCGAGGACTGCAAGGTGCTACTTAGTCCCTTGATGTGCTGTGAGATGTGACGCAGGTCCACATGTGACTGTAAGGTCCACAAGCCCCAATGTTGCAAAGGGGAGTGTTCAAGGGGAAAGGATGAAGCCATAAAGACATTTTTAGCAACCAGCAAAGTCAGCAGGTAAGCATTATGCCGAAGGGACTAAAGCACCCTTCATAACCCAGCTGGCGTGTACACAAGGCAAGGCTTACATACCAAATCGCTATTATTTGAGAAGAACGAACATAACCGCATCGAGGGGTGACTTCTTGTCGCTGCAGTAGGACTCGGAAACCTCTGCAAAAGGAGCTGTGGGAGCATTCACAACATTACTCTCTCCCTTTGTTTCTCAGGAGCAACAAGTATAATGGTAAAGGAGCACTGCTAGCCTATTGTACAGCACACCACATTAATGCCTTCAGTGCATGCGCCACTTTTTACTATCCCTCAACACGTGCGGCAGTGCAAAACCAACACCCAAGTTTGTCGTCGAATACCAAAACCAACACCCAAGTTTGTCGTCGAATACCAAAACCAACACCCAAGTTTGTCGTCGAATACCAAAACCAACACCCAAGTTTGCCGTCGAATACCAAAACCAACACCCAAGTTTGTCTTTGAATACCAAAACCAACACCCAAGTTTGCCGTCGAATACCAAAACCAACACCCAAGTTTGTCGTTGAATACCAAAACAAAAAACAAAGTTCCCAATTTAAGATTAATTTCCAACAGGGATTCTTATATATGAAGCCTGCAGTGCATAAAAAATAGAAAAGGGGAGGAAATGGCCCTTCGGCTGCAAGATGGAAGTACAAGAGTAATGGCAAACCAAAATGCATAGCCGTGGCAAGGCATCAGAAAAGACTGTATCAAGATATTCCTGACGTGTTTCTTAATAATAAGTGCAAAGTATTCATCTTGCAATGATGGAAACTAAATTGTTGGCTCATTCAAAGGGAGATGATTTCATGCTTTGTATAAAAATGTTCATAATTCACCTAGTTAAGATATTCAATGAACATAAAAACAAATACAGTATAGGTTAGCAATACATAATCATACATATTTACATACATCAGTTAGAATAAGAAAAAATGTGATCTGAAATTCTCTTCTTAAATCCTGGAACCAGATGTCATCACTCCCATTATCCCTCAAGGCACCAGTTACAGAAATGACAGTGCAGTAAACTTCCTTGAACCTAACACTGCATAGTCAATCATAGTCAGGCCCTCTTGTGTGTAGGGATATTGTCTTCCCTCTGGATTAAATGATTGAAGGACAAAGTTTTTAAATGTAGGAGTATGGGAGGACTTCCTTTCCTTTTCATCCTACTTAGTAAATGAATGGTTAGTGTCGCCATGACCTTCAGCTGTGGTGGACTATCTGAATGATTGTTATTCTTGTGAGTTTCTGCCTAGTACTACTTGGTGAACTTTAAGCAAGTGAAAGCAGAGATGTGCTATATGGGAAAAAAGAAGAAATCTCCCTGTATGGAAGACTTCTTGAGTTGGTGCATTGTTTCTGGTGGAGGGACCTTGTACTGTTCATGACCTGCGAGATTTATGTTTTAAGAGCAGCTTCATATGTTCAATTGCATTATGGATATGTAAATGGTATAAAATATAATTTAGCTTTTGTTGATATAAAATTTCTTTTCATGAATATATAAGAATGTTAAAAATGAATCATGCATTGAGGTGCAAATATCAACACATTCTGAATCTCAATAATTATTGGAGGAACCATCTTTCGGTAACCGGACGTTTCGGCCACGGACGTTTTGGCCATTAGGTTAGGTTAGGTATTTTCAGAGACCTACCGTCAATAACACTATAGTCGCCACACTGCACTAATGTCATCGGGCGCTATATACTACGAACTTTACCCCTAAAGACTTGTATGTGCCACTGAAGAGGCATGCACAGTAGTTTATATTATGTACCTGTCTTCAGTGGCACATGGAAGTCTGTAGTGATGCTAAAATTTGTAAATTATGGCACCTGGTGACATTAATACAGTGGCGATTATAGTGTTATTGACGGTAGGATTAGCGAGACGTTTAGATTTTGGCCGTAGTCAAAACGTTCGAGGCCAAAAGGTCCTACATTCCCATCTTCCTCAAGTAACAAAACAGTAGGTAAGATCCTTTAGGCCTCAGCACCGTTACTGCCCCCCCCCCCCCCCCCCCCCAGTGCCCCGGGTGAGCCAGTCTTACCTCGTGCCAAGAGTGCTCCGTGTATGGAAGCTAGACCTAGGAGACGGTGCCGGGGTGCAGAGGTTAGTGGGCGTGTCAAGTGTACAAGAATCGGTAGTATTCCAGTTTGACACCGAATTCACTTTGGTGGACGAAACTATTTTTTTCTGGTGGGTTTTGATGTGTTTTGAATTAATCTGCTAACCATTTCTGTCGCAAAGCACTTTTATTTTTTTAATTTTTTATAGTTAGTAAAAAAAAAAAAAAAAGATTTGCAACAGAAATGGTTAGCAGATTAATTCAAAACACATCAAAACTCACCCGAAAAAAAGTTTCGTCCACCCAAATGAATTCGGTGTCAAACTGGAAATTTACCCAAGAATCAATATTCAGCTCAGGCCCAGGCAAGACACTGGTGGTGATGGTAAAGCAATATCAGGATTCTTAAAATGACATTAATTTCATCTTGACATCTTGCTGTAAGGCAGGTGAAGGTGTGAGGTGTTAAGTTAGGTCACCCGGTGTGTCTTGCCCGGCCTGTATAGTCAGGTGTGTGCATCAGGCAGCCTGCAAGACAGACCTGTATTTCTGGCTTAAATCAACGAGTTCAAGGAAAAACATGCTTGGTAATGAATGGTACATCACTGACTATAAGCTGTTACTGCAAAAAATATGTACAAAATGATGGCTGAATAATTAATTGGTGGTCGAAGATGAGAAAAGAGAATAAAGAGAATTAATAAATAAAAAAGGGCTACCTGTACTGCTAGCAACATGTGCAAATTTGTGACTGGTCTTCCCAGAAAGCTAGTAAGGTAAAGGTAAGTAGTAGTAGTAGTAGTAGTAGTAGTAGTAGTAGTAGTAGTAAGTAGTAGTAGTAGTAGTAGTAGTAGTAGTAAGTAGTAGTAGTAAGTAGTAGTAGTAGTAGTAGTAGTAGTAGTAGTAGTACAGGGAGGTCCCGTTATACGAGCATTCGGTATACGAGAACCCGATGATACGAGAGGTGTAAATTAGGGTCTATTTTCAATATACGAGATCGAAAATCCAATGATAAGACATTCAAACTGGGGTGAGTAAAATTATCAAGCTCAAAATGCACGCCCTACCACTCCCTGTCTGGACAAAGGGGGATTTGGTTGACCCGTGAGGTCACCCCTAGCAAGCCGTGACCTGAAGGGTAATTAAGCATATGGTGCGGCCTGACATTTAGGGGTAATTAGCAGGTGTGCAGCCCCAACCTTGGGACCGCAGTCAGGTCACCCCTAGCAAGGCGTGACCTGAAGGGTAATTAAGCATATGGCGCGGCCTGACCTTTAGGGGTAATTAGCAGGTGTGCGGCCTCAACCTTGGGACCCCTACACTACCTTCTCTTGTATCAAGTGGCGTCCCATACATTACAACGTCTTTTTTGCTTGTTATGCATGTTTTATGTTTAATTAATGTGCAGTTATGTTATTTTGTGTGCTATTTTCTCTTTAAGAATGCTTTTTCTACAGAATAGGTAGTACAGTGTGGGTAATATAGACGCTGTGTGTTTGTTGTGTTTGCTATAGTTTATTTTAGCTTGAAAAACATTTTTTTTTTTTTTTTTTTTTTAAATTAATGGGGTCCTGGAACCAAACCTATATTTTACCATTAGTTATGTGTTTCGCTATACGAGATTTCGCTTTACGAGTATGCCAGGTGGAACCTAACTGCTCGTATCTTCGGGACCTCCCTGTAGTAGTAGTAGTAGTAGTAGTAGTAGTAGTAGTAGTGTAAGGTAAAGATAAGGTAGTAGTAGAAGAAAGCTAGTGGTGTAAATAAATAGCATAACAATGAAAAAACTAAGGCAAATATGCATACATGAGTGCACACAAGCTAGGCAAAAGCAGGGCAGTTGAGCAAAGCAGCACACCCCGTGGATCACCAGAAGCCAAGTTGAAGCACCAAGAAAGGTGTTGCATACTACTTTGCCTTACCTCTAAAATACACCAATTAATCAAACATTGGAAAAAAAATAATTCAACATCCTATAATTAGCTGTGTTGATAAGATTCATGTAAACAATTGAAAAATAAAGAACATACAAGACAGACAAGCATCCCATGGGTTTTTTTCCATATTAATTAGTTTATATTCAGATTTTTTCTTGTACTTCATATAGAGAGAGGTATAGAGCTGTTCCTATCAGACTGAGGGTTGGTGCTCTCTACTCCTGAAAGCCATTTTAGGGGAGGCGGTAGCAGAGTGGTTCACCGAGTGGCGTTCTCGAAGACCCGAGTGAGACCCATAAATCCACTTAAAATATTTATGCACCGTCGAGTGGCCTAAGAACACCCACATGCTGCCCTAGTAACCTGAGGGATTAACTCTACCTTCGACTGCGAGTGCATCGGAGGACACAAGGGGGCGGCACGAGCCTCTAATCACAGGCGTCACTATAAAAATCCTGCCTGCGCCACCCAAGTTATTCTGTTCACTCCTGCCACCCTTCCGGCCTGACCATGGCGGTTCATGACGCACTGCTCCTTGAGGACTGATAGGGGTTAGGACATGTGACTGTGCCTTACTGGGTACTGCCACTATGCATGAGCCTCAAGACTGGGCAAACCTATGTATGGGGCTTCTCACATCCAATGCTCTTGTTTAACCCCTTGAGACCCAGAACGTAATTTCCATTGTAATTTCGGTACCATTATACTATTTTTAGTGAATATAAGCAATATTTTATAGATGTGACCTGTTTAGTATCCTTGTCCACTAACTAATTTAGTATATTCAGTTACTTTTCGTAATTTTATGGCTTGACAACATACAATTTTATATAGCAAAGGAAAGATCTGGGCGTGAATGGGTTAATTACCAAACAAACAGAATATTCTAGTACAATGACTATTTGACACTCAGAGCCGGCCCGAGGCATAAGCGAACTAAGCGGCTGCATAGGCCCCCAAGCTCCTAAGAGGGCCCCCAATCTCCAGGGATCCGCCAATCTCCTGAGGGGTACACTATTATACATACAACAATTTCTTTTCACACATAAGGCTTTTTCCATACATGTGGGGGAAATGTATAAAATGATTCTTAGATAACTTCATAAATTGATAAATGAAAAATATGTCATCCATATATGTAGCAAAATTAATCACCTAACATTGTTATGGTTTGATATCACAGCAATTCACTAGTCATACCTATACATGGGATGCTTGTAAACCAATGTTCGTTTCACTACCCAGTAAACAGAGTATTCTAGTACAGCGACTATTTGAAAGTTAACATGGAACCCAACCAAACTATTGTTCACTCTCTGATTCCATTCCCTCAAGACTGGAAGAAACTAAGTTAATAATAAAAGCAAGAAAACTAACTGTAAAGCAGAAAAGGTTCAGTTACTTAGATATTTGATTCATCTTCAGAAACATGCACTGCAGATATTGAAGAAGAAAAAAATCCACAAAACCTAATGAGGAAAAACTTCTAATGGTCTGTAACACACACACACACAAAAACACTTGTATCTGTATGAAAAATGAGAAAAATACAGCGGCAAAATTTTACTTGAAGTCTACTCAAATATTATTCTCTATGTAGTAATGAAGACCTTTGAAATGAGCAAACTGTGAGGAACTCCATGAGGAACGAGGCAGGTGTAGTTCCTCACACAAACATACATCAACATAAGAAACCGAAAACTCAGAAACCATCCATCTACACAACAAAAGAAAAGCTGCAAAGAAACACTTGTACATCTTCTGTCACACCAAACATCACAACACGTAAGACCTGCTAGGAACATACCACAGTTGTCTGACACGGGCCAGTCTGAAGTGAAAATGTCACAGTTAGACTTCATGATTAACCCAAACACAAGTTCATACAATGTCATTAACCCCTTGAGGCCCACAACGTAATTTCCATTGTAATTTGGATACCATTAGACAATTTGAATTAATATAAGCAATATTTTAATACATATGACCTGCTTAGTATCCTTGTCCACTAGTTAATTTGGTATATTAAGGTCATTTTCGTAATTTTATGGCTAACAGACGATTTTATATAGCAAAGGAAAGATCTGGGCGAGAAGGGGTTAAGTTATGCAGCAAATGGTAACCTGAAAACCCATACTTCTTGTACTTCATATCAAAACTGCATCCCGGCAAACTATACAATACCTCTTAAAGTAAAGTGCTGAGTGATATGATGCATACATAATAGTCAGGGTTATTTACTCTTTCCCTCAAGGCTGGAAAAGCTGATGCATAACAATATGAAGAAGTGCACATGACAATATATTTTACAGTGAAAGGAAACTGTCTACTTGGATAATAGTAACAAATATAATGAGTGTCAGACAGATGATAAGTCTTACACTAAGTATCAGTATAATGAGTGTCAGACAGATGATAAGTCTTACACTAAGTATCAGTCAGTATAATTAGTGTCAGACAGATGATAAGTCTTACACTAAGTATCAGTATAATGAGTGTCAGACAGATGATAAGTCTTACACTAAGTATCAGGCTGGTCAAGTAGGCATGGATGTGTATTGAAGGGTTTTGGGTAAATATGGACGAGGACTGCGCGGTCATTTTCTGAGACACGGACTAGTTTTTCCTTGCCTAAAATTAGTGCTTTTTCAGATGGTGGTATTTTTATTTTCCGGAAACCTAATAAATATTTTTTTAGGATCACCAAATCCTAGGGTCGCCGTTTCCAGTGATAACAATGTATCTCCATCAGAAAAAGCACCAAAACTTGGCCAGGAAATAATAGTCAAGTGTCTCAGAAACCAGGGAAGTGACATAATTGTACGAAAACAAGTGTGCCCCGCCCTGCATTCACCAGCCCGCCCACCAGCCGCCGAGTGGTCCGCTCTGCCCCGCCCTGCCGGGAGGTTTATTACCCTAACCGAACCTTAACCAAACCTCCTAAAGGGTTTGGGGGGCCTCTGGGTGGGGAGGGTGTGTCTGTATGCATATCAGGCAACTATATAATTTCTACAATATATTTACCTAGTTGTTTTACAGGGCCTGGGCTACACTCGGGTGGTGCCGTCTCTGATTCTACATTTATCAGTATATAAGTTTTGAAGGTTACGCAGAAGTGGATTAATACTGTACAGTATACTGAGCAAAAAATAATATAGAAAATGAAGTGGTAATGGCGGTAGCGACCGCGCAGTTCTCGTCCATTATAACTGGGTTTTGTATCATGTAGGGGAGAGAGATGGATGTGTATTGAAGGGTTTTGTATTATATAAAGGGAGAGAGAAGCTCACCTTGGTCCTTGGGCCAGCGCTTGTGGGAGGGTGCGTACAGGCAGATGAGGGCGAAGGTGTAGATGTTCCACATGCCGTAGACACCCGTGAAGAACGCACTCGTGTACTCCAGCTTGATGTTGTCGTCCCAAGACCACTGGCCCTCCGACACCTGTAAACACACAAACACAGCCCTGCAGACACAAAGAGGTACACACCATACACAAGAGGATATACCAAAAAATAAGGAAAAGGGAGATGCCTAAACAACATAAAGAAGTACAGCTTCCCTCATAGAAATGTAGAAGTTTGGAATGGACTAAATGAGAAGATATCGGCACATAATGTGCACCAGTTGAAAGAAAGACTGGATAATTGTAGATACGAAGACGGGACCACACGAGTGTTGTTCAGGCCCTGTAAAACATAACTAGGTAAATACAAAAATCTTACTCAAAGGAGGTAAAAATTGGTGAGCGAGTTCAGATTTCAAACAACAAGTCCGCGAGGGTGTGACACATCCTACCTGTCCTAGAATAAAGCCGACGACCAGACAAACATAAGTAGACAAACTAATGACCACATGCATTGTTGTCTTGGAAGGTTTAGTTTGCAGACACAAAAATCTTACTCAAAGGAGTGTTGGCTCTAAAGGCACATATGTTTATCCCTACATGTATATCTCATGCATGCACCTTTTCCGCTAATAATGTCCATGTTTTAAGATTATTACTATGACGTGTCACGCCCATGCCACTCTTACCAAAAAGTAAGTATATGTTACCTCGTACAAAGTGACACGCATGGGGCTAACAGGAGGTTAAAATTGTTTCGTGAGTTAAGAAGATTTCAAACAAGTCCGTGAGGGTGTGTGTGTGTGTATGTGACTTTCCTACCTGTCCCAGAATGAAGCCGATGACGGTCATGGCGGCGCAGAGCAGGGTGGCCAGCATGAGCACCTTGAAGCGGTAGATGATGCCCTCGTAGTGGAGTCTGCGGGCCGAGGACATGGCCGGGAGGGACTGTCGCTTGCTGCTGATGTTCATGAAGACCTAGAACATAACAACATAGGAAAATAAGAAAGATACAAGAGGCTGTGAGACATAAGAACTTAAGAAAATAAGAAAATAAGGAAGATACAAGAGGCTGTGAGACATAAGAAAATAAGGAATACATTTTTCCAGTTTGAATCAGTTACTTCTTGTTCTAGGAGAGGAAGCAGAAAGAAAAAATCCTAGGAAGCAGAAAGAACAGTTCCTCACCTTCCAAATCATGTAGGAGAGGAAGCAGAAGTAGAGGCCGGCACAGATCCCGGCCAGCATGATGAAGGCCAGTGCCAGGTTGGTGCCGATGGGGGTCACCCAGATGGAGTAGAAGGGGTTGCGCAGCTGCACGCCGCGCTCACACATGTCAAAGATGAAGAGACACAGACAGCCACCCAGCACAGCACTGAGGTGGCGCCAGTACACCCGGATGCGGTTCCTCTCGATGTCGTCCTGGGGAAAAAGCATAGTGTAATAGCTCTTTCTCTCTGAAAATTTCACAGGTATATAATAATAATAATAATTTTATTTCACCCGAAGGCATACAGGAAAAATAACAACAAAATAATATAAAGATATTAGGGAATGAACTTACTAAGCAAACTAAGAAGTACTAAAGCAAATAAAAGACATGACTAAAGGTATATGACTTTCTCCCTTCTATTCCTTTACCAATGTCATATTTAGTTATATTTAACCAAGTTTTTCTCTTACCAAGAAAGGCAATGTTACAATAGTATCTCTTGGGATTCATTTGTTTCTTCCCTTGCATCAATAAATGTACATTTGAAGACAAAGTTTATCTTCTATAAGAGCTTATCTTTTAACTCATTCTCCATCCCTCCTCCTCCACTAACTCTGCCTTCTCCACCTCCTCCACTAACTCTATGGGGAGGCGGTAGCAGAGTGGTCAGCGTCACCGAGTGGCGTTCTCGAAGACCCGAGTTCGATCCAGAGTGAGACTCCTAAATCCACTTAAAATACTTCTGGCGAGGGCTAACCATCATAGCCCTCAAGTGAGCCTCCAGGGCCTACCATCCGAGCCTGGGAGGTCACTGCCTACAGGCGCTATAAGCATAAATGCTATAAAAAAGAAAGAAAGAAAAAAAATCAGTTCTTCTCCACTATCTAAGCCTTCTCCTCCACCTCCTCCACTAACTCAGCCTTCTCCTCCTCATCCACTAACTCAGCCTTCTCCTCCTCCTGCTCCACCTAATCCACTAACTCAGCCTTCTCCTCCTCCTGCTCCACCTAATCCACTAACTCAGCCTCCACCTACCACTCCACCAAACACTCAAAACCCCAAGAATCAGTCATCACTCACCGCTATCTGCACGATCCATCATCATCATCAGGCATGGAACAAAGAGCAAAACAAGAGGTGGTGTTAGTCAGGAAAAACTGCTTCTCTCTTAAAAACTAGGATTAGTAGAAATAAAGAGTGAGACTGTCTGATCATACCAGTGGCAGACATGCAAGAACCCATAGACAGGAAAACACCCGCATACTGATCCAAGCTATCGGGGATTAATCTATCATAATATTAATCTGATCAATCTATCATCACATAAGAGAAAATGTTCAAAGTATGTATATCATGCCAATATTTTGTTTTTTTCCCGTGTACTAAGCAGAGATTGCATTGTACCACTGCAAACCTCAGGAAATAAACTTAGAAAATCCAAGAGATATTGTAGCTGATAACATCATAAGATTTACATTTGTGGTGGATGACTTGGATGGGCTCGTGTAGAAAGAAAAGCAACAAGACAAATCTGACACCTTAACTTAACCCCAAATGAACCCTTAACTTACCAAACTTTAAATCAAACCAGTAACCAATTAAACTAAAATTAAAGACTGTAGTACAATCAAACCTTAACCCCTTGCCTTTAATATTTAAATGCATCAATCTGGTGCACTTTAAGAGGAAAAAGAGACTAGATTCTAAAAACAAAACAAATAATAGCAGCTTGAGGCCCCTTGGTGGCTTCGGGGGCCCTAAGTAACCGCGTAGTCTGCATATAGTAAGAAACGGCCCTGACCTTAACCCCAATATTTACCCTTAACTTATCAAACCTTAAATCAAGCCGGTAACCAATTAAACTGATATTAAAGTCTGTCCAATCAAACCCTAACCCCCAGTCTGAACCCCTTGAAGATGGATGTATATATTGGATGGCTTCTAAATATGCATGAGTTGGATGCACTCGTGTAGAAAGAAAAGCAACAAGTGAAATCTGACACCTTAATCCCTTGAACAATCACCAGCACCGTAACTCCTTAAACCATCACCAGGACAGCACCTTAACCCCTTGAACCATCACCATCACCTTAACCCCCAGCCTAAAGCCCTTGAACAATCACCAGCACAGCACCTTAACCCCTTAAACCAATCACCAGCACAACACATTAACCTCCTGCCTGAGCCCCTTGAACCATCACCAGCATAGCATCTACCCCTGTAACCAGATGAGCCATGGCCACAGGAGAGCAGGGAGGCGTAGAACAGGCCCTGCCGGATGTCGCTCACCACCGTCATCCAGGGACAGTCGTAGGCCAGCGTGAGGTACTCCAAGGGGCCTGCCATGGGAGGAACAGATCAGGAGTCACTCACACCTCCTCTTTAAGCCTCAATCCTCCAGTGACGTGTTTGGGATATGTATTTTATATGCTGGGAGATGTATTTTGGATGTTTGAATAATTGTGTAATCGGCAACTGACACGAGAGATACAGATCAGGATTGTAAACAGTATTGTAAACTTCACAAAATTGTTCCTAACGCAGAGCTGGGAAAAAAGAAAACAAAGGAGACAATGAATTAGGGTGTTAGTCTAAGGACCAAAACTAATGCAAAGTTTTTAGTATCCCAGGTGAAATAAACAAGGGAAGAGTTGACAAGTCTGTTAACTAAGGAGACAAAGTTTGAAGAGGAACTATGAAGCGATACTAAGCGACAAAGATCACAAGAAGAAGGAGTCCCTCACACCTCCTCCAGTGACATGTACTCAAGGTGAAGGGAGGAGGTATGAAGGTTATGGCAAGTGTGGATCATTAATCTTTCTGATCTGAAGCATCTGATGACTGAATGATGTACAGTTTTCTCTACTCTTAAATTCATGGTAATATATGATTCTGACAGGCATAAGGGAACTAAGTGGCTGCTCAGGGCCCCCAATCTCCTGTAGAGCCAGAGGGGCCCTGAATCTCCTGAGGTGCCCACAATATCCTGGATGCCTCAAATCTCCTGTGGGCCACCAATATCCTGAAGGGCCCACAATCTCCTGAGTGGCCCCAAAGCTTCTGTGAGGCCCACAATCTCCTGAGGGGCCCGAAAGCTTCTGTGAGGCCAATAATTTCTTGAGGGGCCCCAAAGCTTCTGTGAGGCCAATAATCTCCTGAGGGGCCCCAAAGCTTCTGTGAGGCCAATAATCTCCTGGGGGGCCCCAAAGCTACTGTGAGGCCAATCATTTCCTGAGGGGCCCTAAAGCTTCTGTGAGGCCAATAATTTCCTAAGGGGCCCCAAAGCTTCTGTGAGGCCAATAATCTTCTGAGGGGCCCCAAAGCTTCTGGGAGGCCCACAATCTCCTGAGGGGCCCCAAAGCTTCTGGGAGGCCAATAATTTCCTGGGGGCCCCAAAGCTTCTGTGAGGCCTACAATCTCCTGAGGGGCCCCAAAGCTTCTGGGAGGCCAATAATCTCCAGAGGGGCCCCAAAGCTTCTGGAAGGCCCACAATCTCCTGAGGGGCCCCAAAGCTTCTGGGAGGCCCACAATCTCCTGAGGGGCCCCAAAGCTTCTGTGAGGCCCACAATCTCCTGAGGGGCCCCAAAGCTTCTGGGAGGCCAATAATCTCCTGAGGGGCCCCAAAGCTTCTGGGAGGCCCACAATCTCCTGAGGGGCCCCAAAGCTTCCGTGAGGCCAATACTCTCATGAGGGGCCCCAAAGCTTCTGGGGGACCAATAATCTCCTGAGGGGCCCCAAAGCTTCTGGGAGGCCAATAATCTCCTGTGGAGCCCCAAAGCTTCTGGGAGGCCCACAATCTCCTGAGGGGCCCCAAAGCTTCTGGGAGGCCAATACTCTCCTGAGGGGCCCCAAAGCTTCTGGGAGGCCAATAATCTCCTGAGGGGCCCCAAAGCTTCTGGGAGGCCCACAATCTCCTGAGGGGCCCCAAAGCTTCTGGAAGGCCAATAATCTCCTGAGGGGCCCCAAAGCTTCTGTGAGGCCAATAATCTCCTGAGGGGCCCCAAAACTTCTGTGAGGCCAATAATCTCCTGAGGGGCCCCAAAGCTTCTGGGAGGCCCACAATCTCCTGAGGGGCCCCAAAGCTTCTGGGAGGCCAATAATCTCCTGAGGGGCCCCAAAGCTTCTGTGAGGCCAATAATCTCCAGAGGGGCCCCAAAGCTTCTGGGAGGCCCACAATCTTCTGAGGGGCCCCAAAGCTTCTGTGAGGCCCCAAAGCTTTTGGGAGGCCCACAATCTCCTGAGGGGCCCCATAGCTTGTGGGAGGCTAATAATCTCCTGAGGGGCCTCAAAGCTTCTGGGAGGCCAATAATCTCCTGAGGGGCCCCAAAGCTTCTGGGAGGCCCACAATCTACTGAGGGGCCCCAAAGCTTCTGGGAGAACCACAATCTTCTGAGGGGCCTCAAAGCTTCTGGGAGGCCCACAATCTCCTGAGGGGCCCCAAAGCTTCTGTGAGGCCCCAAAGCTTCTGGGAGGCCCACAATCTCCTGAGGGGCCCCAAAGCTTTTCGGAGGCCAATAATCTCCTGAGGGGCCCCAAAGCTTCTGGGAAGCCCACAATCTCCTGAGGGGCCCCAAAGCTTCTGGGAGGCCAATAATCTCCTAAGGGGCCCCAAAGCTTCTGGGGGGCCCACAATCACCTGAGGGGCCCCAAAGCTTCTGGGGAGCCCACAATCTCCTGAGGGGCCCCAAAGCTTCTGGGAGGCCAATAATCTCCTAAGGGGCCCCAAAGCTTCTGGGGGGCCCACAATCACCTGAGGGGCCCCAAAGCTTCTGGGGAGCCCACAATCTCCTGAGGGGCCCCAAAGCTTCTGGGGGGCCCACAATCTCCTGAGGGGCTCCAAAGCTTCTGGGGGCCCACAATCTCCTGAGGAGCGCCAAAGCTTCTGTGAGGCCCACAATCTCCTGAGGGGCCCCAAAGCTTCTGGGAGGCCCACAATCTCCTGAGGGGCCCCAAAGCTTCTGGGAGGCCCACAATCTCCTGAGGGGCCCCAAAGCTTTTGGGAGGCCCACAATCTCCTGTGGGGTCCCAAAGCTTCTGGGAGGCCAATAATCTCCTGAGGGGCCCCAAAGCTTCTGGGAGGCCAATAATCTCCTGAGGGGCCCCAAAGCTTCTGGGAGGCCAATAATTTCCTGAGGGGTCCCAAAGCTTCTGGGAGGCCAATAATCTCCTGAGGGGCCCCAAAGCTTCTGGGAGGTCAATAATCTCCTGAGGGGCCCCAAAGCTTCTGGGAGGCCCACAATCTCCTGAGGGGCCCCAAAGCTTCTGGGAGGCCCACAATCTCCTGAGAGGCCCCAAAGCTTCTGGGAGGCCCACAAGCTCCTGAGGGGCCCCAAAGCTTCTGGGAGGCCCACAATTTCCTGAGGGGCCCCAAAGCTCTTGTAGGGGGACCCCCAAATAAAATCCTGCTTAGGGCCCCATAGAGGCTTGGCCCGGTACTGGATTCTGATATATGCAACATTGTTTTCCTACATGCAACATCACTAAATTTAACTTGGTAACTTCAATCCAAATGTGTGATATATCAAATACATATGACTAGTGTGTTATTTATTTGTGTGGTACCTACATCAAACCTTGTCTGTCCCAAGTTCCCTCATACATGCATAAGTGTAGACTTCTATTTTATGATGAAATACTATATTTCCTTCTTACTAAGCATCTGAAAGCTTCTTACAAATCAATTAACAAGTTTCTATAGTCACTGCACATTAAGTTGGCAAAAATTGAGCCCCCTCACTCCCTCCTTCCGAATGCACGAGATTGGCTGAGGTATTGGGTGTTGGGGCTTTAGGGCGGAACTTGGAGTAAGGCATTCTCCCCTAACACCCAACACCTCAGTCAATCCCGTACGTTCAGAAGGGGGGAGTGAAGGGGCACCATTTTCGCCAACTCAACGTGCGGCGAGTATAGTCCCAGCAACACCCAAGGCGCTATAGGCTCACAGTTGAGGAAGTTGCTATATTTCCTTCTTACTAAGCATCTGAAGTTGCTATATTTCCTTCTTACTAAGCATCTGAAGTTGCTATATTTCCTTCTTACTAAGGATCTGAAGTTGCTATATTTCCTTCTTACTAAGCATCTGAAGTTGCTATATTTCCTTCTTACTAAGCATCTGAAAGTTTCCTGCAAATCAAGTAACAAGTTTATAATCCCAGCAACACTACAGGCTCACACTCACAGTTGAGGAAGGTGAGGGCGGCGCCGAGCACCATGAGCATGTACTCGAGGAGGGCGGGTGGCCGGGTGAGGAGGGAGATGCGCCGCCAGAACCACACCATGATGCCCACCATGACGGGGAAGAAGATGGTCTTGAGTGACACCCACACCTTGGTGAAACCCCCGTTCTGGTTGATGAACTGTAACGATGATGGAATAGTGATGATGCTAAAGACGAGGAAAACTATACTCACCGCACGTTAAGTTGGCGAAAATGGGGCCCCTTCACTCCCACCTTCCAAATGCACGGGATTGGCTGAGGTGTTCCCTTAGAGCCCTTAAAGAATGCTTTACTCTAAGTTCCATCATAAAGCCCCAACACCCAACACCTCAGCCAATCTCGTGCATTCGAGAGGGGGCAGTGAGGGGGCCCAATTTTCCCCAACTTAACGTGCGGCGGGTATAGCATGGATATCTTTCAGCTTGAAATTCTAATGAACTAAATGTGATGTACTCACAATACACTACATTTTAAAACACAAACATATATTTTCTGTCTGCATCCTGGATAATTTTTTAGCACTTTCCTCCATCATTGCAATAAAGTATCTGAGACACAAATAAATAAAGGTAAAGATGGGGGCATACGTTATGCTGCGCGTTGCCTCGGTGCTCATCTCCGTGGCATTAGTCCTTGAGCCTGTGGTAGCTGAGAACCCGTTACCCTGGGACACAGGGCTTGTGTTTGGACCCAGGACATCCGGTTTACCAGTTCCCCAGGTACCTATTTAGCGAACAACCCCGAAAGGGGGGATGAACAGCTGGTTAGGCTGAACGCAGACTGCCCTGGCCCGGATTAGAACCAGGGCCCGCAGATTCTTAGCTAGGCACGCTAGCCACTACACCACGGAGGTGACGAGACCCAAGAGTCACCCTTTAATTCCTTCATCCATGAAATAGTAAAATGTATGGCAAAAGATGCATACATGTGTACACAAACAAACAAATACAGATACACACAGCACATACAAGTAAGATCCACAGGCTCCAAAGCATCTCTGATGGCAATTAAATCATACAACACAGGCATCCAGACACTAAAACAGCAGTGTATATATTGCCCACTGGGGGGAGATGCTCGAAAGAGTTACGGGACCGTAAGTATTACCCTAGGGGACTTTTACCTCGTAGCGCCTCTACGGGTGATGTTCAAACCGTTTTCTCACTTGCTACGGGACCGCGAGGCTAAGGGTGGTCGGGACCACCCTTAACTCCCTAAGGGAGTGAAATTTGAAGCGACAAGACATCAACAAACAATAAATTACAAGTTGTATCACTATATTTTATGTTTATTGTGTATTATAGAGCCATTTCATGCTTGCCTGTTTGAAATGTGGTGTTTATTGCATCATTGACTCCATATATATCATATTTAACATACAATACCTATACTTGTAATAAATTCATATTAGGGCAAACCTAATATATTGAATATATATATATCGGTCGACTTCTTGAATCAAAACGCATAGTTCATCATACAAGTTTGGCCGCTATAATGATGCGGTCGGTGGTGGTGGTATCAACAACTGAACTGTACTGAACTGGTATCAAATGTCTGACGTACACACGCGCGTACACACACAAGCAAGGATATTATAAAGTTATACTATCCTTGCACACAAGTGTCACGTGTGTCAAGAGTGAGGTGTTAGTCCCCCAGTGTGTCTTGTCTGACCTAAAGAGCGAACGCGCAGTTCTCATCCACTATAACAGAGACCGCCGCGGCCACAAATACGGCAGGCAGGTATGGAGCGGGCCAGCAGTGGCCCATAGATACTAATTTCAGGCACGCAGGACTCGAACCTATGATCAGCGCATCAAGATATACCCTGGGTAAGTCTGTAGTATTCAGCGGGAGAATATTACGCTGAAAGGCTAATATGGCGGCTATGTATTATCGTAACATTCTGGCGGTGTTGAGCTAAAATTGGCCCTACAGTAAAACCCTTATAACTCGGCACGATAGGGGCTCTGGCCCTTGCCGAGTTATTCAATGTCCTCCTCTGATATGGGTTATATAATAATAATAATAATAAATAAATAAATAATAAAAAAACACAAGGAAATACAGTACTGTAAAAGCATAAAAACTACACTCACCAATGAACGGGGGTAGAATGTGCTGGATTTGATATGAAACTCAGCACAAATAGCACGCATGGACGCACCTGCATCCATCCTTGCCAGCACTTTCACCTTTTCCTGCAGGCTCAGGCTCTTCAATTTCATTCCCTTCCTGCTGGAGACACTCTTGCGTGATGGAGCTGACATCTTCATATACAGTACTGTATGATGTAATCCCAAAACACGTAAAATAGGTGGCAAAGTAAAGCAAAGATCGGGAACCAGTGCGTAGGCTGAGCCGTGTTTTTGTCGTCCAAGCACCGTCTTGGATTACGAAACCCAATCCAATAACACTTGCTGAAATGTGTTATACTACTCTGTGATATTGTTTGCAATGTTTTGCATTGATTATTATTTCGGCTCCTACCAAGCTTGTTGTGTTTTTGAAGCAGAAATCAATCCTTTTTCAATTTCGACAAAAAACGGAATTCGTATCCAAGACGGTGCTTTGACGACATAAACACGGCTCAGCAGCTGACAGCCTACACGCTGGTTCCCGACCTTTGCTTTACTTTGCCACCTATTTTACGTGTTTTGGGATTACATCATACAGTACTGTATTTCAAGATGTCAGCTCCATCACGCAAGGGTGTCTCCAGCAGGAAGGGAATGAAATTGAAGAGCCTGAGCTTGCAGGAAAAGATCAAAAGGACAAAAATACGACTTTATGCGACTGACGATATGCAGAGTGTAAGCGAAGAGATGCAGTTATAACATCAATATGCCGAGATACATTATTTTTTGCCAACTTTCTGTTTACATGTTCACAGAAGAGGTTGTGAGGGCATGATATGCCGAGTGAAAACCATGAGATGCAGTTTAGGTGAGGCGGTAGCAGAGTGGTTAGCGTCACCAAGTGGCGTTCTCGAAGACCCGAGTTCGATCCCGAGTGAGACCCATAAATCCACTTGAAATCTTTTTGCACCGTCGAGTGGCCTAAGAACACCCACATGCCCTGTCCATTAACTCTACCTTCGACTGTGAGTGCATGGGAGGACACGGGGCGGCATGAGCCTCTAATCACAGGCGTCACTATAACAATCCTGCCTGCGCCACCACGGGCGAGGGCCAACCATCACAGCCCTCGAGTGAGCCTCCAGGGCCTATCATTCCACGCCTGGAGCTCACTGCCTACATGTGCTATGGGCATAGGTGTGGTGTGTGTGTGTGTGTGTGTGTGTGTGTGTGTGTATGTGTGGGTGTGTGTGTGTGTGTGTGTGTGTGTGTGTGTGTGTGTGTGTGTGTGTGTGTGTGTGTGTGTGTGTAAAAAAAAAAAAAATAATAATAATAATAATAAAAAAAAAAAAAAAAAAAAAAAAAAAAAAAAAAAAAAAAAAAAAAAAAAAAAAAAAAAAAAACCATTAGTCTTTGCCATGCCGAGTTATATCAAATTCCGAGTTATACAGTGCCGAGTTATAAGGGTTTTACTGTATTTCGGAAATTGGCCGATATTAGCTCAACAACGGCAAGCATAGTTTTTAGGTTTAGGTTAAGTTTTATTTAAGTTATGTTTAGGTCTGGTTTAGGTTAGGCAAGGTTTATGATAGGTTTGTGTTAAGTTTTGTAGAGTTATTTAGGTTAAATAAGCATCCGCGGTACGATTTCCGAAATGGGCCGATTTTAGCTCAACAGCGGCATTTGAAGTGTCTTTAAATTTATTTATCGGGCTCCCTGATAGCTGAGAGCAAGATGATTGGCTAGATAAGGCCGCGTCATGCGAGGCGCTGCTCTGTGATTGGTCAGCAGAATTTCCCCACACATATCCCTAGAATATCCCTAATATTCCCCACCCAGCGGCCACCGATCACCGTACGGGAGTGACTGCTCGATACGAGCATCTACCTCAGCCCACCCTCGTAAGGTTATTGTAGCCATACACTCATAAGTTGTCCCTTACGAGGGATTTTCAAGCATCCCTGCCCACATGTATATATTATGTAATATTTGCTTTAGTACTGAAGTTCATTTCCTCATGTCTGTATATTATGGGTTTATTTTTCCCGTATGCCTTCGGGTGAAATAAAATTATTATCATTATAACTAGAAAAACCTAACAATCTATTCTGTAAACACCATAAACCAAAGAGGCACTCACCACCACCCACATATCCGCCAGTCTGCCCAGGTCAGCGTTGGTGCCCTCCCCCCACGGCTCCTTCTCCGTGTGCACCGGCAGGCGGATGTTGAGGAGGTAGAAGTCATGGTGGAGGGACCCCAGCTCAAACATGGGCACCGAGGAACAGTTGTAGATGTACTCGGCCTTCCTGTGGCGCGGCTCGATGTAGCAGTCCAGGGTTCTCTCCTCCGTAGACGACGCATACTCTGTCCACTTGGTGTCGGGGTCGTGTTTGTTGCGGTAGCCAAGCCGGGCGTCAATGGTCATCGCCGCGTTGGGGTCTGGAGGGAGGAACAGGCGGTGGTTAGAAGTCTGTCTCAGTGGACTGGTAATTGATTGATTGATATAATGCCAAAAAGGGGAAAATGTGCCTGACATCAGAGGTCATATGGCACTATGGCAAAGCATAAAAAATGGCGGGGTTAGAGAGAAAGCACAGGGGATGGTTAAAAGTCTATGTCTCAGTGGACTGCTAATAATACACAGGTAGCTATAAAGTAGTGTGTGTGTATGTATGTACTACACGTATGTAGTATATGTAGAACCTAACCTAATATTATTTTGGTGTATGTAACTAGATCTGCAATTAGAAAACAGACTGTAGTGAGAGAATCACTGGTCTATTGTGAAAATTGAGATCGTTATTATGTTCTACAACTTACAATTCAGCTTGCTTTATTAATCACCCTTTTCAGTGCATGAGCCATTATGGACAGCCCAGAACACCTCCCCACCCCGCATGCATCCCTAGCAGGAACATTCCTCAGCCTGTCTTCCTCACCAAACTTGGCGTTGTCGTCGTAGTAGATGTCCAGGTGCATCACGGAGAGGAGGTTCTGCTGCCAGCGCGAGTAGTCCAGGGCAAAGTTTTCCTTGGGCGACGGGATCTGTGGAAGACGACGGTGCATCAGGGTGGACGAATGTAAAGGAACGTAAACTTTAGTCGCCGCACGATAAGGTGGCAAAAATGTGGCCCTTTCACTCCCCCTTCCGAACGCACGGGATTGACTGAGGTGTTGGGTGAGAATGCCTTACTCCGCCCTTCCACCCTAAAGCCCCAACACCTAACCCCTCAGCCAATCCCGTGCATTCGGAAGGGGGGAGTGAAGGGGCCCATTCTCGCCACCTTAACGTGCGGGGACTATACTACCATATGAGAAAAGGATGTGTACTATGTACTGAGTCCAGGGAAACAAACACACCTAGAATGAAAGCAGCACGGCCCATAAACTCTATCCTCATGAATATGGTCACACACAAATTACAGCTACTTCATGATCATCAGTTATATATACCGTATGAATATCTACATAAATAAGAACATAAGAACATAAGAACATAAGAACATAAGGAAGCTACAAGAGGCCGTGAGACCTACACGTGGTAGTTCCTGTTGAAATGCTGGAATAGACTACACATTTTGATACTGACATGCTAGTTATTTGCCTGTGATGAGGTATTGTGCTAAGTGACTATGAAGCAATATAGGGAAAACACCCCATTGTCGTGTTTGTTATAGACATTATTTACCTCAAAGAACATAATCTAATTGTAAATGAAAAAATAGTTCACATAATTCATAACACATGTTCACGAAAAGACATAAGAAAGAGGATAGCATAGGCTGACAAAATAGAAGTTCACATAATTCATAATACATGTTTACGAAAAGACATTAAAAAAGAGCATAACATAGGCTGATAAAATAGAAGTTCACATAATTCATAACACATCATTTCACATGTTCACGAAAAGACATAAGAAAGAGGATAGCATAGGCCAAGGATAGTATAATTGTGGTAGTGATGGTCTCTCTCTCTCTCTCATTCTCTCTCTCTCTCTCTCTCTCTCTCTCTCTCTCTCTCTCTCTCTCTCTCTCTCCTCTCTCTCTCTCTCTCTCTCTCTCTCTCTCTCTCTCTCTCTCTCTCTCTCTCTCTCTCTCTCTCTCTCTCTCTCTCTCTCTCTCTCTCTCTCTCTCTCTCTCTTCTGTATGTAGGAGGAAAGACTTATATATTATCCTTGGCATAGGCTGACCAGGAATTGTCATTTTTTTCTTTTACCGTCACACGACTTGGATCTTCAGAGGGCGAAACAAATACATCATTACAGCAATAAAGCTTCAAGATCAACGACGGAAGGCTGACCTGGAAGGCGAATATGATGTCGTTGGCCTGGATGTGTTCCTTATCCACCACGGGTTCGTCCAGGCTGGAGATGGAGCGACAGCGTTTGTCCCCACGCGGGTAGTACCACTTGTCCTTACTGTACTTCTTGTCGATGCACTTGGTTCCCAGCACGGACATGGCGGAGGAGGGCGCAGGGCTGTGGGCGAGGTCAGATGAGGTCAACAACATATTTGATTTGATTAGATTTTTTTTTTTTTTTTTACATCACAAAGGACTGGCTAAGGGCAAACAAAGAAGAGGTCAGACAACATATATTTGATTAGGTAGGTCAGGAGAGTGAGGTCATAGAACATATTATTTGATTATACTGGTATTTTTAACGAGGTGAAAAATCCTGACCCCTTGCTGTTTACTGACTGATATTTGATGCCAGGAAAAGGGAAAACTACGGTTCTTCTAAATTTCAGTTGTATTTTATCATAGTTAACTATATTATCAGGTAAACATAGGCATAATTTTAAGCATGAGACCTTAAGATAGAATGGAATTGTGTCGGGACTAGAGGTCAGACAACATTTTATTAAGAGTAGAGTAGGAGAGGAGAATGAGAATGAGAAATAATGATAAAAATTAAATTAACACATCAGCAGAAAGAGAGACTTGTTAATTGATGTGTAGGAAACTTTTAGATGCTTAGTAAGAGAGAGAGTAGGAGAGTGAGGTCACACAACATATTTGATTAGGTAAGGAGGGTGAGGTCACACAACATAATATTTGATTAGGTCAGGAGGGTGAGGTCAGACAACATACATTTGATTAGGTAAGGAGGGTGAGGTCACACAACATAATATTTGATTAGGTTAGGGGAGAAGAGGTCAGACAACGTATTTGATTAGTTTAGTAGTGAAATCAGGCAAATATATTATACTCTACGGGGTGAAAACTCATATGGAAGTGACCTGAGATTATTAACTATGCTTTTTAATTTGATGACACCTTAAGAACAGCCACCAATTCCTTCCTTCCTTCTTACACATAATGACATCACTACTGACTATACAGAAACCTGACTTCTGCACTCGCACTCTACCTATTTTATTTTTATTTTCTATTTAAACAGTTATTAATCACACCGATGGCTTAAAAGGTGGATAAGTTAAGGCAGTAAATATTATGAAATGGATCCTTACCGTTAAAATGGGGAAGGAATAACGTACTACATCACGTACTATACCATTTGTAGACTCTGCATGTCATTTACAAAGCATACATTACCTAAGCAACATAAATACCCCGACACATTCATTCACAAAATCATTTAGAAGGGCGGTCATACGCGGTTCATGGGGGAAGCGACTCTGCTCTGCCGCCCACCTATATAATGTAAACATCCTCCGCCCCCCTTCCTTCCTTCCTGGCTTAGGTAAACATTACACACTAGATTTTGTTAACTAAGGAGAAGAAGTTGAAGAGGACCTATGAAGCGATACTAAGCGTCAAAGGTCACAAAAGAAGAAGAATGGTTTATGTATCTTTTGACATTATAAGCCTGTATAATGTAAAGTAACAATGGGCGTTCAATTAAGGGGATGGGGGACAAATAGGTCATGCCCCCCCCCCCCCCCTCTTGCTAGGTCAGAGAGTACTATGATGTTGAGTAATCATAATAGTTGTAATTTAGTGCATCATGATTTGCCTTTCTCCCCCCCCCCCCTCCCCTGACTGACACTAGGGGCAAGCAAATCATGATGACTCGTATAGTACATCATTACACCATCTCATCTTTTTTTACATCCCTTCTTCCTGTCGTCAATTACAACACAAATGCGAGCACCATGTGTACTGACTGCGTTGGCCTTTGTGTATTCATACGACAAACGGACTACGTTTCACAATGTATTGTTTGCTATTTTGTAGCAAACAATACATTGTGTGTGGTTTGCCATGTAAATTTTGCTATCCACTTTTGACAGAAATTACTCCTTTACCCGAAGACTCCTACCCTTGTCTCTATATTAAGTCGGTAAGTTTTAACTAATTAAATATTTATATAAACAAGGTCTATTCAGCTTGATAGACCTATTTTTCCTACTTTTATGTGGTGTAATAAACTGACTTTTTTTCCGATATTTCCGAGAAATAATATCGCGTTTTTTATATCTCACCGTGACGCTATTTGTCATACTCCATGCGTGACTGCGTCCTCACCCAAGGCCGTCTCAATCTATATCTAATCTCAATCTATCTACATAGAGAAGGCTTTGCCTCACCTCCCCCTCCTCCCTGCCATGAACGCAATCACGAACTTCCTCCATGATAATAATGGTACAGAATTATGGTTTAGAAGAGAAATAATACCATATTTTTATAAGATTTGTAAGAAATAATACCGTATTTCTATAAGTACTTTTTTATTTTTTACTAAGAATTTATCCGGTAATATAAATAGGAAATGCTCAAATATGTACAGAATTATGGTTGAGAAGAGAAATAAACCGTATTATTACCTATCACAATGAAGCTATTTATCATACACCCTGCGTGACTGAATTCCTACTCTACCTCCCCCTTCCTCCCTGCCAGCCTCTACCTCCCCCTTCCTCCCTGCCAGCCTCTACCTCCCCCTTCCTCCCTGCCAGCCTCTAACTCCCCCTTCCTCCCTGCCAGCCTCTACCTCCCCCTTCCTCCCTGCCAGCCTCTAACTCCCCCTTCCTCCCTGCCAGCCTCTACCTCCCCCTTCCTCCCTGCCAGCCTCTACCTCCCCCTTCCTCCCTGCCAGCCTCTACCTCCCCCTTCCTCCCTGCCAGCCTCTACCTCCCCCTTCCTCCCTGCCAACCTCTAACTCCCCCTTCCTCCCTGCCAATCTCCGCCTCCTCTCCTTACATCCCCCTCCCTCCCCGCCTTCTCCACCTCCCTGCCTTCTCCTTCCCTTCTTCCACCTCCTACCCGCCTCCACCTCCTTCCTTACCTCTACCTCCTCCCCGCCTCCTACTTCCCTTCCTTCTCCTCCTCCACCTTCCTTACCTCCACCTCCTACCCGCCTCCTCCTTCCCTTCCTCCTCCTCCTCCGCCTCCCACCACACAATCCTTCCCTCATCTCACAATGATTCCCGCGTAACACCACATACCCCAAACAACGCCCACCAACACCTAGATACCCGTGGCAGGCGCAGAAGAGGATGACAGACCACAAGACAAGAGCAACAAGAACAGTATTAGAAGATGCTCCCGGCTGTCTTTGTCCTGAAACACACACAAACACAGTCACACACACACACAATAACACGTTACCTATTAAAGCCCCGACCAGGAAACACACCACTTGGCATGTCATCAAAAACACGATCAGCACGCCTAGTTTCCTGCCACTTAAGTTCTCGATGATCGCCCCTGCCATTGTGTTGTAAGTGGTTGTAATGTGTGGGGTCTTGTAAGATGCCAGCCGCCGCCGCCGCCGGGAGATCGATAACACCCTCCTCCCTCTACCACTTGTGGGTGCAAACTGCGGCCTGCCAGGCGTTGAATGCGGAAAGGATCTCGTACGGTACACATATTTCCTTACCCATTAACCCCTTGAGGCCTACCAGAAGGTCATTTCCATTGTAATTTGGGTACCATTAGTCAATTTTTAGTGAATATAAGCAATGTTTTATAGATATGACTTGTTATTTGAATGCGGAAAGGATCTCGTACGGTACACATATTTCCTTACCATTAACCCCTTGAGGCCTACCTAGCAGAAGGTAATTTCCATTGTAATTTAGGTACCATTAGTCAATTTTTAGTGAATATAAGCAATGTTTCATGTCCACTACCGTAGAAAACACTATAGTCGCCAGTCACTTGCCACTGCACTAATGTCGCCAGGCACAAAATATTACGAATGTCCAGCATCACTACAGACTTGTATGTGCCACTAAAGACATGTAGTGTGATGTATGTACATAATATAAACTACTGTGTATCGTCTTCAGTGGCACATACAAATCAGTAGCCCTACCCTACGTGATGCTAAAATTCGTAATATATTGTGCCTGGCGACATTAGTGCAGTGGCGAGTAACTGGCGACTATAGTGTTATCTACGGTAACTAATTTGGTACAATCAGTCACTTTTCGTAATTATATGGCTAACAACAGAAGATTTTATATGCAAAGGAAACTGGGCGTGAAGGGTTAGTACCTAGTTAATGAAAACCCTGTAATGAAAATTGTTCTGTATTTCTGTGTTCCTGTGTTCTTTATATTTCTTGTACAGCCCTTTCCCTTGCTATGTCATCTCCCCCCCTTTTTTATAAATTCGTAAACTTGTACGTAATGAGAATGCTATATCTACTTTCATACACTTGTACTTTTTGCATATTTAGGATGTATAAACAGTAAACGGCAAGTTGTATATAGGGGAGAGCGGGGCAGGTTGCATCGAGGGTAGGTTGCATCATTGCCTCTAACTCGCATGTTATTACACGTACATAGTCTTACTACTAATACTACTACTACTACTACTACTACTACTATAAACTACTACTACTACAACTACAATAATAATAATAATAAAAAAAGTTAATGCGAGTTAGAGGCAATGATGCAACCTACCCTCGATGCAACCTGCCCCGCTCTCCCCTACATTATAGTATTTGTGTGAACGAACTTATGTGCGTTTGAGAGAGTTATTTATGTACTACGAACAAATAAATATAGATATGTCTTTCTAATTCCACAGTTATCAATGCTCCACGCGATATAACTTTAATATTTCATAATCTTTAATATATTGCTTACTTACTCTGATCATAATGAACTATATAGCAAACGTTTAGCATCGCAATGTGAAAAAAAGCATCGTACGTCTGGCAGGGATAGACTAATAACCCGTCTTACCTTTCTGTCTCCTGAAATTCCTCCTCCTCCTTCATTACATCTTTCAGAATATAACGTACGGTACTACGAAGAAGATGAATGACTAGTTAAATAAATAAGGCAGACTAGCACTCTATAGATGTTGCTTAAAATGAGAAATAAGCCAAGGAACAAAGAGAAGGCTAGCAGGAAGGAGCTTGAATGTTTCGCTTCACAGTTTACATGACGGATTTCTTGACAGTTTTCCAAGAAGTCTCTAATGAAAGAGAGAGAGAGAGAGAGAGAGAGAGAGAGAGAGAGAGAGAGAGAGAGGAGAGAGAGAGAGAGAGAGTATGATAGAGATGAGATTAGTGATAGAGTATAAAATAAGATGAAATTATTGATAAGTATAAAAATAAAGTGGGCAGCGATAAATTATGGTTCATAATGAGAAATCGATAAGCGATAAAGTTACGCAAGACGTAAACGAAGAGCGAGAAATTTGCAGAAGAAGAAGCGATAAGGATAAACTGCGATGAATCCAGAAAGACAATCACTATACTCTTAAATTATTAAATATATAATTGACGCAATGCTGAAATTTTTCATTACGATTAGAATTATATAATTATAAACGAAAAGAAGCTGACCATGGTAACAAGTAAACATCAAAATCAACAAAATTCCAAGATTGGGGCTATTCGAATACTGACACAGAACGGGGCCAGCAAGAACATAGCCAAATTGATTTACCAGTACAATAGACCTGACTAACTCGACCACTACGGATTTCGTCGTACAGTAATTATACGTGATTAACCAAATTTGACAAGTCGCAGCATCAAGTCATGATAAAGCTGTGACTCTTCCGGTTGCATGAAACGAAAGCGTAAATTACGGTAAAGCGATATTATGCTTAATGATTATCGTTACTTATCGAACGCCACGACTGAAAATAATGATAAGATAAATATGATAAGATAAAATTTGATAAGTGGAAATCATAAAAAGTGGTTCATAATGTAAGAAATGTATCATTAATAAGAGAGAGAGAGAGAGAGAAGAGAGAGAGAGAGAGAGAGAGAGAGAGAGAGAGAGAGAGAATCCCGTTTCCTCTTACTTGTTGTATTGCCTTTCGTGACGCAATGCTGACAATTTTTTGCTTTCTTGTTTGAAATTATGAGTGAATAAAACGAGAAAAAAACCAAATGAGTAAAATGTCATACATTTATTGTCATCAATAAAATTCAACAAAAAATTAAAATACACAACCTAGGTGATTTGCGACTCTGACCTGAGCACAGTCAAAGTAACAAATAACAAATATAATATACAAATATATATAGTACTCTGACTACAGTGACCTTAAATCTCAGACGTATACCGTAACAGTAATATAAAAATAAGGTCATAAAAACAAGGTCACCACGTCGCCAGCCATCACAGGTCATTGGTCAAAAGGCTGTGACCTCTCCGGCATTGACCCCATTTCGCCTGTAGGAAAGAAAAAAGAAAAAATTAAAGAGGAAAAAAAGAATGAAGAGAAAATATGAATAGAAAAAAAATGTAGAAGATAAAGAAAAAAATTAAGTGACGAATGATATAAGCAATAGAATGAGGAAGAGGAGGTAAAAGAAATAAACGAGGAAGAGGAGGAACACTAAGAGAACAAGGAAAAGGAGGACATCGCAAGAAAGATACATGAGGAAGCAATGAGAGTGAAATGTGGGGGGAAAAAAAAAAAAAATAGAGTGAGTTAAAGTTAAACAAGAAACAACACAGATGAAAAAGCGCATTAACCCCTTCACGCCCAGATCTTTCCTACATATTATTGTCTGCTAGCTATCACGATAAGTAGCTTCATATACCAAATTAGATGGTGGACAAGGGTATTAAACAGGTCATATCTATACTACAATATTGCTTACATTCATTAAGATAGTCTAATGATAGACAAATTACAATTGAAATTACGTTCTGGGCCTCAAGGGGTTAAGTAGTAGTAGTCGTAGTCGTAGTCGTAGTCGTAGTAGTAGTAGTAGTAGTAGTAGTAGTCGTAGTCGTAGTCGTAGTCGTAGTCGTCGTCGTCGTCGTCGTCGTCGTCGTCGTCGTCGTCGTAGTAGTAGTAGTAGTAGTAGTAGTAGTAGTAGAAGACGAAAAAAAAAACCACTCCATAATCCTTCCCTCCTTCCTCTCGTCCACCTTTCCTTCCTCACTTACTCCACAAGTTGTTTTGGCTTCTCCAGCCTCTGTTTTGGCACAGTGGTCGCCTCCAGCTGCGCCACGGTGTCGGGGAGGCAGGTGTTGGCGGTCTCCCACAGGCAAGAAAGGGCAATGGCAGCCACGGCGGCGGCCACACCAAACATCACCGAGATGGCCCAGGGATGACGAGGCTCCTGCAGGGTGTGGCTTGGGTCAGTGTGTAAAACTAAGAGCCTTGGAAACCTAAGCCACAAGTGTAGGAGATGAGATGGATACATACATACCATGGTGCACTTTATATAAGAGAGAAAATAGAGAAAAACATATAATATAAGAAGAAGCAAAAGATAAGTCGTGGTAAGAAGCTTGGGTGTCTCAATGCTTCTTTCAACTGCGAGAGGCAAAGGAGGAGACGGATAGGAATAATATTATCTCTCTCTCTCTCTCTCCTCTCTCTCTCTCTCTCTCACCAGGGCACTCATGATGAAGGGCGCGATGAAGGCACCCACGCGCGAGGAGATCATGCCCGCGCTCATGCCCTGCGTGCGGATCTCCGTCGGGTACAGCTCCGACGCGAACAGGAACATGATGCTGAAGGCGGCGGTGCTGGCGAGCTTACCGATCATCACCAGCGTCATGGACAACCACTTGAGGGCTACAGGGGAATCGAGGGAAGGTTACATGTTTAACTCACTACCATATTAGCTACATTACCGTCCTCACCTTCTACAAAAGCGCGGGCAAGAAAGCTTCCCCACACACTCACTTTTGGGTATCAGCGGCTGCAGGAGGAGAGACACGGAACACACGGTGAAGCATCCCATACCAGACTTCCTACGACCGATGAACTCCACAAGGAACATGATGAAGACCGACGGGAGCTCCACCAGGCCCGAGATGGCGACGTACATGAAGGGGTCGACGTCATAGGTAGTGGCTGCGAGGAGGAGGCCGAAGTAGACCATGGCCACGGAGAAATAGCCGACGCAGACGCCTATGGTGATGGTGAGGAGCTTGGGGGTTCTGGAGGTGAACAGGAAGGTGGTGAGCTGCTGACAAGGAATACATACATAGGAAGAACAGATACAAGGAAACCTATATCTAAGGTCTATATATAACGAGGCATAGACCACTGTAAATCTGGACTGCGCACGGATTATATTATAGGCCTGTTGCACAAGGGCCTGAAGTCGGAGGTCCGCTCGGATTCACATATTATATATATATATATATATATATATATAAAATATATATATATATACGGATCATATAGACTGGTTTATCAGTATATATGATATACTGTAATCTTCGTAAGTGTATGTTCTATAATATTATCAAATAAAAAGCAGTAAAACCCGCTAAAGAAATGCCATTACGAGACTGAAGAAATATGCATGAACTTAATAGTCACTTCAACTCTTCGCCATTTAAAACTTTGCGAGTCAACTTTTATCATGAAGGGTATCAATAGAAGCGCAATTTTATTAGCTTTCCATTGATGTATTTCGTTTTCTGATAAATGAATTAAAACCATGCATAAATTAGCGTTAAATAAATAAATAAAATAATCAATCGGGTAATTTTCCCGATTGAAGAGGTTATTTATTTAGTTAACGCTAATTTATACATGGTGCTAATTCATTTATCAGAAAACGAAATATATAAGTAAATAAATAACATCATCAATCGGGAAAATTACCCGATTGATGATTTTATTTATTTATTTAACGCTAATTTATGCATGGTTCTAATTCATTTATCAGAAAACTAAAAATATCAATGGAAAGCTAATAAAATTGTGCTTCTATTGATACCCTTCATGATAAAAGTTGACTCGCAAAGTTTTAAGTGGCGAAGAGTTGAAGTGAATTTCATGCATATTTCTTCAGTCTCGTAATGGCATTTCTTTAGCGTGTTTTACTGTTTTTTATTTGATAATATTATAGAACAAACATTTACGAAGATTACAGTATATCATATATACTGATAAACCAGTCTATATGATAGTCCATAGACCACTATATCTCTTTGTCGGGCGGGCAGCAGGCCGCTATGCAGCCTGGCAATTTCAAAACATTGTCGCGTGAACAGTCCAGAGATATAGTGGTCTATGAACGAGGGCATCTGCTGAAGGGAGGGCGCAGGGAAGAAGGGAAGGATAAGGTAGCTGTAAGTTCTAGAGAGTAACGTAATAATTATATGAAAAGAAGAAGGACTGTGGAAGAGATTAATTGATGAATGACGATTATAAATATGGAGAAAAGTAGGAGGGGAAGGAGAAAATGTACAGGAGGGAATGAGGACTATTAACCTCTTGAGGCCCAAAACGTAATTTCCATTGTAATTTAGCTATACCATTAACGGTTTTTAGTAGATATAAGCAATGTTTTATAGATATGACCTGTTTAGTATCCTTGTCCACTAGCTAATTTGGTATATTCAGTTACTTTTTGGAATTTTATGGCTCGACAACATACGATTTTTTATAGCAAAGGAAAGATCTGGGCCTCAAGGGGTTAAAGGAAGGTGTGAGAAAGAGAGGAAGAGGACAAAATGAGTAATTACTTGAGGGAAGAAAAGGGGCGACAATATAAAATATTGTCAATACAAAAGATCCGACCTAAACGAGATACTATTGAGAAAATCACAAATAAACCCTCTCAAATATATTGCCATGAAGGGAATCAATCAACCATCACAAACAAAAAATTTAGGTGAACAGAAGCAGAGACTCAAGAGAATAGGACATTTTCTTTCTTTTCTTCTCTCAGCAATTACTCATCTTGTCCTCTTTAGTCCTGGGGCATACGCAGCTTAAACAGATTCTGTGGTTTTTTCATGTAAATTCTTGGCACCAGGCATTTTTTGATCTTCAGTCATTCAGGAATTGGAAAAGTTTTGATGCCATTTTTTCTGAAACTCCAAAGTGGGTTTTTTTTCAAGAAAATTGGGGGTGGGGGTAAAATCGCAATTTTTATTTATTTTTATTTTTTATTTTCATATGAAATATGTCAAGTAGCATATCAAAATGACCAGTGTTACTAAATGAATGCTATATCATCATGTGTAGCTATGTAACTATCTTATTAACATATGATAGTAGCTAAATCGTGATTTTGGGGAATCGAAAAAGCATTTTTTACTTATTTTAGTACTTGTCATCAAATAATATTAATATTTTAAATGATATCATGTGTGTAATGATGATGTGAATTTTGTATGTGCTACTTACAAGTGTATAAGCTACTGGCTATATTTATATGTATGTCCTTTATAACTTTCAGACATCGAGAGGAAAGTTAAACACTGACATCAGCTGCGGAAAACATCGAGAATATCATATAACAATAAATTTGTTGTTCAAACAAAACATTTCAACATGTTGGTGGTGGGTGTATAACCAATTGTTTCTATTTGTTTTCAGGATCGTGCATTTGAAGGTGAAGAATGGCAGCAAGCACCTCAACCAAACGGATCTGTGTCAGTTCAAAGACAGATTTCAAGTTATGTGTTCTGTGTCAAGATATAGGCGGAGAGCTCGTGAAGAAACCTTTCGGAAGCTCCATGACTAAACTTATTGACTGCGTAAAACTGAGGGCTGGATATGGAGAATCTAGTTTTCTCCCCATTAACAGTCGGTTGCAGGACGCCGACCATGAACAACTTCAAGAACTCGTCGTATGGCAACGAAGGCAAGTCTGACAGAATATATTATGTCTCACAAGCTTCTGGATCACTTCAAAGACGGACATACAGAGGTTGTAGTATCTACTGAGAGTGGATCGAAATCATGGCACATCAACGTGGAAGGTCTCACAAGTACACACGAGGAGGCTGATACCATGATCATCCTACATGCCGCTCATGCCAACAAGAGCGGATATGCCGTGCATATTTTCTCGCCAGATACAGATGTCCTCATCCTGGCGTTGGGACACTTTCCATCCATCGGAAAACATTCGGGTATCTACATGGGCACAGCCGATACATATAGACTCGTACAGCTCCTACCGATATATGACGCCCTAGGAGAAAGCGCAGCTGCTGCACTTCCAGGTTTCCATAGCTTCACAGGTTGTGACACAACTGGGCGCTTTGCAGGGAAAGGCAAGGTAACATGCTGGAAGTTATTCAGCCAAGCCACACCAATGGTTCTGGAGGCCTTCAAACAACTAGGAGCTACTACTCAGCTACCTGATACAGTATTCACAACCTTAGAAGGTTTTGTTTGTAAGATGTACAAACCCAAAACTAAGGAGACAGAGGTTGGAAAACTGAGGTGGGTTTTGTTCAAACATTCACAAGGTGAAGCTGAGAAGTTACCTCCAACAAAACATGCCCTGCAATATCATACACTCCGTGCACACTACCAAGCGTTAGTATGGTACAATGCATGCAAAGCACAACCGGCCATCCCGTCACCAGAACAATATGGCTGGGAGAAGAAATTGGACCAATTTCTCCCGATAATCACCACACAGAAACTCGCTCCGGACGAAGTAATGAAACTAGTGAAATGTGGTTGTGGTGTCGGCAAATGCAGGAACAACATCTGTTCCTGTCGAAAACTACACATGGTGTGTACTGAAATATGTTCATGCGAAGGGTCCAAGGAAAACTGTGAGAATACACAGGTCCAGGGTATGAATGATGAAAGCGACGCCGATTCCGAAGTTAATAACTCTGATGACGAGCTTTGAACACTAACTGGTACAATATCACACATGAAAAGTGTATATGGGTGCTCATCGTATGTTGCAAAATTAAATACATTGCAAAACATACCTGTGTTGATACTTTTATGAAGAGTAAACACACTAACACCGACCATAGTATTTACTTGAGATAAACCATTCAATTACCAAATATGAAGGCTATTTTCAGTGAAATATTATGAAAATGTCATTCCAAGTCAACAGTGTTATATCTAGTAAACCATACATAGTATAATGGTATTCCCTGAGTCATACTGGTCAATTTGATATGCTACATGATGCATGTTACTAGAAAAGTATTAAAAAAAAAAAAAAAAAAAAAAAATTATTGGGGTTTTACCCCCACCCCCAATTTTCTTGAAAAAAACCCACTTTGAGGTTTCCGAAAAAAATGGCACCAAAACTTTTCTAATTCCTGGATGACAAGATAAAAAAAATATCCGGTGCCAAGAATTTACATTAAAAAACCACAGGCTGACATCATCCCCAGGACTACTTCCTCTCTTTCTCACACCTTCCTTTAGTAGCCTCATTCCCTCTTGTACATTTTCTCCTTCCCCTCCTACTTTTCTCCATATTTTTAATCGTCATTCATCAATTAATCTCTTCCACAGTCCTTCTTCTTTTCATATAATTATTACGTTACTCTCTAGAATTTATGACTCACCTGAAGAGAATGGTCACCTGGTCAATCGTTCGCCTGATGAAGGGAGCATCAGACTTACCCTTGGTCCTATTCTGACTCTGAAAATACACACATCATAACAAACATAATCATAATAACGAAGATGATAGATTAATAAAAGAAAAAAGAGGAATTACATGAGAGTAACGATCACTGAACGATCACTAATAGTAGAGTCATTTTCTTGGAGTCCGTGACCATTTTATTCCTAACTTTTTTTCTCGATGGATTTGATAACCTGGACCATTTTAAAGAAAAATGAGCTCCTATGCCCCTCTGGGAAATGACGGCTAACTTTTCTAGAGCCCAATATTGAAAATGGCCGCCGCCGAAATCTTGAAAAACATAAAATGTTATATCTCTGGCATCAGATGAGTTAGAAAGACGAATGAGGTGTCATTTTTTACTAACTCTAACATTACAAAGCCACTGGAATGGTTATCGTACAGTTTAGGGATCATTTTGACCTCTAAATCCAGGATGGCCACTGTCCGCAACATGTTTTCCACGAAGGGCCTGATCAACAGACCCGTCTGCTATTACACCCGCTGCCACCAACACATCGGAGATGCCAGATCCCTTAAACCTCTTGTATATAGTGTAGATGAATGACATTTGGATGTGGAAGGGTCCTATAAAAGGACCTATAGAATATATTTTTTATAAGAATAAGTCTATAGATCCTGGGTTTACCCTCCGCTAGTTCGAACGGACAATCAGATGAGCACTTGAGGTCATTGACCACCCAAAATTCGCGCAGCATAAGTACGTTTTATAGACTCTACTATAATACTGGTAATCTGGGAAAGATAAAAAAAAAAAAAATGTAATAAAAAGTTATATTAGACTTAGCCTTTGTCCTATTCTGACTCTGAAAATACACACATCATAACATAAAGGTGATGATGTGAGAACAAGAGAAAAGAATGACATGAGAGTAACGATCACTAAACTAAAACTGGTAATCTGGGAAAGAGAAAAGTTACAGTTGTGTTGGTGTCTCGTTCCCGCGTTCCTCTGCTTGGCTGTGGGCAAGGTAAAGGAAAAGAGAGTTCCTTTACCTTGGCTGTGGGCACCTTTACCTTCTCGGCAGCGTCTCTGTTTACAATCCTCCATATCGTCTTTCCTTTCATTCCTTCTTCCAACTCTTCACGCCTGTCTTCCACCTCTCCTCCCCTCACCTCTCCATCCTTCCTTATAAAAACCTACTCGTTCCTCCGCCCAAGTCTCCCTCCCTTCTTCACATGATAAGAACATAAGAACATAAAAAAATAAGGAAGCTACAAGAGGCCGCATGACATATACGTGATAGTTCCTGTAAATGATGCACTTCCTCCTCTTTCTTCCCCACTACGAAACTTCCATGTTCCTATCTTATTTAGGGGCATGGTATCCTTTTACAACTTTTCTCTTACATGTAGTTTGATAGTTAGTAATATGTATAGTTCAGCAGATACCCTCGTTATAGATCAATAGAGAGAGCTTTAAAGGGAGGCTAGATAAATTCATGGATGGGGATGAAAAGTGGATGTAGGTAGTGTTAAGTAACAGGAACTACCTCGTGTAGGTCTCACGGCCTCTTGTAGCTTCCATATTTTCTTATGTTCTTATGAAATAGGTCTCCTGGTATTTGTTCTACCTATGTATTCCTATGTATTCCTCCCCCTCTTCCTGTTCCTCTTCCTCCCTATCTAGCATACTTTCCTTGTTCTTCACATCCTCCTCTTCCTTCCCCTCCTCCACCCCAAGCCTGCCTCCTTACTTCCTTCCCCTCCTCCACCCGAATCCTGCCTCCCTTCTTCCCCTCCTCCTCTTCCTTGCCCTGCTCCGCCCTCGCCTCACCTGTCGCTGCACCTCCCTCATGACCTCCAGCAGACGGTCGGTGGGCGGCAAGGTGGTGCCATTCATCTTGGCCGCCCCCTCAAGCACCGACAGAGCCTCCTGGTGGCGGCCCATCACCGCCAGCCACCGCGGCGACTCCTTCAGGAATCTGGGAAGGAGGATAAGGAGCTGACGGAGGGAATGACAACACACACACACACACACACACACACACACACACACTTGTTTGTTTGTTTGTTTGTTTGTTTTGTTTAGAGGATAATGCCTCAGAGCCATAGGGATCTACCGCTGCTGCATATTAGTGTTGGCCGAAGCCACCACCCCGGGGGGGGGGGGGGGGTTACAAACCCCCGGCTGGCACCCGGTACCCATTCACTGCTGGGTGGACAGGGGCTAGGGATTTAAGAAAGACCACCCATCTATCTTTCGCTCCGCCCGGGGATCGAACCCGGGACTTCTCGGTTATAAGCCGAGCTTGCTAACCACTACACTACAGAGTTACACACACACACACACACACACACACACACACACACACACACACGAATGTTAAAAATGTTCGTGCATAAATATATAGACACCAAAGAACGTAGATAGAAAAATAACGCACTTAAAAAAACCCAGAATGCGTATTAATTCCTTCGTGCCCAGATATTTCCTTTGCTATATATTATCGTTTGTTAGCCATTACGAAAAGTAGCTTAGTATACCAAATTAGCTAGTGGACAAGGGTATTCAACAAGTCATATCTATAGAATATTGCTTACATTCATTAAAATAGTCTAATGGTACCCAAAATACAATGGAAAATACGTTCTGGGCCTCAAAGATTTAATGGATGATAACACTAATGCTAAGGGTCTTGCACGTACAGGAGGGCGGGGAGGAAGAGGGGGCAGAAGAGGGACACGTAGGTCTGCAGCCACCGCCAGTCCCTCTCCAGGTACGCCCACAGGCTCCAGAGGGTGGCGCCCACGGACCAGGCACTCAAGGACAGTATCGCCATCGTCGACCTCCGCTTCATCTCCGTTATCTCCGTCACTGCCGCCAAAGACACATGAGTAATAATAATAATTAGTATTATTATTTTGTTTCCACCCGAAGGCATACAGTAAAACAACAACAACAACAACAACAACAACATAATTATACAAACAGGAGTAAATGAACTTAAGTACTCAAGCAAGTTTGGATAATTTGCCTAGCGTTCTAAAGAGAGTGAAGGTTCATCAAATTTTGTTTATAATCTCTCCAGACTTAAGAGATTCCTAGCGTTCTGAATAGAGTGAAGGTTCATCAGATTTTTACCTCCGCCAACGAAGTTGGAGGGGTTATGTTTTCACCCCGACCTGTCTGTCTGTCTGTCTGTCTGTCTGTTAGTGTACAGTATTTCTCGAAAAGTTACGAATAGATTTGGACCAAACTCGGTATACCATGTCTATTTGGTATAAGAAAGAACTGATTTAATTTTGGATGAAATCTATTGACAACTGTTGCCATGGAAACCAATTGATGAAATATTCGGCCGGAGGTATGCGCTCATACTGAGTGCATATATATATATACTAGCCGCAAAGCCGCCCTCCGGGCGGACTTTTTGGCTAGCTCCTGCGGAGGGCTATTGGTGGGCCTTCGGCCCACCATACACAGACTCTCCAGATAGCCCCTTCTAACTTTCCTGAAATCATGGATGTAGAAATGTATGTATTAACGCCAACCCATTCACATCACCCCCAACCCATTCGCTCACCCATTACCCATCACCCCCCACCCATTCACTCACCCATTACCCATCACCCCCCACCCATTCACTCACCCATTACCCATCACCACACACCCATTCACTCACCCATTACCCATCACCCCCCACCTATTCCCTCACCCATCACCCATCACCCCCCACCCATTCACTCACCCATCATCCCACACCCATTACCCATCACCCCACCCATTCACTCACCCATTACCCATCACCCTACATCAAGGTTTCCTCAATTCTCGCAACCCACTTTTTTTTCACAATTCTCGCTAATAGGCTGCTAAAAAAAAAAAAGTGATCGGATCATCTCATAAGTGGACTTAAAACCTTCCCCTGGTCAACCTGGTTCCAAAACTGTGCCATATGATGGGATTGCGCCACTGGGGACGGAACCTAGAGCGGCACACACCACACACACACACACACACACACACACACACCACACACACACACAAACAACACACTTTCGCTTATATTATTATAGATATATATATATACGTATATTTGATGAAATGTTCGGGCGGAGGTATGCGCTCTACTGAGTGCCCCCCCCCCCCCTAGTATCCTCTGTTTTTTCTCTAGACTTGTTAAATTCTTTGTGTATAAACATCTACAAAAGTATGATAGTTCTCATTATAAAATAGGAGAGAGAGAGAGAGAGAGAGAGAGAGAGAGAGAGAGAGAGAGAGAGAGAGAGAGAGAGAGAGAGAGAGAGAGAGAGAGAGAGAGAGAGAGAGAGAGAGAGAGAGAGAGAGAGAGAGAGAGAGAGAGAGAGAGAGAGAGAGAGAGAGAGAGAGAGAAAAAAAAAGAAAAAAAAGAAAGAATAATCTGTAAAAATGAAGAGAAATTATAAATATGAAATATGCGACTATATAACAACACACACACACACACACACACACACACACAGACACAGACACAGACACAGACACAGACACAGACACAGACACAGAGACAGAGACAGAGACAGAGACAGAGACAGAGACAGAGACAGAGACAGAGACAGAGACAGAGACAGAGACAGACACAGCCACAGACACAGACACAGACACAGACACAGACACACACAGACACAGACACACGGTACAACATACGATTCCTCATTGAAAGAACATGCTCATGCGTACATTGTGACAATTATATACAACTGCACCGGTGTCCTTCGGCTCAGGCTCGTGACACACCTAGGATGTAGTTGGACATGAGCGAGGTGGGGTGCATGGTGCCCAGGAAGAAGCGGGCGGCGAGTATGAGACCCATGGACGGCAGCCACGCGGAGCCAAGGGCGATAACGGTGTAGGAAGTAGTAGAGATAGCGATCATAGTCCATCGTCCATACCTGAAGACGATGAGCACGTGAAAGACAAGGTTATGGTCGAGTTTAAAAAGGAGGACTTAGGATATTTGGATATGTGGTGGTAGCGGTGGGATGGTTATTTGGTGGCAGAGGTGGGATAGCTATTAAAGCATGTAAGACGTGGAAGATGAGAACAATTACTAGGTTGAGAAAGAGAGGTATAGAATATTTGGTGGCAGCGGTGGGATAGCCTATATAACTAGTAAGATGTGGTGGATAAAACTATTACAAGGACTTGGATGCGGTCGAGGAGAGAAAGAACATAAATTTGGCGTCAGGAGTGGGGTAAACGATACAAATAAGAAGTAGAGGATGACAACAAGGACAATGACTTAAGCTCCCTTCACACATTCCATAATCGAACCACGATAGTGCCACTAATTTGATTATTGACGCTATCGTGAAATTTGACCACGATAAACGCCGACCACGATAGCCTCACAACAATGTCACGCTGCCTCTTAAGTATATGTCATGACGGTTGTAAGATGGTCACGATGGAGTCATGATAGTTGTAAGACTAAGTCACGAATGGAAAATTCACGGTCATTTTGTCGTCGCGATAGAGCTACGATAACCACGACAGTGCCATGACGGTGTCATGAACGTATCACGATAGCGTCAAGAGCTAGTAACATGCCCCACACGTGGGTGGGTGCTGCCATGGTCATGAAGAAGGAAGAGGGGGGTAGAGATGAAGGTGGGAGAAACAGGGTTGTGTTGGTAATGGAGAAGGGGGTAGACGGGTGGAGGGTTGTAATAAGGAAGGGGGTGATGGTGTTGGTGGGGAAACGGGGGTGGGGGGGGGTGGAGAAGGCGTTGTTGGGGGTGTGAGTGGTTAAAACGGGGGTGGATCCATGCCCATGGAGCTATAATATAGAGGAGAGGCCATGACGTCACTTCAGTGAAGCCAGCTCTGGCTCCGCCCCTTTGCTCAAAGACATACAGACAGTCGGACAGTGACCCAAAACAATGCAAATATGACGGTACGCGCGCCACTCACAGACCTGTACATATTACCATCATGCAGGCTTGCTCTGCATATGGCTGCACCCAGAGAACCAGGAATGGTAACTTAATATTTCATCGGTACGTTAGAGATTTCGTGGCGAAACATTACTTAAGAGACTAGAAAACCTAGCTAGATCAAGAGCGCTTAAAGAGAATGCAGATGCTTGTTCTAGGAGTAATTCCAAGGAATTCACCTGTAATTCCTCTTTCATGATTCTTGATGTGTAACAAGAAATATCATGAACACTTATTTATTCCCAAAAAACATATGAGAAAAGCCTAGGCCTTGTTCACACTTCGTTTTTGCTGCCCGTAGTCTATTCGTGCGTCTTGTCATCAGTGATGGCACAGTACGTCACAGTGACGTCACTTCCTGCTTGTGTAGTTTGAGCCCGTCAGGGTGGCAAGGTTGGTAGAGACGTGAGTTCCCAATGTGCAGCGTCCCTGTGCATTCGGTCAGCGGTTCGAGTCCGCCTAGTTCATGCTGACGTGGCGGCGCTTTGTATAGTCAATAACCTTGTAGTTGGTACTTGCAAAGTGTCTAGATAGGATGAAAATCTTATCTTATCTTGTGTAGTTTGAACCAGGCTCCGCCGACCACCACGTTGCTGGAGCAGTGATGACGTCACTGACCTTGAGAGACGCGCGTACCAGCGAGACCACCGAGAGACAAGGCCTGTTACATCGCCTGGTGAAAGGCTGTGACGTCACAGCATGAGGATCCCGCGCGCGCCACCGATGGCCATGGCTCAGTCTATTGTGTCTACATACGAAGGCGGTCAGGGCGTGTGTATGTGGCGTACTTGTATCATTTTTGCTTTTGTTACGGCAGGAGCTATTTCTCCAAGTTACCAGCAAGATGCCGTCCTTGTGCTGTGTGCCCAATTGCAATGGGAACTACAAAAAAGGCCCCAGAGTGAGTATATTCTGTTTCCCAAGAGACAAGGTGCTTGCCAGCCAGTGGCTCAGATCAATCAAACGGAACAATTTTTCACAGACGGCCAGTAGCAGGGTGAGTCTATGATCTTTGTAGTATTTGTAGTAGCTTTATTAGCTAATAACGAAAGAAGTGAGACGGTAAGTCTAGCATATCTAGCATACTTATAAGGCATACAAAACGAAATGTTTGTAGCATTAAAAATGGCGGATGCTATGTCACAAAAAATATTACTAATATTTTGAATTATTATTTGTGTTGTGTTACGTTCATAATTCACCTCCGTCACAGCTAGTGGGATCATGCTGCTTTGGCTGACTATGTTTTTGAACTAAAGAAGGATTAGCAGCTGGCACTCGTGGAGAATGTGGTTCACGAATGTGGGTGTTTCGCGAAATATTGTCAGCGCTAAATCCTGTAGACCCCTCCATTCATCTCTCTTATTTCACTGGTTTTACGACTTAACTGCTGCCCTAATACATGTTACAAGCCACATAGAGGCACTAGCTTTCCATGAGAACACTTACAAGTAATAATAGTTGCTCATAAGACTAAAATATTCACGTCAAAAGTAAAGCCTTTTCAGGTGTAGGTTTCAGGTTCAAATATCTTTTGTCTGAATACCAGTGCATCTAACTACTCTCAGAAAATAATATGTATCTCAGAGTACTCTGTAACACGCTTTAGGGCAGCAGTTATGCTGTAAAACCAGTGAAATATGGAGGGGTCTACAGGATTTCGCGCATTGACAACATTCCGCACAAAATCAGGACCCACATTCTCCACGAGTGCCCAGCAGCCTCTGAAAGAATGGTGATATAAAAGTAATTACACTTTACATAATTATCCATTGGTATCCATACTAGAGATGTCGATGAAGTGTGGGGGTAACACCTTAGTATCGGCGATTTTTTTCTGATTCTTGAAGTGTTGTGGTGTTTGTTGCTTAATCACCCCGTTTTGTGCTTATACTTGTGAATGCTCTTGTGAAATGTCTTGGCTTTCTTGCTTGCTAATCAATGTTCTTGCTGTTTCCTTATTTTCAACATCAGTAACAAAGTTTGTTTCTTCACATCTGCATCCTGTTCATCTGCTAGGAGTAAAAATGTTGCAAGTTTTTAAGCATTTGTCAGTGTGCTGTCTTGTAGAAAGTTTAAGTGTTTCCTTATGTCTTTATATTCCTCGCACTGTAATAGGAAGTGTTCTAAAGTTTCCTGCAGTCCAGTGTTACATGTCGTGCATGCTGTGTTCCCGAGGGTGTGTCTGTTCCTGTAGTTTAGTTTAGTTTCAGTGTATTGCTTCTGCATCTTATCAAAGTTGTAGTGGATTCATCATTTATCATAAAAGTCTTTCTTTATGTGTGTTTTGTATGTTCTGTAAAGTCTAAGTGTCTCTTTTTCAAGTAGTTCTGCTTTCCATTTCTTGGTATCATGCTCTTTTAATTTGTCAGTTATTTCGTGTTGTGTACTATACCAAGTTGGTATATGTTGGTATTATGCTCTTTTAAATAACTGTTGACTGTTTCACTTGCTCTTGCTGCTAAGATGAGTGTCAATGTCATGTTTAGGGCACCTGATTCACTTTGTGCTAAAATAAGGCCATCATCTGCATAAAACAAGGCAGGGATAAAGCATATCTCATCTTTAAATCCAATATTTGTTTGATTCAGGTGTAGGATGATGATATATGTTATCATTAAGAACAGTGATGTTGAACCATTGCAACCTTGCCTTATTCCGCTGGTGACAGCCATGTTTGTTATGATCTCATTGTTTAGATACAGGATGGTCTTGTCATTTAGGTATATGTCACTTATGACGTCAATTATGTATGGATGTATCCTGAACTTTCTTAGGCATTCAATTAGGGGCTTTCTTTTCACACCGTCGAAGGCTTTCTTGAAATCTATAGCGATATGATTATGGTCTCTTCATCTTGAAAGACCACCACCACCACCATTTCTGATGTTTTTTCCTATGAAAACCTTACAGGTAACTCATATTCCATGCATTGTAGTAATTAAATAACTAAAAATCATGTGATATAAGGAAGAAATAAGGCAATAAAAAAAAAATTTGCTGCCAATTTGCGCGCGAGAAAACCACTGTTTTAGGTGTACTAGGCTCGCTCCGCCCACCGGTTAAGCTCTGCCCCATTGCTTCACCCAGGAGTGAACAGAACCCGCGTGAGGGCCCCTCCTTATATACAGTAATACCTCCATGGGTGGATCCACCACCCAAATTAATAAGACAGGACAAAATCAAACAACTAAGAGAAAATAAAAATAAGCCATACAACGTCATTGCACAACAACCGCAACAACCATCCCTCAACACCCAAGTACAAATCTCCTCTGACATGACTGCAAAAATTATGACTTGCATGATACATGCTCATCTTATTAATATTGCCAAGCCTGGATCATACCAGAATGAACTCAACAAAATGCTAACCCTCAACGGTCTTCCGACTATAATAGCCCCTGGTGATCCCCCATCCCAGCACATTTTCAACCTTCCAAGCAACAATATACAACAACAGCAAACAATTGCAGAGACAACACCAGTAGCAACACCAACAAACACAATCCAAACGGAGTCAGCATCAGAGGAAGAGTCTGTCTATGAGGAAGAAACCTCAGATGAGGAAGTAGACACCCAAGAAGAAGAGCAAGACCTAGTCAGAAGCATACCGGAAAGTGCAAGAGTTTCCCGTAACATGTTACAAAATCCATACCACACAAGAGCTTCCAAATCACATGACAATCACCAACAAATGACACAACCACAAACCCAAAGAGAAGACAGAAACACACAAAACAAAGACACACGCAAACAAGAAACAGGCTCACGCAAACAGAACACGAAGAACACTCACAATCATGGAAACGCTGAACATAGTACAACATAACTTACACCATTGGACGACAAAAAAATTTGGTTTAATCAACGCCTACAGAAAAATAAACGCTGACATTATACTCATTAACAGTCACGGCATCACAAACGACGCCACACTCAAGATACACGGTTACATAGTGCATAAGAAAAACTACAGAAACTCAATTTATGACGGTACAGCAATAGCCGTAAAACACACAATAACACACAAAATTTTAGACGACTTCATTTCAGACATGTTGGCAATAGAAATACAAACTAACACTGGAAAAATTACCATAGCAACCCTATACCAACCTCCCAACAGACAATACATCCCAATCCCAGACTTCATCAAAATATTTAGAAGAAATCAACCGGTATATATGCTAACAGACCTAAAAGCCAACCATCCTACCTTAGGTTACAGACACACAAACACAAAAGGTAGACAAATACACCACCTCATCAGTAACAGGACACTACAACACATAGGCCCATACTTTCCAACATACCATGCACACAATACGGCAACAACACCTGACATAATTTTATCAAGCTACAAAACATATCACAACATCCACATTACACAAGGACCTTTAACAACCAGTGACTATTTTCCTATTATAATGAAAATAAGTACCAAACCCATCCAAACAGCAAGCACTCCACGTCTCAGCTTCAAACAAGCAGACTGGGATGGGTTTTAAGAAGAAATAACAAACAAAATTATTGTTAATGAACAACATGATAATAATAACCTAGAAGAAATAGACGAAGGAATTCAGAAATGGTACGACACAATCCTCCAAGCAGCACAAAACAACATACCCACAACACACAACCGTACTCTTCCAACACCTTTTTACAACCAAAACACACAGAACATAATCATACAGTACAACGCTATAAGACAACACTCAATCACATACGGGTGGGACATACACCTATACAGACGATATAAACAACTTCAATACACATTACAAGATGCCCTTACAGAAGACATATACTGGAACAGCGTAATGACAGAAACTGCTGAAACCTACCAAGACTCATTAACTTTCTGGAGAAAAAGAAAAAAATCTCACAGGGAACAACAATCCGGAACCACACTACTTACTCAACAATAACAACGAAAACATTTACACATCACGAGACAAGGAGACACTTCACAGACAAGTATGGGAGGAAGTTTTCACAGTAGACAATATAAACGACGATGAAGACCCTAACGACAACACAGAAGACACAGTAAGACAATTTTTGGATAACAATAGACATAGAATCACGCCATATCCTACATCTGACCACACTCGACTACACAACAACCACTACACAACAAGAGAAATAACAACTGCAGAAATTAAAGGTATCATTAAATCTTTGAAAAAGACATGTCCTGGTCAAAGTGGCATAAACAAAACGCTACTCAAACGCCTACCAGATTATGCGATAATCAAACTATGTCACATATTTAATTCAACACTATCCGCAGGATATTTCCCCGACATGTGGAAACAATCAACGATCAGATTAATCCCAAAACAAGGCAAGAATTCACATCGTGCATTAAATTACAGGCCCATCTCATTATTAAAAGTACCTGGAATTTTTTTCGAACGCATTATAAACAAAAGACTACGACAACACCTCAATGACAATAACTTATATAATAAGCACCAATACGGTTTTCGCCAAGGCAGAGGAACTACCGAAGCCGTTGCACTTATAACAAAACAGATAGCTCAAAACAAAGCAAACAATGGACAATGTCACTTAATACTACGAGATATCACAAAAGCATTTGACAAAGTTTGGCACCTTGGCCTAAAATACAAAATACTCCAATTACAACTCCCAACAATACTAAAAAAACTACTCTGTGATTTTTTAGATGACCGAGAGGCAAAATTAAAATAGGCATATAGTACTTAGGTGGCCGTATTAAACTACGCTGCGGCGTGCCCCAGGGTAGTGGTGTATTATCTCCGACGCTATTCATCACATACACCAGAGACATACCAGACCCAATACAGGGCACAAACATATCATACGCAGACGACATCACTCAAATAATACACTACCCGGGAAAATCAAAGGAAATGCTCAACCGAATAACGGCGAGAGAAGTCAGCCGCATAAACAAATACGAACGACAATGGAAAATAGAAACAAATACAACAACATTCACAGTTATAAGACTAGGAGCAAAGGCCGAAGAAGAAGTACTCATCGAGGAAGAAATGCTTGACACCCAAATGAAAGGCAAAACACTTGGTCTCACAATTAACAACAGAGGATATATACAACACATAAAAGACAGGCAACACAAGGCCTTTGGAGCTCTAACACGACTATTCCGATTTAGAAGTATGCCTATCAAAATTAAAACACATCTAGTCAAAGCACTGGTCCTACCAATCTTGGACTACCCACCTATCCCAACATTATCAATGCGCAAAACACAAATTAGCAAACTACAAATAACACAAAACAAAGCCCTCAGATTTGCTACAGAACAGAGATACCCATACACACTCCACACACAAGAAATACATGAATTAACAAAAACAGAACCGATTAACATAAGACTACAAAAGAGCCGAAAACATATGGAAGAAACTTGAAGATGAAGAGAATGCTTTACTAACTAGGGGGGGGGGGGGGGGGGGGGGGGGCACTCAGTAGAGCGCATACCTCCGCCCGAATATTTCATCAAATATTATATATATATATAATATATAATATATAGTATAGATATATATTATATATATATTATATATATATATATATATATATATAATTATATATATATCTATATATATATATATTATATATTATATAATATATATATGTATATATATATATATATATATAAAATACTATATATATATAATATATATATATATATATATTAAAATATATATATATATATAGAATATATATATAGAATATATATAATAATATATATAATATATATAATATATATATATATATATAATATCTATATATATATATATCTATATATATGATATATATGATATATATATATATATCTATATATATATTATATCTATAATATTATATAATATATATATATATATAATAATATATATATAATATATTATATATATATCTATATATATATATTATATATATTATATATTTATTATATATATATATACTACTATATATATATATATATAATATAAATATAATATATATATAATATATAATATATTCACTCAGTATGAGCGCATACCTCCGGCGAATATTCATCAATTGGTTGCATGGCAACAGTGTGTCAATAGATTTCATCCAAAATTAATCAGTTCTTCCTTATACAATAGACTTAGTATACCCAGTTGGTCCAAATCTATCGTAACTTTTCGAAAAAATCCTGTACACTAACAAACAACAGACAGACGATTCGGGTGAAACCCTACCCCTCCAACTTCGTTGGCGGAGGTAAGAACACTAAAACAAAGACAAGAAAATATCAGAAAATACAATATGAACTTCCCTAGTACACTAATAACAATGGAAACTATACCAGAACCACAATATCATTAAAACTGAACATGATTAGCTAGATATACACATAAAATACATGCAAACACCTATTAAAAAACACAATGCATAAAAACTTCAAACATATATCACAAGACACAGCAAGTTGGACTGCCCACCAACTATCTACTTCTACTGTCTTTCATATTTTCCACCTGCTTTCCCTTCCACTCTCTCTCTCCCCTCTAACTTTCCCACCCCCCCCAAAAAAAAAAAAAAAAGTTTCACCCCCCACCCCCTACTCCCATCACCACGTGGTCATGGGAGTAGGGGGTGGGTGAAGGTGAATGAGAAAGGGGGGAGAAGGCGGAAGGGGGTGCAAAAGAAGGGGGAAGGTAGGGATGAAGGCACGCGTAACGGTTTCTTATCGTCACGATAGACATACGACGATCACGATAGTGTCACGAAGCTGCTACATAGATAACGATAGCGTTACGATAGACTTACGATAGCGCTGCGTTGGGTACAAAAATCGGGGAGCTTCCCGATTTTTTAGTGCATGCACTAACTTTTCGTGGCCTCGGCCGAGTGCGTCACGAGCGTTCGTGACGCTCGGTCATGATGGACCCATAACCAGGACCATGACGGCGCTGCCCATTGCATTATTGGCGCGTTCGTGGTTCCATTATGGAATGTGTGAAGGGGGCTTTAGACGAGAAGCTGCACGATGAAAACCTGAATAAAAACAGGAGAAACAGGATAATGAGAATAAATAACAGATACAGAACACAGACGAGCATAAAGAGACACAATCATACAAGAACAGCCACAGATGGAAGGGACACAATCACACAGATACAAAAAGGGGAGCACATACATCTCTTCTCCCCAATCCCCCCACAAACACACACACACACTAACCGGTCAGCCAGGAAGCCGTTGAAACACGCGCCCACCATCATGCCGCCCATGTATATACTCTGGTGCGCGGCTCTCAAGTAACGATACTCACACACCAACGCGAACTGAAGGACAACAACACAAACACTGCATATATGTATGTTATGTATCTTATCTGCATAGCTCCACCCGATTCATGTCCTATATACGCAAATAAGAGCCTTCTCCCTTTATCACTTGCCCTCCAAAAGCTCTCCAAATATCCCAACTCCTCCTATTCACGCGCCATACCTCTGATGTCACGGTGGAGGTGAAGGTGTTGTTGTCGAAGTCCCATTCAGTGCAGGGCAGCTCCTCCAGCCTCCCCGTGACTGGGTCCTCACTCAGGTAGCTGCAGGAGGCACTGAAGAAGATAGGAAAGGTGTGTTACTTTGCGTTTCAGGGGCTGTGTCACACTGTTTTTCGGCAATAACATCTTAACAAAGCGTCGGATAAGGATGAAAATTTGGCAGAGAATGTTTGAGACCCCGACCTAATTGGCGTCATTATTGTTGATCACCAAATGTGTATAATTGATAACTTATAAGAGTAACGTAAGGATAAAACCGTATGACACAGCTCCTGAAACGCATAGTAGGTGTGTCGAACTGTCTGCTATTGATAGTGGCATTGGTGGTTGGTGATAATGGTGAAGGTGGAGGTGGCAGTGGTGGTGAAGGGGGTGATAATGGTGGTGTTGGAAGTGGAGGAGAAGGTGGCGGTGGAATACTATAGACCAGTTTGTGGAGGTTGGCTCTGTTGTGATGTCTGTTTCTGTTTCAGGTGGCGTCTCGACCAAATTCGAACAGAACGAGCTTAATTCCACACTGCAATAACAGTTCCTCTCTCTCTCTCTCTCTCTCGTCTCTTCTCTCCTCTCTCTCCTCTCTCTCTCCTCTCTCTCTCTCTCTCTCTCTTGAAAAAGACCTTGGATGGCTGAAAATAAATGAAAAATATCACTTTGAGCTAGGAGTAGCCGTGTACAATATAGTTAATAATAGAGTACCTGACTGGTTGTTTCCACTGCCCAAAGTGAGAGATATGTACGAACAACCAGTCAACACTAGACAACAGCAACAACTCCATGTGCCAAAATGCAACACATGTTTGGGAACAAGGTCCCTTCATGTGGCTGGACCTGCTTTCTAGAACAGCTTGCCAAGCCAAGTTAGAGATGCTTCCTCCTTGCACACTTTTGAAAGTCACTTAAAAAATCACCTTTTATGTAAACAATTCTTACTCTAATTTTTGACGTCCATACCTGAAATGTATTTTAATCTAAACTAACACCTTTTTTATAACTTTTACTGTATGTTTTTATATTGTAACTTTTAGGAAGTCTTACTTTTTATTTATGTTTTCATTAGGATTTTAATGTTTTACAATTTTTATGTATTCTAATATTTTTATTTGTATATAGACCATGTTCAGTGTTCTACCTTTAACACTTGTTATCTTATTCAGAAATATTGTAAGACTCACATTACTATGTTAAAAGAATAGCCATTGTAACAATGGAAATAACATTCTGATTCTGATTCTGATTCTGACTCTCTCTCTCTCTCTCTCTCTCTCTCTCTCTCTCTCTCTCTCTCTCTCTCTCTCTCTCTCTCTTTAGCGAGCGGTGAAACGCGTCAATTGTATCTAATAAGTCCTGCTCATGATAATTACTACCGCTAATCGACGACATTTGGCAATCATTCAGGTGCCAGAGTACGTACAGCGACATGCCACATCGATTGGAGAAGAAAATAATGTTCAGTTCAAAATTATTGATAAAGGAGGGAGATAAAATGCATTTATGAGAATTTCTTGATGGCTATGAGTATGGATTCTACATTAATGTCCGTGTGTGTGTCCTCTGACTCTGGATAGTCTTTTATTCTTTATATTGAAGACTGTATGATAATTTTGGAGTTAAGATAAGAACATAAGAAAATAAGGAAGCTACAAGAGGCCGTGAGGCCTACACGTGGTAGTTCCTGTTACCTAACACTACCTACATCCACCTTTCATCCCCATCCATGAACCTATCCAGCCCCTCTTTAAAGCTCCCCAATGACTCCGCACTAACTACCTGTCTACTGAGTCCATTCCAGTCATTCACCACCCTATTTGTGAACCAGTTTTTCCCTATTTCTTTTTTAAATTTACGCTTTTCCAGCTTGAATCCGTTGCTTCTTGTTCTACCCTGGTTAATAGTCGTAAGAACTTTTCCTACCTCTCCTTTATTAAATCCCTTTATCCACTTAAAATTTTTTATCAGTTTATGAGTAATAATAAGTTGCACAAAATTATTCGTTTGTTTAAATTTTTGGTACTTAAGTAGGTATCTCTTCATCCATTCACATCTTTTCTCTTACCTTATAACTGCGGTCGACGAAATCTAAATGAAAACCAACACGAACAACAATATCAGGATTGAACCAACGATTTGGATGATTTTTGTTACATTAAATACTTCGCTGTCTCTCTGTCTGTCTCTCTGTCTCTCTCTCTCTCTCTCTCTCTCTCTCTCTCTCTCTCTCTCTCTCTCTCTCTCTCTCTCTCTCTCTCTCTCTCTCTCTCTCTTGAAAAAGACCTTGGATGGCTGAAAATAAATGAAAAATATCACTTTGAGCTAGGAGTAGCCGTGTACAATATAGTTAATAATAGAGTACCTGACTGGTTCTTTCCACTGCCCAAAGTGAGAGATATGTACGAACAACCAGTCAACACTAGACAACAGCAACAACTCCATGTGCCAAAATGCAACACATGTTTGGGAACAAGGTCCCTTCATGTGGCTGGACCTGCTTTCTAGAACAGCTTGCCAAGCCAAGTTAGAGATGCTTCCTCCTTGCACACTTTTGAAAGTCACTTAAAAAATCACCTTTTATGTAAACAATTCTTACTCTAATTTTTGACGTCCATACCTGAAATGTATTTTAATCTAAACAAACACCTTTTTTATAACTTTTACTGTATGTTTTTATATTGTAACTTTTAGGAAGTCTTACTTTTTATTTATGTTTTCATTAGGATTTTAATGTTTTACAATTTTATGTATTCTAATATTTTTATTTGTATATAGACCATGTTCAGTGTTCTACCTTTAACACTTGTTATCTTATTCAGAAATATTGTAAGACTCACATTACTATGTTAAAAGAATAGCCATTGTAACAATGGAAATAAAATTCTGATTCTGATTCTGATTCTCTCTCTCTCTCTCTCTCTCTCTCTCTCTCTCTCTCTCTCTCTCTCTCTCTCTCTCTCTCTCTCTCTCTTTAGCGAGCGGTGAAACGCGTCAATTGTATCTAATAAGTCCTGCTCATGATAATTACTACCGCTAATCGACGACATTTGGCAATCATTCAGGTGCCAGAGTACGTACAGCGACATGCCACATCGATTGGAGAAGAAAATAATGTTCAGTTCAAAATTATTGATAAAGGAGGGAGATAAAATGCATTTATGAGAATTTCTTGATGGCTATGAGTATGGATTCTACATTAATGTCCGTGTGTGTGTCCTCTGACTCTGGATAGTCTTTTATTCTTTATATTGAAGACTGTATGATAATTTTGGAGTTAAGATAAGAACATAAGAAAATAAGGAAGCTACAAGAGGCCGTGAGGCCTACACGTGGTAGTTCCTGTTACCTAACACTACCTACATCCACCTTTCATCCCCATCCATGAACCTATCCAGCCCCTCTTTAAAGCTCCCCAATGACTCCGCACTAACTACCTGTCTACTGAGTCCATTCCAGTCATTCACCACCCTATTTGTGAACCAGTTTTTCCCTATTTCTTTTTTAAATTTACGCTTTTCCAGCTTGAATCCGTTGCTTCTTGTTCTACCCTGGTTAATAGTCGTAAGAACTTTTCCTACCTCTCCTTTATTAAATCCCTTTATCCACTTAAAAAATTCTATCAGTTTATGAGTAATAATAAGTTGCACAAAATTATTCGTTTGTTTAAATTTTTGGTACTTAAGTAGGTATCTCTTCATCTATTCACATCTTTTCTCTTACCTTATAACTGCGGTCGACGAAATCTAAATGAAAACCAACACGAACAACAATATCAGGATTGAACCAACGATTTGGATGATTTTTGTTACATTAAATACTTCTCTGTCTCTCTGTCTCTCTGTCTGTCTGTCTGTCTGTCTGTCTGTCTGTCTGTCTGTCTGTCTGTCTGTCTGTCTGTCTGTCTGTCTGTCTCTGTCTCTCTCTGTCTCTCTCTGTCTCTCTCTGTCTCTCTCTGTCTCTCTCTGTCTCTCTCTCTCTCTCTCTCTCTCTCTCTCTCTCTCTCTCTCTCTCTCTCTCTCTCTCTCTCTCTCTCTCTCTCTCTCTCTCTCTCTCTCTCTTGAAAAAGACCTTGGATGGCTGAAAATAAATGAAAAATATCACTTTGAGCTAGGCAACAACTCCATGTGCCAAAATGCAACACATGTTTGGGAACAAGGTCCCTTCATGTGGCTGGACCTGCTTTCTAGAACAGCTTGCCAAGCCAAGTTAGAGATGCTTCCTCCTTGCACACTTTTGAAAGTCACTTAAAAAATCACCTTTTATGTAAACAATTCTTACTCTAATTTTTGACGTCCATACCTGAAATGTATTTTAATCTAAACTAACACCTTTTTTATAACTTTTACTGTATGTTTTTATATTGTAACTTTTAGGAAGTCTTACTTTTTATTTATGTTTTCATTAGGATTTTAATGTTTTACAATTTTTATGTATTCTAATATTTTTATTTGTATATAGACCATGTTCAGTGTTCTACCTTTAACACTTGTTATCTTATTCAGAAATATTGTAAGACTCACATTACTATGTTAAAAGAATAGCCATTGTAACAATGGAAATAAAATTCTGATTCTGATTCTGATTCTCTCTCTCTCTCTCTCTCTCTCTCTCTCTCTCTCTCTCTCTCTCTCTCTCTCTCTCTCTCTCTCTCTCTCTCTCTCTCTCTCTCTCTCTCTCTCTCTCTCTCTCTCTTTAGCGAGCGGTGAAACGCGTCAATTGTATTTAATAAGTCCTGCTCATGATAATTACTACCGCTAATCGACGACATTTGGCAATCATTCAGGTGCCAGAGTACGTACAGCGACATGCCACATCGATTGGAGAAGAAAATAATGTTCAGTTCAAAATTATTGATAAAGGAGGGAGATAAAATGCATTTATGAGAATCTCTTGATGGCTATGAGTATGGATTCTACATTAATGTCCGTGTGTGTGTCCTCTGACTCTGGATAGTCTTTTATTCTTTATATTGAAGACTGTATGATAATTTTGGAGTTAAGATAAGAACATAAGAAAATAAGGAAGCTACAAGAGGCCGTGAGGCCTACACGTGGTAGTTCCTGTTACCTAACACTACCTACATCCACCTTTCATCCCCATCCATGAACCTATCCAGCCCCTCTTTAAAGCTCCCCAATGACTCCGCACTAACTACCTGTCTACTGAGTCCATTCCAGTCATTCACCACCCTATTTGTGAACCAGTTTTTCCCTATTTCTTTTTTTAATTTACGCTTTTCCAGCTTGAATCCGTTGCTTCTTGTTCTACCCTGGTTAATAGTCGTAAGAACTTTTCCTACCTCTCCTTTATTAAATCCCTTTATCCACTTAAAAACTTCTATCAGTTTATGAGTAATAATAAGTTGCACAAAATTATTCGTTTGTTTAAATTTTTGGTACTTAAGTAGGTATCTCTTCATCTATTCACATCTTTTCTCTTACCTTATAACTGCGGTCGACGAAATCTAAATGAAAACCAACACGAACAACAATATCAGGATTGAACCAACGATTTGGATGATTTTTGTTACATTAAATACTTCGCTGTCTCTGTCTGTCTATCTGTCTCTGTCTCTTTTTCTTTCTTTTTGTCTGTCTGTCTGTCTGTCTGTCTCTCTTTCTGACTGTCTCTCTGTTTATCTATCTGTCTCTCTCTCACTATCTATGTTTGTCTCTCTGTCTGTCTGTCTGTCTATCTGTCTCTCTTTCTGACTGTCTCTCTCTCTCTCTCTCTCTCTCTCTCTCTCTCTCTCTCTCTCTCTCTCTCTCTCTCTCTCTCTCTCTCTCTCTCTCTCTCAATACTTACTCGTGGGGGAGGGCGGCGGTAGTGTTATAGGTGGCATTGGTGATGGCGTTGAGGGCGTCGGTGGGGAGGATAAGCGTGGGCGTGAGGGCGTGGGGAGGCTGGCGGCAGGTGTGACCCACGGAGGGGGAGATGAAGGCCCCCGCGATGGCGTGGTAGGGTAGCACCGTGTTCCCTGTGGGTGTAAAATACAAGGGTGGGACAAAGGCAGGATGGAGGTCGTGAGAGGGGTCAACCAAGGAACATATAAGTGATAGATAAGACATATGTGCTTCATTTGTTCTATCTGTCTCTTATTATCTTTTCCTTGGGGTCAACGCCTTCTTATCGAGAAAGCCTGCTGAGCTCTATGTTTAGGCCTAGGTCTGAGCTCTCTATTAGAAGGCGTTGGAGGGGTGGAGTGGAGATAGGGAGAGGCGGGAGATGGAGATAATAAGAACATAAGAAAATAAGGAAGCTACAAGAGGCTGCGAGACATACACGTGGTAGTTCCTGTAAATTTGTATGGATATTAATGTGGATGGAGATAGAAGACTGCGTAAACTGGCGTGTGAGGGAAGGATAAGGAAGTGATGGGAAGGAATATGCAGCAAGGGGGATATAATTAAGAATGAGAAAATAATTGAAAAAACAAGTGTAAATTACGTCAAGATAACAATAATCTGAGATGTTACTTAATCAACAGGCGATAAACTTCACTATTTCTCTAAATGCGCATCAGTCTTACAAGTGTTTTCACCAACCACTCTTTTTAGTCTGTAAGTGTAAAGTGTTGAAACTACAGATAGTTGAAAAAGATGCAAAATTACGTGCGATGATAAGAAGAAAAAAAAAGTGATACAAAATATGTAAAAAATGAGCTGCCGCGTCATCTGAGCATCTGATTTACGACGTCATTCACACTTCCTTCGACTGCATGACTACTGAAGGAGGTGAAGGAAGAAGAGGAGAAGTAAGAGGAGGAGGAGGTAGAGGGAGAAAGAAGGAGAGGAATACATAGGAATACATAGGAATAACAGATACTAGGAGACCTATTGGTTTATAAAGAGGGTATCTGCTGAATTACATACACTACTAACTATACTACTAACTGTAACACTAACTATCTAACTACATGTAAGAGAACAGTTGGAAAAGGATACCATGCCCCTAAAAAAGATAGGAACATGGAAGTTTCGTAGTGAGAATGATAGGATATGAAGTATGCTAACTACAACTACTACTACCACTAATCGATCCGGGGGACTTTATAATATAATTCGCAGGGCAATATAAAAACCCATCATTTACTTTATAGTACGCGTCTACTAAAAAAAATCTGTTTTTAAATGAAGTTATTGTGCTAGCTTTGACAACAGTTGCTGGTAATTTGTTCCATCGATTAATAACTCTGTTCCATCCAACTGTTCCATCGATTAACAACAAAGGAGGAGGAGGAAGAAGAGGATAATGAGGAGAAGGAGAAGGAGGAGGGGGACGTACAGTAGGCAATGGCGATGTAGCAGAGGGCGTTCCACTTGCCAGTCCCGAGGCTCGTCAGGATCAGCTCGAAGTCGTCCTTCTTGCCGCTGCCTCCTGGCGGGGGTGTTTGCGGCGACTCCTCCTCTCCTGCAGAAGGGATAGCAGCACCTTCAGGTTATTGGGATCATAAGAACATAAGAAAATTAGGAGGCTACAAGAGGCCGTGAGACTTACACGTGGTAGTTCCTGTTACTTAACACTACCTACATCCACCTTTCATCCCCATCCCTGAAATTATCTAGCCTCCTTTTAAAACTACCTATTGACTTCGCACTAACTACCTGACGACTGAGTCAATTTCATTATACAGCGTTCAGTGGGAGAATAACAGAAAATAGAAAAAGAGGATATAATAATATTAATAATAATTTTATTCTCGCCCAGAGGCATACAGACAAAAAACAAAACAATAAGAACAAGCCAAGGAGTAAACTTAAGTACTAGAGCAAATACAAAAAACAAGAAAAAGTACAGGCACATTAGGGGACATAGTATCAAAGTAGGCTACATAGAAAAGCATACATGGACACCTGTGCTACCCCACATTCTGCACAAACAGCAGACCCAGCCACCGCTGTTGTATAGGTCCACATACATAGGCCGAGCTCTGCCTGACAGAGGTGATGATGGAGTTCGTAGAGAGCTCCACCCTACTCCTTAAACTGAACACGGAGTGTCGACGGATCACATCCAGATTGTCCACCCCGTTCCTAGCGAAAGCCAGGGACGAGCTGCACCACCTGGGCAGCCCCAGAAGCCTCTTAAGGATGTCATTGTGACAGACCTTAAGGCGGTTCATAGTGGCCACCTTGTACCGCGATCACAGCGAGTTGCAGTATATAGAGTAGCAGTGACCCCTGAATAACTCCATCTTCACCTCTCTGCTACAGTAGGAGAATTTCCTCTGTAGAGTATTTCCCACGACACGAAGCTTGGTGGTCTGCTTGATGATATCATCATCATCATCAGTCATGTCGTGGGATATAACATGGCCTAAGTAGGCGAATCTATCCACAAAAAGTGAGGGCAGACCCACCGAGCCATGCTGTTTTCAGGTAATATGAGCGCGTGCCGGTGATACTACCATGCATTCTGTCTTAGTGGTGTTGTAGACAATTGGCCGCTTTTTTAAACATGGACTAGGGAGAGTCTAACGTGGAGCTTCCATGTTAGACTCAAGTAGTACCAATGCCAAGAACGCGTGCTTTAGACGCCAGCAGCGAGAGCTAACATGGTCTAATGTTGATCCACGACTGCGCTTGGGTTGGCAGCCCTGAACCAGGGAGATCATATATTGGGGGACGGAGAGCGGAAGAGTTATTTGTCTCCGCGCCCTGCTACCGAGAACAACAAAACTCACCATACCATATATGAACCTATATTCTTCATTTATTCACTTTTTTACCCACATTTTCCTTGATCTTCATAGCTCTTCCCATTATCGGGAGTCAAGATTGTCATGGTCATGTTATAGTTATTATTTAGTTGCACAACTAATGATGCCTTAATCACTAGTTAGTTGATAGTTGATAGTTGATAGTTGACCAGTTTTTTAGTTGATAGTTGGAGTATGTGAGAGAGAGAGAGATCATGCATGAGTGAGAGGACAGTAGGATGTGAGAATGAGGTGGATAGATGTGTGGAAATGGGAGACTTCTGCCGTGGCCTCCCCGTAGAGGGATGTAAGGAACCGCTGTTAGCGTAGACTAGACTATTATGACCAAAAAGAGAATAAATGTCTCCTCTGTTTCCATTAATTAAATGCAAGTGCTGCTGTATAGTCGTATAAGTGAGTGACTATTATATTGCTGATAGTCTGGACTCGGCGGGCGAGGAGAGATAAACAAACCCAGATTTCGTAGGGCGCCAAACGCGGGCTTTAAAAAAATATTTCAGATGCTTCATAATCTGCAGTAGACGCATGTATACACTCATATTTTGCCAAACAGAATATTGACAATACCGCTAATTTGTCTTAGCATGGGCATTTGCATAGTATCGTAAATATCATTAGACTCAAGTGTTGGACAGGGTCCTGGGTGTCTAACATTTCCAATACTATTCTCGTTAGTTTTAGATCAACTTAAGACTAATCCCCCCCGGAAAATGTTTAGAAAACGGAAATGCCTGTCTAAAGCCACGGTTGCTTGGGTTCCGAAGTCCACGTTTAAAGAACGGCCGAATTCATCTTGGCAGCATACCTGAACACTTTGATGGGTCCTGAAAACGCTCTGAGGGGGTGCGAACAGACCATATCATCCATAGCTCAGGAGTTGATGCACCCATCATGTATGGGCGCCGATACCTGTATACGAAGGTTTGGCACTGAGATCATTTTTTACCATTGTACAGGTGGGGGGATAAAAATCCCCCCCCCCCCCGTCCCGAAACCATTAGCAGTACAAAGGACGCGATAAGGAATTCCCCCACAACAAAGTAAATTCCTGGGTAGGTAACCAGTACATTAAAAAATACAATGTACCCGGTGTCCCCCCTGAAAAGAAGTTTATGAAAGAGCTTCCGAAATTCACTCTGTAAAAACGCCTTTCGGCTCCGGAAAACCAGAAAAACCGGGAATTTGGGGAAGTGTAGTAAAAAGATATTCTTCAATGTCCACCCAATCTCAGTGCCAAGGCCTTCCTTTACTGAACGATTGTCCGTGTTCAGGTAGCCTCAAGACGAGGAGCCCCCTTTCCCCAGCACCGGGAAAGGGCGGTTGCTATGGAAGGGGCCTGAAATTTGCCAAGTACGGGGCCCTTCACTTTGCTTTAAGGAAAGGCACTAAAAGCACTCCCAAACCAACTGGGTAGTATGTGGAAAGAAAAGGGCATTGATGAAGGACAAGCAAAAAACCGGGCTGAGGGGCCATACAAAAACCCCAAAAGGGGAGCCCATCCATCCCCAAAGCCTCACTGGGGGAGAGGCTTCAATCCCCCTCTCTTTTCCTGTGGTCCACCTGGGGAAACCGACACACACCCCATCCCACCCGCGGGGCATTATAAACCCCCTCGTCCCCACACAGTGAGAATGCCCTTGAAAGGGTTTCCCCACATGGGGGGGCGAGTCCTCCCCCCCCCAAGCGGTCCACCCGTGGGGGAATCGGTGTGAGCCGGGTTTTCGCTGCGCACGCCACGAAAAAAATTTAAAGTAGTCACCAGATGCCAGTTGTCAGCCGGGGGGACGGGGCACGAAGCTGGGCTCATGGACTTACCCACTGAGACACAGCTAAATTTGGCCCGGTGCCCCTCATCCTCCAGCCAGGGGCCCCCCAAGCGGACCCCCACCCGCTCTCCACTAAAGGAAACTCCCGCGCGGCATTGTGCGACTCACGAAAAAAACCATTCCAGCCGGGGGTACCGCCTCCATCTTTTCGAAAAAACCAAACACAGTCTGGCCGCACGCATCAGCACTCTTAAACCCCTCGTGGAAGGCGTTGATGTGTATGGTCCCCACGACCCAGCCCTGCATTTGGAAGCAAAAACCCTGACAATCTATGGAAATGCCCTCGCAACTCGTCACTACACGCCATACTCCTCTCTCTTTCGCTGTCCCGAAAATCCACTTAATCCTTGCCGCTTTATCCGCCTGACCTGTGTCAGAGCGGACCCCTTTAAATTTGAAAACCCCAAGAAGGAAAATGGTCGAAGAGACACTGTTGTACAGAATGGGCACTATCCATCACATCAAAAGGCATGGGGACAACGCACTTCCGCCAGTGGGGAGGACACCCCTGGTTTAAAGAGTGAAGCTCTTGGGGGAAGCGCCCTCCCGTCACCATCACCATGTCGCGGTCTCCACACATCGTGAATGTCTGTGAAAAGGCATGCCCGGGGCAGCATTAAAATCACCGAGAAGCAAACATTTGCTCCTCAGAAACCTCTATTTGGGGGCGAGTTTCCCAAATCATCTGCTGTTCGCCCCGTTCTCCACATTTTGGGGGCAGAAACATTCATCACAACATGGAGAACCCGGGCATCCTTTTAGCAATGCCCAAGAGCGAGGACCTGAGCATTAAATACTTTGAGTATTTAGAAAGACCTTGTGCCACAAAAAAATGAGACCACCGATGGCCTGCCCCGCCTCAGGGCCCTTTGTCCCCGCCGAAGCGAGAAAGACACAAAGTCCTTATGGGGCCATTCGGTCTGGCACCTCGTAGGGGACAGCCACGTCTCCTGTGGGCCGCACGTGACCTGCCCAGGAGATCCCTCGTGAGGCTCACTTTTCTCTTTACACCCTGAAGTTTTTGGAGGCAATTTTTAGTTTACCCTTCCCTTTTGACGGGGGTGAAAAGGCAGCCGCACTGTGGGAGGAGCTAATGGGCACACAACACTGTTCTCCCCGTTGTTCATGCGAGGAGCTCACGCGATATTAGGCTTTTAAAGATATTTCAATTAGATTTTCGAACTTTTTTGTAAGCTTTTTGGGGGTTTGGGTTTATGAGCAGGGGTTTGGGAAAAAGAAATAATTTCTCAAAAAGGTTCGTTCCATCAGAAAAAAAAAGTATTTTAACTTTTGTTTTTCGTTTTCCCCCTCCAAAATAACTTCCTGAACGGTTAGAAAGAAATGAAAAACCGGGTTTGAACTTTCTAAACCATGTAAAGAATAGCATTACCCAATAAATAATAATGCCCAACATGAAATACCATTTTTATAGATGGTAACAAAACCCAAATTTCTGGGGCTGTATCCAAAAAAATCAAACCCCAGATGTCGTAAGAAAAATTTTTTTATTGGTTTAAAAAGCAAACCTTTACATTACAATACAGGAAGGGGTGGGATAGCAACCAGTCGTCTAAAAACAAATCATAATTTTTTATTAATTTATTGTTTAAAACTATTTAATTTGAATACACACCCCCTAATTAAATAAAACTAATAAATGAAGTCAATGACTACATGTGGTACTCCAAGGACTCGAACTTAGGACACTCACACTGAAATTCGGCGCACCAAGCATTAGGCTATGAACACAGTTAAAAGTTTAAGCACATACTCACGATATATAATCTTTTTTCGAATACTGGATATTAATCTAAGCATATTCTTAATTAAATCAAACTGCAGTATAATAGTTTAACGATTGCACGATTGGAAGGTGTAATGAAATAACGGAACGATGATGTTATAGATAAGGGAACGATATTAAGAAGATTTTTCCTGCATTGCCAATTAATATGCGTTATGCGATATTAAGAAGATTTTTCCTGCATTGCCACTTGAATCTTGTACCCTGTAATGCCCAATGGATGGATACCTGTAGACGTAAAATACAGAAGAAAAACAAAGCAATCGAGCCAATAAATTATATAATTCGCTGATTTGTATTATGATCATGCAATATCTTACGAGAGCTTATCTTGTCGAGAGCTGCTTGGTATGGGAAAGGAGCCTGCATGGGGACTCGCGCGTGGTGACCCGCGGGAGTGGCGTCGTAGGGTGGGCGAGGCGACGCGCCCCCCGGCGTATGCCCCCAATGATTGATTGATTGAATATCTTACACAAACTTACTGATACTATAGATAAGGATAATCCGAAGTATTGTACACTTGTCACGAAGACAAAAATTCATAATTATAAAAGGTAAAAAATTGTTATTCTTCACAAATTAAATGAAAAGTGGTGCATATGATACTATTTGAAACAAAACCACATCGTCAATTGCCAAGTGAACAAATACAGTAGACTTAATTAATGTATGTATGTAATACAGATGCATTTACTTAAATCATTTGGCTACTGGAAGTGAAAATGGATGAGTGACCAAATATGGCATGGAACGAAAAAATAACGTTATTAACCGGTTACAGGGATTTCAAAATAGCGTTTTTGCTCCGGAACAGTAAATATGATAACGTTTTCGTTTCCGTTTTTGTTCCGAGCATAATTTCGTTCGTTTCGGTTTTCGTTTTCGTTCCCTTAAACCGTTTCCAAGCCCTGATCATGAGTGTCTTCCTATGGTGTGTGTGTGTGTGTGTGTGTGTCTGTGTGTGTGTGTGTGTGTGTCTGTGTGTGTGTGTGTGTGTGTGTGTGTTTGTGTCATGAACAATGGAGACGATATATTCTCACGGGAATAATACATCGGCGAGCTTTGCGTGTGTATGTTGTATGTATGTATGTATGTGTGTGCGTGTAGGCATGTGTGTGTTCGTTTAGTTATGTGAGTGTGTGTGTGTGTGTGCGCGTGTGTGCGTGTGTTTGATTCGAACCGGCTACCACAGAATAGCAGGCTAGCGCTTAAATAAATTAAATAAATATATTATATAAAATATATTAATAAATTTAAATAAATAAATTAGCGTTAAATAAATAAATAAAATCATCATTCGGGTAATTTTCCCGATTGATGATGTTATTTATTTACTTATATATTTCGTTTTCTGATAAATGAATTAGCACCATGTATAAATTAGCGTTAACTAAATAAATAACCTCATCAATCGGGAAAATTACCCGATTGATGATTTTATTTATTTATTTAACGCTAATTTATGCATGGTTCTAATTAATTTATCAGATAAAGAAATATAGCAATGGAAAGCTAATACAATTGCGCTTCTATTGATACCCTTCATGATAAAAGTTGACTCGCAAAGTTTTAAATGGCGAAGAGTTGAAGTGAATATTAAGTTCATGCATATTTCTTCAGAGTCTCGTAATGGCATTTCTTTAGCGTGTTTTACTGTTTTTTATTTGATAATATTATAGAACAAACATTTACGAAATTACAATATATCATATATACTGATAAACCATTCTATATGATCCCGTATATATATATAATATTATTTTATATATATATATTTATATATATATGTATATATATATATTATATTTTATATATTTATATATAAAATATGTATATAAAATATATGTATATATATATTATGTTTTATATATATATTTTATATTATATAGTATATATATATGTATATATTTTATATATTATATATATAGTATATATATATAAAATATATGTATATATATATGTTATATTTATTATATATATGTATATATATATATATATATATTTTATATATATATATATATGAAAGGCTATATATTATATTATATATATTGTATAAAATTATATGTTATGTTTTAATAATATGTATATATATATATAGTATAGATATATATATAGGTATATATTTTTATATTAAAATATATATGTATATATTAAAATATAGTATATATATATATATATATATAAATTAATATATATATATATTATATATATTATATAAAATTATATATTGTATTATATATATTATTATATTTGTTATATATATATAATTATATATATAATATATATATATATAATTAAAATATATATATATATAAAATATGTATATGTTTATATATATATATATATATATATTATTATATGTATATATAATTATATTATATATATATATTGTAGGATTATTATTATTGTAACTAGATGTTAGGCTTAAGTTAGCGTCTACCCAGACAAAGGGCCTCTTGAGAACAGAGGGGGCCTTGCTTCCCGCGGCCCGCAAGGTGCCAGCCAAGCGGCAGGCACCCCGCGGGGTCACCAGAGAAATACTATTGTAACTAGATGTTAGGCTTAAGTTAGGTCTACCCAGACAAGGGGCCTCTTGAAAACAGAGGAGGCCTATGCTTCCCGCGGCCCGCAAGGTGCCAGCCAAGCGGCGGGCACCCCCCCAGGTCACCAGAGCATACTATTGTAACTAGAGTTAGGCTTAAGTTAAGCGTCTACCCAGACAAGGGGCCTCTTGAGAACAGAGGAGGCCTATGCTTCCCGCGGCCCGCAAGGTGCCAGCCAAGCGGCAGGCACCCCGCAGGTCACCAGAGCATACTATTGTAACTAGATGTTAGGCTTAAGTTAAGCGTCTACCCAGACAAGGGGCCTCTTGAGAACAGAGGAGGCCTATGTTTTCCCGCGGCCCGCAAGGTGCCACCCAAAGCGGCAGGCACCCCGCAGGCCCCCCCAGAGCATACCAAGGAACCACGGCGACAAGTCGTTCCACCACCGAGGCTCTCACGACGCTATACCTTTACCCTTGTATTAAATAAACTCCACAAGCAGGGAATTTCTTTCAACATCCCTGCTTCCACCTAACGGAGATATCCTTCTCCTACATATATATATGTATAATATATATAATATTTTATATTATATATATATAAAATATATTTTATAATATATATATTTTTAATATATATATATATATATTTTATATATATATATATATAAAATATATATATATATAACACTGGGGAACAAATTTTTTTTGGGATTTAGGTCTGACACTTGTTATTAAGAAATTTTTTGGGGTGCTGAAACCAAAACTGATCTCAGTTTTTTCTCTATCACGTCAATTTTTTGAACTGTAGGATTTTCGTTTTCTTAAAAAATATGAAAAATACGGTACAAAACAGTAACAGTGCTTATATTATAAAAAGTGCAAATGTTAACATACATGAAAAATGAAAGAAATAGGCATGAATAGAATGTTTATTTAACATTATCATTTTTTTAGAAAGGATAAGGCTATAATTGTGTGCAGGTTAAGGTAAAAATTTACGTTTGTAGCTTTTTTCTGGAGTGTTCAACTTGAGGACTATCGCGTTTGATGCTCCAACAATAGTCAGCCATCATATGCACATCCCATCTACCCTGGAAAACGTTCTTCCAACCTTAAAATCTTGGTGAATCGTTCACCTTGCTCGTCGTAGCAGCACCAAGATTTTTTGGAAAGTTGGCAAGATGGCTATGCAAAAATGTACTTTAATACTCAGGTTGCAACAAGCGCTTTGTAGCTCTCCAATAGTTTCTGAACAATTTCTGTGAAATTTACTGCACGTGTATTTCCAAGAAAGTTCTTGACAACGTTTTTGAATGATAGCCAAGCATTCTTTTCAAGGTCGACATAGTACCGTTAAAATGTTCATCTTTGATAAATGTCGAATTTGTGGACCATCAAACACACCGGCCTTGATTTTTTCAATTGACAGTCCAGGAAATGCCAAGATGATGTACTTCAAACAGTCCCATCAGTTGACAATGCTTTACAAATTGTTTTCATGAGACCTAGTTTATGTGAGAGGTGGGAATATTTTTTTTTTCCTGCCCAACAAGTGGCTCATGTACAATGTTAGGATCTCCAGGTTTAAGTTTCAGATCTCGGAGGCCAATTCGTCTAAACCCCAAAATGCTTCTCTCGAGCTCTGCTATCCCACATACAAGAAAGCAGGGATACTTTGTGTATCCACTTGTTGCCCAAAGAAGGAAGGACACCATTTAAGGTCAACACAGATAATCCAATTGTGTTTGTCAATTGCAATGACTCTTTTTACATCTCCATATTCTTCACGAAGACAGACCGAATGCCCAATAGGGACTGCGCCAAACAAATTGCCATTGTGTAGAAGGACACACTTCAAGCTCCGCTTTGAGCTATCAAAAACAATCGCCATTCATTTGGATTGTAGATTGAAAGCCCTAATTCCTTCAGTAAACAGGAATGTTATGGCAAACACAAAACCGCTGGCACTTCGAAAGTACTGCAGAAATGTACTTTCTCTGGTTCGAAAGTATGATACCTTCACTCCTTGTTCAAGTATTTTTTTTCTCGTTCAGTCTTGATGCTGTATTTCTGAAGCTTTTTTGGATAGGCCAAATCACGTGCTAAATCATTCAACTCGTGCTGATCAAATCCCCTACGAACTGAATCCTCGTGAATGTCAAAATCTGCATCATTGCTGTCACTGCGTCTTCAAACATCACTCAGATCTTCTAGAGGAGGTAGTTGTTCGAAAATTTGGCACTGGAATTTCAGCTGAATGAGGCTAAATGAGGCTCACAAGTGGAATTTTGCTTATCTGGAGGGTAAGCTGTGGAAAAAACTTGACGTGCTAGAAAAAACTGACAAACAGATTTGGAATCAGCCTGCCAATTTTAGTCTAAATAAGCTAAAAAAATCTAACTCACCCAATTTTTTTTCTTCAAATTGTTCCCAGTGTAATAATATAAGCGAAAGTGTGTCTGTCTCTGTCTGCTGTCTGTCTGTGTGTGTGGGGTGTGTGTGTGGTATAGGTTCCGCCCCCGTGGCGCAAACACCCCATATGGCACATTTTTGGAATCAGGTTGGGCCAGGGGAAGGTCATAAGCCCACTTTATGAGATGATCCGATCACTTTTTTTTTTTTTTTTAGCAGCCTATTAGCGAGAAT
>JACEEZ010025520.1:217500-237500 GCA_016584305.1 Chionoecetes opilio
GGGAGGGTAGAGAAGGGGTATCTCATATATATAAAAAAAAAGTTTTTTAAATTATCCCAAAATTAGACGTTACCACCGAGGTAAGGATTGAAATAAAGGGCCTATGGTATTAATAGTCGGCAGCGGGTTTTTGTTTACAAATGTTTGGGAAAGAACAAAAATTGGTTGGGGGGGGGCCCCGGGGCCCCTCAGCCTTTGGTGGGGTACTCCCTTCGGGTGTTTTTGTTGTATTTTTCTTTATTGGGCAGCACCAGTTTTTTGGGCCCACTAGCGGAGTCCTGTGAGCAGAATTGTTGGGGACGAGGCGAGCTGGCATCCCGCGGCAAAAATTAAGTTGTTTCACTATATCGAAATTTGGACGTTTTTGAGAATGAAACTTTTTTTTCTGACCCTTTGCCCCCCCCAGTGCCCTTGCACTAGGGTTTAGGTCACTCGGGAGGCTTGACCCTCTTTCCCCCCGAAGGGTAGTTGGGTCACGTTTGTACCCTTTTAATGGAAACCACCCCCGAAGGGAAAGGAAATGTTTCGCCCCCCGTCGGAGAAATGTTCATTTTGGAAATATTTTGGGAAACTCCCCCTTTCCCGGGTTTTGGATTTAAAAAGAACTCCCCGCGTTTGTATGTATGTTATTGAAACTTCAAAAATCTGTAAAGGTTCCGCGTGCGCTCACCCTTGGGTTTAAACCCCAAACACGGCCGTATGAAAAAATGAGGTGCCTCAAAAAATTCTAAGCCCAGTTGGGTTAGGTTGGGTTTATACTTTGGGGTTTAAAGGGTTAGGTTGGGTTTAGGTAAAATTTGGGGGTTTATGGTTGGGTTTTTGGGTTTAGGAAATTTTGTGGTTAAGGTTGGGTTTTAGGTTGGGTAACTTTGTGGTTAAGGTTAGGTTGGGTTTAGGTATATTTTGGGGGTTGGGGTTTAGGTTGGGGTTAGGTATTTTTGTGGGGTTTGGGTTTTGGGTTTTTAGGTTAGGTTAGGTTACTTTGGGGTTTAAAGGGTTTGGTTAGGTTAGGTATACTTTGGTTTAAGGTTGGGTTTGGGGGTTTAGGTATACTTTGGGGTTTAAAGGTTGAAAATACTTTGGGGTTTTAAGGTTAGGTTAGGAAAATTTTTGGGGTTTAAAGGGTTGGGGTTAGGTTCGGTTGGGTTTATCCCTTTGGGGTTTAAGGTTAGAAAAATTTTGGGGTTAAGGTTGGGTTAGGTATACTTTGGGGTTTAAAGGGGTTGGGTTTTAGGTTCGGTTAGGTATATTTGGGGTTTAAAGGGTTGGTTAGGTTAGGTTAGGTTTATTTTTGGGTTTAAAGGTTAGGTTGGGAAAGGTTAGTTACTTTGGGGTTTTAAGGTTGGGTTAGGTTAGGTATACTTTGGGGTTTAAGGTGGGGTTGGGTTTAGGTAAAACTTTGGGGGTTAAAAGGTTAGGTTGGGTTTTGGGTTTTGGTTTATACTTTGGGTTAAGGTTGGGTTTAGGTTGGGTTTTTAGGTTTATTTTGGGGTTTAAGGTTAAAAAATACTTTGGGGTTTAAGGGTTTTGGGTTTTGGGAAATACTTTGGGGTTAAGGTTAGGTTAGGTTGGGTTTAGGATACTTTGGGGTTTAAGGTTAGGTTGGGTTTGGTATACTTTGGGGTTTAAGGATTAGGTTAGGTTGGGTTTGGGGTAACTTTGTGGTTAAAGGGGTTGGTTGGGTTTTGATTTTTCTTTAAAAGGTTTTTTGGGATGATTTTTGGGGAGCCATTAATCACTTATTGCTTCCCCACCAAAAAACCCTTATTCCCGCCATTTCCCCCCAGGTTTGGTTGGCATGGGGGGAAGAAAAAAAAGATAGGGGTGAAGGATTCTTCAAAGTTTTATCCTTTTTTTTTACTTCGGGGGAGATTTCCTTTTAAGCGACAGTTACAAGTTTATTTTTTTAAAAAAAGTCCCCCAATCTAATTTTTAAAAAAACTTTTACCCGTGTTTGTGAATCGGGGGACCGAAATGGGGGGTTTAGTTTAGTGTTTGGGGGGAGTCGGGGGGTTTTGGACATTTTAACGAAAACCAATGCCCATGTTCTTTATTAAAAGTGTAGTTTTAAATTATTTTGGGACAACCCAAAAAAATTTGCCCAAAAAAGAAATACCTTTTTTTCTTTCATTTGAAACCTTTTAAAGGGAACTGGGCCGAAAAACTTTTATGTGGCAAGTTCTGGGTTGGTTTTTCAGTTATAAGGGAAACAAAAAATTTTGCGCGGCCCACTACCCCCCCTCCCAACAGCTTTTTTCTATATTTTTTTTTGTTTAGTACACTGTAAAATTTTAAATCCCCTTCCGGGAACCTTTAAAATTTATGGTATTTTTTCTAGTGTTTGGCCCCCTACTCCCCCCTCTCCCCAAAACAAGCTTTGGGGGCCTGGGGGAATGCAGGCGGGGGACAAAATATGCGTCGCAACCCCCAACTTTTGAGTTTTGGAAATTAAAAAAAATTTTTCTAGATTTTGGGGAAAAATTTATTTGGGTTTTTCTGAGTTCCCGGGAGTTTTGAACCCGACGATCCTCACAGAATGATGACGGGAAATGTGAGAAACCCCCCCAACCCCCCAAACCCCCGCTAGGAGGGTTTGGTTAGGTTAGATTTGTTAGGTTAGGGTTTGGTTAGGTTATCGGGGGGTTTAAACCCCCCGCTAGGTTAGGGTTTAATTTTTGGGGGGGCAAATTTTTTAGAAAATAAGGGAAAATTTCCCCAAAATCAGGGAATTTTAAACCCCCCCAAAAAAACTCTTAAATTCGTGTTTCCGACGCATAATTTCCCCACCCCAAAAACCCCCCAATTTCCCCCAAAGGTTTTCCCCCAAAATTGTTTTGGGGGAAGGGGGGAGTTTTTGGGGGAAAAAACTAGAATTTTTCCAAACTTAAACATATTGTAGAAATGATAAAAGTTGTCTTAGATAATACTCATACAGACACAACCCCCCTTCCCGAGGCCCCCCAACCCTATAGGAGGTTTTGGGTTTGGGGGATTATTTATTAGGGTAGGTTATATTTGGTTAGGTTAGGTTTGACTGGGTTTGATTTGGTTTGATTTAGGTTAGGGGTTTGGTTTGTTTATCGGTGGGGCAAGCCCCCCCCTAGGCTAGGTTTTAAATTTTGGGGTTTGGGGAAAAATTTTTCTAGATAAACCGAAATTCTTTTGATCAGGGAGTTTTTCCCCTACACAATTCTTAAATTTTCGTGTTTCCCACGCATTATTTGCTCCCCCCCCCGAAAAAAAACCCCCCCCTTTCCCCCAGGTGCCCAAAACCCTTTCTTTGGGGGTTTGTGGGGGAGGATGGGGAAAAATTTTGAAATTTTTCCCGGGGGAAAAATAGTCAGTGTCTCAGAAAATGGGCCCCGCAGTTCCTCGTCCATTTTTTCCAAAAGCACTAATTTTAGGGGAAGGAAAAAAATTTGGCATGGGTTTTTAGAAAATTTAGCGCAGTCTCGTTTATTTTTATTTAAAAAACACTAATTTTACCCCAAAAAAAAAATGTCAGGTCTCAGAAAAGACCGTGCAGTCCTCGTCCCTTTTTTTCCAAAAACACTAATTTTAGGGAAGGAAAATCTAGTCAGTGTTTTAGAAAAAGACCGCGCAGTCCCCCGTTTATTTTTTCCGGATTTTTTCCCTTAAAAATCCTACTAACCTAACCAAATTTCCTTCGGCGAGAGTTCCCGGGGTTGTGTCAGGCGAGAATTTCGGGGGAGGAGTTTAAAAAGGAACCCTTCTCATTATTTTCCCGAATGATACGATTGGTCACTCAGAATGTCTGCCTTTAAACGCCCTTGGGGAATTTTATGAAATTTTATGGTTTAAAACCGATGTCCCGCCCCTTTTTTTCCCGAAATTATTAGGTTTAAACAGAAAAGGGGGCCCATATTGCCCTAGAAAAATTTTGTAAAAGTCAAAGGGTTTTTGCGCCTTTAAAATTTTTGCCCCAAAATTTTTTATTTCTGGTTTAAACTGTTTTCTGTCAATTTGGGACTCCTTAGTGGGGACCCTTTATTCGGGGCCCCCATAGGGAGCATGCATACCCAGCAGAAAGGGCAGTTTAACGGTCGTTTTAGAGACACCCAATTTTTTTTTTTTGGCCCACAATAGGGGCTTGTTTTTTAATGGAGATAAATTTTTTTTTTGCGGGAAAAACCCCTTAAAAAAAAAAAAAAATTTTTACTTTTTGGTTAAGGTTAGGGGTTTGGTTTATTAAACCTATAAAAGGGGAGGTTAGGGTTTTATTTAAAAACCTTTTAAAGGGTTTGGGTTTGGTTTCATTAAAACAAAAAGGTTAGGTTGGTTTCATTAAAAACCTATACGGTTTTGGTTTAAATTTATTTTTTTTTCTATTTTTGGTTTTTTTTTTTTTTTTGCGCAAAATAAAAAATATCTCCGTTAGAACAAAAAACCATTGAGGCCCCGAAAAGTAGTGGTTCTCTGAAAAAAAAGCCCCCCCCGAAAAAAAGTCCAGTATGCATTTAAAAATCGGGCCTGATTCAAATGGCGGCCCCAATCAACTGTATCCCCCTTTTGTGTAGGGGGAAACACACTCTTCACAACCGAGAAGTCCTGGGTTCGATTCCCCCCGGGGGAGCGGAAAAAAGTTTGGGGTTTTTTCCTTTAAAAAAAACCCAGCCCCTGTCCAAACCCCGCAAATGAATGGGGACCGGGTGTTAGCCGGGGGTTTTTTAAAACCCCCCCCCGGGGTGCCCGGGGCCCGGGCCCAAAACTATAAGAAATAGCAGACAGTCCCCCCGCTTTGGGGGAGTCGCGAAGAGCTGTCTGGTTACAGCAGCGATTCCCTCTCAGCCCGCCCTCAATAACTGACGAAAATTTTTCAATCATCATCATCAAACCCCTTTCCCTTTTCGCTTTAAACTGATTTCATTGATTTGTTGTGTCAACCCAAAATGCCCGCTGAGTAATTTAGTGATTAAGGTTTGTAAACCTTATTTATCACGTGACAGCCCTTTTGGGTTTGGTGATAGATTTGAATAGATAATATAAAAAACTGCTGTATTTTGCTATTAGCGAGGGGTGGGCTCAAAGTATTTGCAGCCAATCAGCTGTCTCTGTGGAGATACCCGAGATACTCTTCCCTGCGCCCCGGGGTAAAGGGCCATCTCGGCAAAATTTTTCAAACAGCCGGCGCAAGAGGGGGGGAGTGTTGCGCCGGGAAATAGCATTTACACCATACTTACACCGTTGAATTACACTTTTGGGGTGGATCTGGCCCTGGTTTTCCCCTTTATCCACACACCAGGTCTTTCGTGGGGAAAACCCTTTTCCTTCCCAATGACCCAAAATCATTTTCCCTCAAAAAAAACCCCACGGGAAGGCACATATAATAAAGGAAGGCAGCATTGGGAAAGTTTGGGGTTTAAAGGGGGCGGGCATATTTTGAGGTTGTTTGGGGATTCACACTTTCTTTTTTGGGTTTCCATCACCTCAACCGGGAAATATGTCATTTTAGTAGTAAAAGAATCACCATTACACTGTGCAACTAATGGTGTTTTAAAGATCGCCCTTTTTAAAAACAAAAATTTCCCCTTTAAATTTAAAAGCAACCTCGGGCCCTTTTCCGTATACAATATGCTGTTGCAAAAGGTTTAAAAGTAAAAACATGCACAATTTTACAAAAGATTATTCCCTTTGGGGCCCTGCATTTTAAACAAAAGGACCGCATTCCTCCAACCCCTGATATGTGGGTTTGATAGATATGATACTGAATGGGTACTTTGATGACTTTCCTTTTCCCAAATATCTGCCACGACGCGACAACCCCGGGCGACCCTAAAAAAATTAAGAATATTTTCACGGCAGTCAGGAAAATAAGAAAAAAATAAAAAAATAAGGAAGTACAAGAGGGGCCGCGAGGCCACACGTGGTAGTTCCTGTAAAAATGCAAGGTTAGGCTGTCCTTGGCTTAAAAAAGGGCCGCATGCAAAACCCCCGGATTTATGGCCCCCAACCCCCCGCTTGAGGAAAACTCCCCCACTGGGGTATTACAAAAACCAGTGCCTTCCACCCTTCAACTTTTTCTCAGCCCCTCTGATTCGTCAAGAGAGGGTTTTCGGTTTGTCAATGGGAGGATCAGCATCCACTGCCCGTAACCCAGTGGTGTGAAGCTGCTCAGTTGGAGGGTCCACCGTGAACAACTGCCCAAAGTACTCAGCCCAACGAGCCATCTGCCCATCCATGTCCGACACGAGGCGCCCATCTGCTGTTCGAATAGCACTCGCCCGAGAAGGAGACTTGGAACGGAGCTTCTTCAGGGCTCGGTAGGCGGGTCGGAGGTCATTAGCGTTCAAATGACCCTCGACATCCTCAGCGAGACTCCTGACATACCTCTCCTTGTCTCTCCTCAGGAGGGTTCTAGTCCGGCGTGACAGAGCCCTGTGCTGGTCCCGGTTCCCAGCCAGCCTGGCAGCGCGACTCTCCTCGATTTTCTCCAGCGTCTCCGTCGAGACAAAACCACGCCTTGACCTCGGCGCTCCCCAATACACTCCTTGGCAGCCTGTAGAGTTTCACGTTTGAAGGTATCCCACAGTTCTACAGGATCCCCGAGAGCACCGAGCACATCAAACCGATTTGAGACTGCCACTGCATACTCATGAGCACATGTCAAGTCCTTCAGTTTCTCAAGATGACTTGACCTCTTGGCCACCTCGTGGCCAATTAGAATGGCCACCACAAAACATTGCAAGATATCTAAGTATGCATGACATTACTGTTGACCAACACCACCACTACCACCACCACCACCACCACCTTCACTACCACCACTACCACCTTCACTACCACCACCTTCTTACCACCACCACCACACACCACCACCACCCACCACCACCACCACCACCACATCACCACCTTCAATACCACCACCACCACCACCGCTCCGTTTTCTGAGATTGCGTGACGTTCTGAGACAGCGTGACGTCACACCCCTGCGCGTGAACTGACTTCTACTTCTTCGACTTTGAGCAAGATAACGTTGTCTGACACCCCTCACGCGGCACGCGCCACGCGCCATGCTGACCCCTCACGTGAGACAAAACATGTCAAGCACAAATAGGGATTGAATAGGGGCAAAAAAGGACCGCTTGTCAATCGGAAGGGGGGTTTTTCCAAAAGAATAAGTCCTGAAAACTGGTGGGGGGGGGGGGAAAGGGGGGGAAAAAAGAAAAGGAGGATGGCCCCCTATCATAAAAACCCAAAAGCATTCTTTAGGAAACCCCCGTCTTTTACTACTCTTTTACTTGGGGGGGGGGAAGGGAGGGGGGGGGAGGGGGGGAGGGGAAAAAAAAAAGAGAAACCAAAAAACCGCCGGCAAAAAAAACACAAATGGAGGTGAATCTCCGCACCTTTTTCCCGTCTTTTTGTTTAGGTTTTTTCTTCTCCCTCCTCCCTTGGGGGAATTTGGGGTCCCCGGGAACAAACCCCCAAACCAGGGGGGACACCAACAAAATATTACATCCCCCTCATTCTTTCAGTCTTTATTCAATTATTCCCTTTCTCCTTTCTCTCCCTTCGGAATCTATAAAAAGATGGGAAATTAAACCAAAAAAGCAAGGGTAAATAGTTAAACATACAAATTAAAAATATAATTTTCCCCTTAATTATTACTTTTTACACCTCTTTCTTTTCACTTGTTTTTCTCTCGCCCTCTGTAATCTTATCAAAGAAGTAGTGTATTAGTAGTAGTAGCAGTAGTAGTAGTCATTTTTAAGATTATAGTGAAAGGTTGGGTTTGTAGCCCCCTATTTTCAAAGGTCATAGTTAAGTGGTGTGGTAGTAGAGAGTAGTGTGAAGTTAAAGTAGTAGAAGTAGTATAATAGCATATGCAGTAATAGTAAAAAGTAGTTTATCTCTCTCTCTCTCTCCTCTCTCTCTCTCTCTCTCTCTCTCTCTCACCGGGGCTTTTATGATGAAGGGGGAGGCAAAGGCCCCGACAGGGGGAGGAGATCATCCCCACACTGGCGCCTTGCGTGGGGATCTCGTCGGGTACAGTAGACGAGTAAGGAACGCACGGGAAGGCAGCTTACCCCCATCTTCCCCACCCACCGCATTATGGACAGCCACTTGAGTGCTGGCGGAAACATAAACATAAGAAAAAAAGAAAGCTATAAGAGGCCCCCCCCCCTTAAACTCAGGGTATTTTCCTTATTACTCTTGGGACGTCCCCATTTATTTTCGTCACCCTTCTTTGTTTTACAGTCAGCCCCCTTCAAAGCTGTTCATTTACTTTAAGTTTAACCTCCAAGCATATTTTTTAAACCTTTTTACCCCCACGCCCCTTTAGAACATAAGAAAATAAGAAATTAAAGAAGATACAAAAATGCCCCTGAGCCTATCAGTGGTAGTTCCTGAAACCGTGGGATTTTCCCGTAAACAGTGGTAGTTTCCCGTAGCACGTGGTAGTTCCTGTAAAAAAAGTGGTAGTTCCCGTAACAGTGGAGTCCTGTAAACAGTGGTTTCCCGTAAACCCGGGTATTCCTGTAAACACGTGGTATTCCTGTAAAACCGTGGATTTCCCGTAAACACGTGGAGTTCCCGAAAAAAAGTGGTAGTTACTGTAAGGTATACGAATGCTTACTAATTGGGAAACAATTTTTTTTTTTCCATTGATACATAAACTGCCCCACGTGAAAAAAACTGCCCTTTAATTTGCTGGTGAGGGGCTACCTTTTTAACAAGAATAAAAGCAAAAATCGGCAACAAGAAACAGCTGGGGAAACCCTTTACATCCTCCCCCTTTAGGAACTAATTTAAATACTTTTTCAGTCCACTATTTGTAAAAAAAAAAGGGAAATTTCTTATTGGGAAGTCATTTTTGACCAAAAATGAAAAAAAACAACAACGCAACACACCCCACAGTAAAAGTCAGAATATTTAAAAAGAAACAGAAACAAAAAACTAAGGTGAAAGATAAAAAAGTTGATAGGAGACGGGGGGCCCCACGAGCATTGTCAAGGCCCTCTGTTGTAAAGGCCTGCGCCTGGAATTTTATGACGTCCGGACGAGTCTGTACGGGCCACCCGGGTAAAGTTTCCACCAATTATATGTTTATGTATAAAAGATATATTGTTATCTTTGGAAAAGTTTGTTTTATAATATTATCAAAAAAAAACCCCTAAAACAAATTAAAAAAAATGCCCTTATGGACTCTCAAAAAAATTGCATAACTTAAAAATCTTCGCCATTTAATATTTTCTGAAACATTTTACATGGAGAATATCAAAAAAAGCGGAATTTAATTTGCTTTCCATTGCTATATTTTGTTTTCTGATAAATGAATTAGCAGCATGCATAAATTAGCGTTAACTAAATACATAACATCATGAAATCGGGTAATTTCGTACCTAATATATGTTATCAGTATAAAAGATATATTGTTATCTTCGGAAATGTTTGTTCTATAATATTATCAAATAAAAAACCGTAAAACAGACTAAAGAAAGGCCATTATGAGACTCACAAGAAATATGTATGAACTTTAACTCTTCGCCATTTAATATTTTGCTCAAAAACATTTTACATGGAGAATATCAATAGAAGCGGAATTTAATTAGCTTTCCATTGCTATATTTCGTTTTTTGATAAATGAATTAGAACCATACATAAATTAGCGTTAACTAACAAAAAAGGTCATGAAATCGGGTAATTTTTCCCGTTTGATGATGTTTCTAATTCATTTATCAGAAAACAAAATATAACAATGGAAAGCTAATTAATTTCCGCTTCTATTGGTATTCACCATGTAAAATGTTTGCGAGTAAAATATTAAATGGCGAAGAGTTTAAGTTCATGCATATTTCTTGAGAGTCTCATAATGGCATTTCTTTAGTGTGTTTTACGGTTTTTTATTTGATAATATTATAGAACAAACATTTCCAAAGATAACAGTATATCTTATACCGCCCGTACATCCTCACATGCTGAAAGCTCGGCTCCTACTGACTCGCGGAGCAGCCTCAGCTCGTGACGTCACGTCCATCCCGCGCTCCCAGGCGCAGGCTTTTACATAGAGAAGGCTTTGGCATTGTTCTGGCCCTGTAAAATACAACTAGAACTAGATGAGATGAACACACACACACACACACACACACACCTACACACACACACCTACACACACACACACACACACACACACACACACACACACAATGACGTTGCAACCCAGGAAGCTTTTTCACACACTCACTGTTGGGTACAAGTGGCTGGACGAGGAGGCACACGGCACACAGGGCGAAACATCCCATACAGGACTTTTTACGGCCGATGACGTCCACCAGAAAGACGATGAGGATTGCCGGGATCTCCAACAGACCCGAGATGGACATGTACAAAAAAGGGTTGACATCAAATACAGTAGCCGCGAGGAGGAGGCCAAAATAGACCATAGATACGCAGAAGCAGCTGATGCATGTGCAGATGGTGATGGTTAGTAGCTTGCCGGCCCTGAGGGTAAAGAGGAAGGAGATGAGTTGCTGATAGGGAGGAAAGACAGAGGAGGAGAGAAGGACAGGTTGTTGATAGGGAGGAAAGACATAGGAGGAGTCAGGGGCGTATTTAGGATCTTGAAACATTGGGGGCTTAGCCCAGCCAAGAGATCTTTAAATCTTTACAGGATAATTTTCAATCTATTTATGAGTATAATGAAAATAAGATGTGAGACACTGTGGTCTACCAAAAGGCTCCGGTAATTTGCTTAGGATAACTTTCGAAACATGAAATTGAAATAAAATTAAGACAAATTAATCTGAGTTGGGGTTCAACTTTATTATTATTTTTATTTTCATCAGTAGGAGTAAAACCCTAAGAAAAATATAGCTTTGGCGTGATGAAGCAGTCATATAGATTGTATATTCCCAATGCTTTGTTCAGTACTGAAATCTGACCAACCTCGGTCTTATAACTACTATATTTATATTTTTACATCATAAAGGACTGGCCAAGGACACACAAAAATGCACTTTGAAAAAAATGCACTTTTGTTAACTGTGTGTGTTGTCCATCTGATATTCTCTTCTTCACCTCTCCAAAAGGTGTTTTGGAGTCTCCTCTGTCATGCACTCCTCATCTCCTCTGTTCTCTCCACCTCTCTCATGTCCTGTTCATAAAAAGGATGCCATCAGCATACGCTAAGTAATATCTAACCAAATATCTTGTTTCTTACTATGTTGTCCTAGTCAGAGCTTATCTTATTTTTGTGACAGAAAAAAAAAAAAAAAAAAAAAAAAATTGAGATCCGGGACTATTCATAAAACATTCGGGGCTACAGCCCCCAATGCCCAGGCCTAACTACGCCCATGCTACTACCTGCGTTGCTACTGCCGTAGATAACACTATAGTCGCCAGTCACTTGCCACTACACTAATGTCGCCATGCACAATATATTACGAGTTCTAGCATCACTACAGACTTTTATGTGCCACTGAAGACATGTAGTGTGATGTACATAATATAAACTTTTGTGCATGTCTCTTCAGTGGTACATAAAAGTCTGTAGTGATGCTAAAATTCATAATATATTGTGCCTGGCGACATTAGTGCAGTGGCAAGTGACTGGCGACTATAGTGTTATCTAGGGTAGTGTCACCGGCGGGTAGTCTCTTCAGCAACACCCGGCCACCCTTAAACGACCCTCGGCGCCACCCCGTCACACGTCACACTCACCTGCAGGACGTCTCGCTGCGCCACACAACACAAAAAAGGCACAAGCACGTCCACCCAACGTGAACAGGGAGAGTGATTAACTTGTGGGCGCAGGCTGGCTGACCTTCCTTTCTTGGCCTTGGATTAATAGACACTATAAAGACACTTAAAGACACTAATAGACACTTTAAAAGTCTATTGATCTTGCGTCCACCCTCAACACAGCACGTGAAGCGGAAGCCAAATCCACTTTCGTCGAGTACTACGCCATGATCGACCCGGTAAAAATTAAGTATATGACTGTTGCAAGATTTTCAGATAAGGTTTTTTTTTTTGCTTGATATGTGATGCTTTCCCTAATAGAGATAGTTTTTTCCTGTGCAAACCTAAAAGTGTTTTTTGCAATTCGAATAAGTGATGACAAATTTCTAATAATACACTTTTTAGACATTTTGACGGGAAAAAAACACGCTCCAGTTGTTAAAGCATCAAATAATAACCTAATCAAACCATTAAACTAACCTACTCTAACGTTCTAGCCTAACCCTCAAACTAACCTAACCTAACCTATGATTTTTGTTTGTTTGCACATTTCATTGTTACTTTCACACTTGTTCTGATCTGTAGAAACAAAAGAAAGGTAAAAGATATATGAATCCAGACCCAGTCATCTTCTAGTTAGTCTCGACCCGCCCTGCCTCGACGACAACTGCGGCAGACGGATGACTACGGCGGCTGACTTTTGCGTGGGTGAAAGACGTGTTATAGAGACGGATGAATGGTATGCGTATGGCAGGGGCTGAAAATGAGGTGAATATAATGAAGAGTGATAATGAACAACCAGAATTTAGAGATTTTGTGGAACTGATCAGTGGCGGCTGGTGATAAAATGAAATGAAGGGACTGCAAGCTTCACACAACAGTATAGGATACATTAATTTTGCCAAACTCAGGTATGAGTTGTAGTTGATGTTCACGGATTTCAGGGCATGGTAGTAGTGGTGGTGGTAGAAGGGATGGTGGGGGTGGTAGTAGAAGGGATGGCTGAGGTGGTGATGGTAGAATTACAGTATTACTTGAAAATAAAGTCGGTACCGCTTGATTTCAGTCTTTTCATTTAATGTCAGCTGGGATAAGTTGATGTTTTGCAAATACTCCACTCGATTTTCCATAGTCATAGGGTAATTAAAGAAAACACTATCACCACACCGTCCACACGCACTGTAAACATGAGAGGGACGAGACTTAGCTGCCTTGACCTCAGCTCATTGTGTTCGCAAGTGGGCGGGGGCGGCGGCCCCCCCGACATGAATCGTACAGCAAATATGAAAGTAACTTACATTTTGGTCTGGTTTTACGTAATGAAAATTCACTTAGTAACGTATTGAAAATAATCAAATAATATATAATTACTTTTTATTGTGATATATTTGTTAGTAGTGTATTAATTCTGCTGTGTTTCTAAGGGAATCATACACCTGGCAGTGAGTGTCTGGGGGTGCTGCAGCTCTGCAGCCCTATGCCACGAGCCGCCACTGTTCATCAGTAGTGGGGTCTGTTGTGTAATCAATACAGCTCTCGTGCAAATTTCATATAGATTTTTGCAAACAGTTTTTTTCGGAAAGTATGGACCATAAAGAGAGGAAAAAAAGTTGTTTATATTTTATAATCGGCCATGTTCACTATTTTGGGAGCCATTTTCAAAAGGGCTATCGCGTAGCTAAAATATGCGCACTGTGATCAAGAACGGGGTTTGTGAGCAGCCCGCACAAATATGGTTCGTTTTTCCAGCATAAAAAGCCATACTATTAAAAAGGTAGGTAATATTTGATATTAATTTAAAAATTACTGTTTTTCAATTAATATATCCCAATTTCCAGCAAAAGTGCTCCCCAAAAAATTTACGTGGGGATATTTTGTAGGCCTACGCTATGCATGGGTGTGACACACCAAAATAAAGGGGTTTTTTGGAGCGGGTTTGATTAGAAAAGATGGGTCAAGGTCCCCAAATCCCAAAAGCTGTTAGGATTTCTGATGTGGGACTTTCGGATGGACTAAGAAACCCACACTTTTCCCTGTGGCATAAACAGAAAGAAAAAACTTTTTCCCTTTTAATTTTTAAATCTTTTACTTTTGAACAAATTTAATAATTTAAAAACATTCTCATCGATGGAGTCAACCTCCCGTCATCGTCACATACCCCGAAGAGTCAAATTGTCACTTCTGTAAATCTGCCCCCACTTTGCAAAATTCGGGACCCTATATTGTTCTTCTTGCGGTACTCGAGTCACATTTGCTAGTTTTGCATCCACATTAATGAGCTAAATGGGACACTGGAACAGTGGTTTGTGGAAGAATTGGGCAATCCTCCATTCGATGCTGTCCACCCAAAGATGGGGGTGGGTCCGAAAAAAGGATTGGGTGCGTCTAAAGTGTTTGTTTCCCAAATACTGCTTCAAATGTGCTCTTAAAATATTGAAGGATGGCACTTTTCGGGGAGCGTTTTCCCCTCCCGGGGAGCTTTAACTGACGGAACATGTTCCAGCGCAAATCTTCAGTTGTCCCGGTTAATTTGTTTTGGGGCCCACGGTACAAATATTTATTACACGCTCGAAGGGAAATTTTCATGGGTGATCTCCCATACCCAGAGCTGCCAAATAATAACATCATTGCTGGAACTCGTGTAGACATTGAAAATATCCTTTCCCTTCCCCTGTATTGACCCGTGTATCACACCCCGGTTTGGCTGCATCTCACACAAACCTGATATTTTATGTGAAAACCCTTCGGTCAAACAAACCATGAAATTTAAAAGCGTCGTCGTTTTTCCCTAAACCCCTGATCAAGGACCTTTGGCCCGGTAGTAAAAATGGTCTTGCAAAAACTTAATCATGTCGGATGGTAATTCACTTTATACCCTACTTACGAATCTTCTGCTGCTCCGGATCATCTTGTATGGCCTCTCATGAGTACTAGTTATTTTGACGATGTTTGTGTTGCTTGACTTTTTCCAGGAGCCCTTTTCTTGTAACGTTACAATTTGATTTACACCTCGGACTGGTCACAAGAAAAAAATTTAAATTCCTTGGTTTTTCAGTACTCGCTAGAAATTATGCGAAAACTCGAATTGGGGTATTTTTTCAACTTTGAACCTCGCCTGACGATTTGTCTTCATAAAGGCGTTTTTCGTGTTACTTCTTTTATAGAGGTTTGAACCCGTGTCATCAAAGATGACAAGGCAATGACAATCCTTTAGATTTGTAATTGACTGCTCGTTGATGCACTGTAAAAACTTTTCAGATTTTTTTTTTTTCTTGTTGGACCATCTCCCGGGCTAGCCCCTCCCTCGAATTGATACCGTGTTGTCGTGCATATCAGTTACAACCGTGGCAGTTCAGTGTCTGTCGTTTTTTGTGATCACAAGCTTTCCAATCATGAAAGCTTTGCCCTTTCAGTACAGGGACTTTGTTTTACAAAATCTACCCAATTGTTTTCAAAAAAACAACCAAAAATTATTTTATTCTTTCAGATAAGTTAATATGGGATTACGTAAAAAACATACAACATTATTTGGGGCTCAATTCGCAAAACAAACTGTTGGCGAAAAATTCTTTTTTTCATATTTCAGCCTTTTGAAAATATTGCCATAGATGAAGATGGATAGGGAAAAATGTAAACAATTTTTTGTTTCTTAAAAAGTGCATATATCCCAAAAAACTTTTTGGAAAATTAAAACGAAATTTTCACGAAATTACACAACGACCCCACTACAGTCACGTGTGAAACAGCTGATATTGCGTGGGAGTGATATTGGATTGATTGATTGATTTAATGCCAAAAAGGGGGGAAATGTGCCAGATATCAGAGGTCACATGGCACTATGGCAAAGCATAAAAAAGTGAAGAGGTTATAGAGAAAGAGTGAAACGGTGAGGGAAGTGCACATGATTGGATTATGATTTCTCATTACTCGGAAAATATTAATGAATTCTTGTATTGAGCAGTAATGTATAATGTATTAGGTGTAGGAATATGATTGGAATAGAGATTATGTTCTCGATGCCCGGGTGGTGATGATTGCTCACTGCGTAGTGTATACCAAGGTTACAACGCAGTGTTTGTGCGTGCGGGCAATACATGTGTTTGGTGTCTCCTCTGTCATGCACTCCTCATCTCCTCTGTTCTCTCCACCTCTCTCATGTCCTTTTCATAAAAAGGATGCCATCAGCATACGCTAAGTAACATCTAACCAAATATCTTGTTTTTTAACAATAATTTTATGTTGCCCCAGTCAGAGCTTATCTTATTTTTGTGAGAAAAAATATATAATAATAAATAAAAATATATAAAAAAGGTATTTGAGATCCGGGGCTATTCATAAAACATTCGGGGCTACAGCCCCCAATGCCCGGGCCTAACTACGCCCCTGGAAGGAGTGAAGGACAGGTTGTTGATAGGGAGGAAAGACAGAGGAGTGAAGGATAGGTTGTTGATAGGGAGGAAAGACAGAGGAGTGAAGGATAGGTTGTTGATAGGGAGGAAAGACAGAGGAGTGAAGGATAGGTTGTTGATAGGGAGGAAAGAGAGGAGGAGTGAAGGATAGCTTATTGATAGGCAGGAAAGACAGAGGAGTGAAGGATAGGTTGTTGATAGGGAGGAAAGACAGAGGAGTGAAGGATAGGTTGTTGATAGGGAGGAAAGACAGAGGAGTGAAGGATGGTTGTTGTTTAGGGAGGAAAGACAGAGGAGTGAAGGATAGGTTGTTGATAGGGAGGAAAGACAGAGGAGGAGTGAAGGATAGGTTGTTGATAGGGAGGAAAGACAGAGGAGTGAAGGATAGCTTATTGATAGGGAGGAAAGACATAGGAGGAGTGAAGGATAGGTTGTTGATAGGAAGGAAAGACAGAGGAGTGAAGGATAGGTTGTTGATAGGGAGGAAAGAGAGGAGGAGTGAAGGATAGCTTATTGATAGGCAGGAAAGACAGAGGAGTGAAGGATAGGTGTTGATAGGGAGAAGACAAGAGGAAGTGAAGGATAGGTTGTTGATAGGGAGGAAAGACAGAGGAGTGAAGGATAGGTTGTTGATAGGGAGGAAAGACAGAGGAGTGAAGGATAGGTTGTTGATAGGGAGGAAAGACAGAGGAGGAGTGAAGGATAGGTTGTTGATAGGGAGGAAAGACATAGGAGGAGTGAAGGATAGCTTGTTGATAGGAAGGAAAGACAGAGGAGTGAAGGATAGGTTGTTGATAGGGAGGAAAGACAGAGGAGGAGTGAAGGCTAGCTTGTTGATAGGAAGGAAAGACAGAGGAGTGAAGGATAGGTTGTTGATAGGGAGGAAAGACAGAGGAGGAGTGAAGGATAGGTTGTTGATAGAGAGGAAAGACAGAGGAGTGAAGGATAGGTTGTTGATAGGGAGGAAAGACAGGAGGAGGGAAGGAGGAGCAAAGTGGAGGAGGTAGACGCATAAAGAAGAAATTACGAGACCACGAATTGAAAGGATAGATAAAAATATGCAAAAACAGATGCAACACGAGTGGTAAGAAGATGGAGGGAGACGACAATATAACACATTTTATAGACAAAAATATACAATGAACAGTAAAGAGAAAGAATATAACGAAGGAATAAAATATACCCATCAAGAATCGTTTTGGAATTTGATACCATGAAGATATAATCAGTCACTATAGCAACACTTATACATAACGACTCGGGTGCAGGTCAATTGGTACTGAGGCGATTGTTAATGAAGTCAAATGATCCCCAAGTCATTTCGCCTCAGTACCAATTGACATGTAACCTAACGACTCTATACATAACGACATTACATATAACTACGACAATTTTATACATAACGACACTAATAACGACACTTATACAAGCCAAGGTGAGGAAATTCAGCGACTCACCTGAATAGAATGGTCACCTGGTCAATCACTCGCCGGCAGAGAGGAACACTGGACCTCGCTGATGCCTCGTGTTTGCTCTGAAGTATATATACATAACAACATAAATGATAAATAAATAACAACAGATAAATAAAACACAACATAAATGACACAAATAAAACACAAAATAAATGACCGATGTATAAAACACAAAATAAAGGACAGATAAATAAAACAATGACAATATAACAATGACATATAACAATGACAGATAAATAATACACACAATACGAAGCAGCAGTCACTAAACTAACACTAAATCAGTGAGAAAAGTTACATTCAAGTCTTGGTTTCTTATTCCTCCGCGCCGTTGCTCCCCATCTGGTTTTTGTACATCATTTATTTTTTTCCCTCTCTTCCTTTCACTCTTTACTACGTTTTTTCATCCTTTCTGTTTCCATATTATTTCCTCATCCTATGTTCTCTCCTCAAATCTTCACTTCCCTTCTATATCTCCTTCATCCTACCTTCCATATCGTCTCCGCCATGATTCCTCCTACTTCTATATTTCCCACTCGCTCCTCCCTATCTAGCCTGCCTCCCTTCTTCCCCTCCTCCTCTTGCCCTCCTACACCCCAAGCCTCCCTCCTTACTTCCTTCCCCTCCTCCACCCGAATCCTGCCTCCCTTCTTCCCCTCCTCCTCTTCCTTCCCCTCCTCCGCCCCAAGCCTGCCTCCCTTCTTCCCCTCCTCCTCTTCCTTCCCCTCCTCCGCCCCAAGCCTGCCTCCCTTTTCCCCTCCTCCTCTTCCTTCCCCTCCTCCGCCCCAAGGCTGCCTCCATTCTTCCCCTCCTCCGCCCCAAGCCTGCCTCCCTTCTTCCCCTCCTCCTCTTCCTTCCCCTCCTCCGCCCCAAGCCTGTCTCCCTTCTTCCCCTCCTCCTCTTCCTTCCCCTCCTCCGCCCTCGCCTCACCTGCCGCTGCACCTTCCTCATGACCTCCAGCAGACGGTCGGTCGGCGGCAAGGTGGTGCCATTCATCTTGGCCGCCCCCTCAAGCACTGACAGAGCCTCCTGGTGGCGGCCCATCACCGCCAGCCACCGCGGCGACTCCTTCAGGAATCTGGGAAGAAAAGAGATGCAGGAGGAGAAAAATATCACATCAACGGAAACCTCTTAGATGAGATGATATCGTGACAGAAAATACTCAAGAGGTGCTATATACCCACTTTTTTTTGGATATGGTGGCTTAATTATAGGAATTAATAATATCGTGTGCGTACAGGAGGGCGGGCAGGAAGGCTAGACAGGAGAGGGACACGTAAGTCTGTAACCACCGCCAGTCCCTCTCCAGGTACGCCCACAAGCCATAGGAAGCGGTGCCCAACGACCAGACGTTCAGGGACAGAATCATCAACATTGATCTTCGCTTCATCTCCGTTATCTCCGTCACTGCCGCCGTAAAAAAAGTAAAGGTTTTAGTACTGTATACGGGTGTTATATTATCTCCTACATCATCACATTTAAGCTAAGGTGGATGTTTTTTGGCTCAGGCTCGTGACCCACCTAGGATGTAGTTGGACATGAGCGAGGTGGGGTGCATGGTGCCCAGCAGGAAGCGAGCGGCAAGCAGGAGACCCATTGACGGCAGCCATGCGGAGCCAAGGGCGATAACGGTGTAGGAAATAGTAGAGATAACGATCATGGTCTTCCGGCCGTATCTGAGAACGAGGAGGGCGTGAAGGACAAGGTCATGGATGAGATCTAAGGGAAGGGCTAAGGATTTATGGTGGCAGCGGTGGGATAATCATTAAAACACCTAGGAAGTGAAAGATGAGAATTATTACTAAGTCGAGTTAAGAAATATGAGCTACACTATTTAATGACAGCATATGAAGGAGAGGCCATGTACATAACACGTACATATAACACAGATTATCAAAGACATAGCACTTCTACCCGCCGAGACACACGCATACTTACCGGTCAGCCAGGAAGCCGTTGATGCACGCCCCCACCATCATGCCGCCCATGTATATGCTCTGGTATGTGGCCCTCAGGTACCGATGATCACACACCAACTCGAACTGAAGGACAACAAACACGATATATTATGTTTTCTCACAATAAATTGCTTTAAATATGAAGAATTACTTATAAGGAGTAATATATAGCTTCGTCACACATAGAACACAAACGTATTCAATCTGCCGAACGCGTTAATCAACCAAATGGACAAACATGACATTGACCCAACGCAACTTGACGCATTGTGGGTAACATAGTGAAGCTTTCCAAAAAACACGGCCTCTTGTAGCTTCCTTATTTTCTTATATTCTTACACCCCAACTTTCTGCCTGCTCCATCCAGTATACCTCAGACGTGATGGTGGAGGTGAAGGTGGTGTTGTCGAAGTCCCATTCAGTGCAGGGCAGCTCCTCCAGCCTCCCCGTGACTGGGT
>JACEEZ010025520.1:242500-260000 GCA_016584305.1 Chionoecetes opilio
GGCTTGAGGTGCTTGCGCGTACGTAGCGACAGCCTGCCACTTCCATCAAGCTTTATTAGGTATTGCCTGTTGTCTCTCGCCTCTACAACAATACCTGACCTGTCCCAGGTCTTATTAGCTTGATTCTGCACCAGCACACCGCTACCGCTACCCACATGCTACCACATGATGGTGGAGCGAAAATGCCCACTTGCGTGATCCTTCACCACACTGTTGTGTCTGGCTACCTGCCGCTCTCGTTCACGCAGTGTGCGCCCCCAATGTTCGTCCACCCTGAAGTTTTGCGAGATGGCAGGAACACCATCACGTAGCTGACGGCCCGTTGCCAGCTGCGCCGGGGACTTATCAATGTCACGGAGGGGAGTATTTAGGTACTGCAACAGAGCGAGAGCAACTTTGTCACTGTAGAGGCTTCCGCTCGCTCCTATGTTACCCCGCAGCACTCTCTTCGCAGATTTCACTGCAGCTTCTGCCCGCCCGTTACTCTGCGGGTAGTGAGCAGAGGAGAGGCGCACAGTTACGCCCCATCTCTCGAAGAAGGCAGTCATTTCTTCACTCACTAGATTAGTTCCGCCATCCGTCGATATTTGCTCAGGCGCGCCCCATCTCGCAAAGTAGAGCCTCAGCTGCCTCACAATCTTGTTCGAGGTTTTCACCACTGGGCAGCTGCGCTACCTCAAGCCAGCCAGTTAGCCTGTCAGCATTAGCCAAGTATGAGCACCCGTCCAGCTGGAAGACGTCCACCACTGTCTGCTGGAAGGGATACTCAGGGGCTGGCGTGAGGATCAGCGGCTCAGGTGGCTGTGATGGTGCGTAGGCGTCACAGGTGTCGCAGGAGGACCGGTGGTGCTGCAAATCCCCTTCCAGGCCTGGCCAGTACACCGTCTGCCTGGCCCTTCTGAGCATGGAATCCAGGCCTTGGTGGCTTGCATGCAGGTTTGCTGCCACTTGATGGCGCAGCTCCTCAGGGATAACCAAACGCACGTGCCCTTGGTCATATACGTAGGTCACCAAGCCACGTGACACCGACAATCTATCCCTGACACCGTAGAATGGCCGCAGGCATTCAATCTCCTGCGCTCTGTGGGGATGCCAGTCGCTTGCCAGCACTTTAGCCACCAACAACTGGTATGCCGGGTCCTGCTGTGATGCCTGAAGGACCACTCCCTCATCCAGGGTGAGACACTCGTTAAAGTTCAGGGCTGCCACGGTGGCTGCAGCCATTGCCCCTGCCAGTTCCTCCCCCTGCTCTTCATCCTGTCCATCGGGTGGCGCTTTGAGTGCAGGGTATCTCGAGAGGAAGTCGGCTGCACAATTCTTTCTACCGGGCAGGTAGCGGATAGTGAAGCGGTACTGAAGCGTCTTCTCCTTCAGGCGGAAGAGCCGCGGGTTCACTATATCCATGAGTGCTCGATCACCCAGAAGCTTAACCAGGGGGCGGTGGTCAGTCACCAGGGTCAGGTTAGGGCAGCCCAACAAGAATAGGCGAGCCTTGCGGAGACACCAAGCCACGGCGAGCGCTTCGCCTTCCACAGGGGCGTACCCCGCCTCAGCAGCGGTTAAGTGACGGCTGCCACACAGTGCCAGGCGCCAGCCGGTCTTGCAGCAGAATGGTACGTCCACAGATGAACAGCGGCAGTGCTGCTGGAGGATGACAAAGCCCAGTCCCAGCTTGCTCCAGTCAGTAATAACAGCAGTGGGCCTGGTGCGATCATAGTAAGCCAGCCCGTCCTTGGCCAACTGACATATCGTGGCCTTCGCCTGCTCGAGCTTCTGCCGCAGCTGCTCGTCCCAGTACACTTTCTTGCCGGTGGGCTTCTTGAGGAGGTCGCGGAACGGCTCCATAATAGGGGCTGTTGCAAGGAAGGGCGCCAGCTGGTTCACGAATCCGTACCAAGATCTCACGTCAGTGATGGAGGGGTGTTCTGGCATGGAGAAGCTCTTTATGGCAGCTAGACGATCATCTGCAGGCCTGTAGGTGACCCAATCGAGGTGGAAGCCAACGAACTCGGCCTCGCGACGGCAAAACTGAAACTTCTCTGGCTTGAGAGTGATGCCCTTCCTGGCGCACAGCTCAAGGAAGTCAAACGTGTGCCAGAACGCCTCCTCGATGCAGGTATCATAGAGCAGGGTGTCGTCAATACATTTGTGCTTCCGGGAGAAATCCTTGGTGGCGTCATCGAATCTCTTCGTGTATGCATCTGTTGCCGAGCAATGCCCCATGGGTGTTCTACAGTACTGATAGCGACCCCACGGGGTAATGAATGTTGTCAGGTGCCTGCTTTCTTCATCAAACTCGACTTGGTGGAATCCCCAGTGAGCGTCCATCACCGTCTTGTAGGAGTGTGGGGGGATGTCGGACACCATGTCGAAGGGCGCCGGCGTGTGGTGTGTTTCACGGCGGCACCACGCATTTAGCTTCTGGAAGTCTACAGTCCTGCGCGGCTTGCCTGACTTTTTTGCCACCACCACCATGCGCGCACACCACTCCGTGGCCTCACCCGCGGAGACTGGGCGAATCACGCCTCTTTTAACATCATCGTCGAGCTGCTGCTTAACCTCAGCCCTCCAATGCTTGGGGACCGAAGCAGGGGTGTGGCAGACGTGGGACTGCGCGCCCTCCAGTAGGTGGATGTGATGCGGCGCGCCTTCCATGACAGGTAGTGGGTTCCTGTCAGTGTTGAATGTTGTCGACGAGAACTGCCTCAGCAACCATTCCTCTAGCCGCGGAACGTTCTCCTCCAGCGGCGGCAGCGGCAGCGAGGGAGGTCTGGCCGGGGGGCTGCCGCGAACATCTTCGGTTATCTCCGCAGCAGCAACGGTCGGCGGTGTGTGTGGGAAGTCGCTGTGTACGAGCCCCAACTCCTTACAGGCGGTTTCACGAGAGATAAAGGCGCTCCACGGACTTGACAAAGTGCACCTCCTGCAGTGTTGAGCGCCCTGGGAGGCTGATGTGGCAGGGCGCCGCTCCAAGGCAGGCCAGCGGTATCTTGGCCAGGTCTCTGAGGCCAGCCCGACGCTGTAACAGCGCAGGCCGGAGACCGAGCGATGCTATAAGGGCTGGGCCAGCCACACACACCTGGGCTCCCGTGTCGGCCACCGCTGTGGTGGTACACGTCTGACCACCCACCTGCGGTGCTAACTGCACCTGCAGAAGTGGCTCTGGGGCGATACCTGCGGCGCCGACCGTCACACTGTTTACAGCCTTGCCAACCTCCCGCTTCCTGTAGCTCTTGCACCTCCTCTTGAAGTGCCCAGGCTTCCCGCATGCATCACAGGTGGCATGCTGAGCGGGGCAGGACGCTCTATCGGGAGCATGCTTATACCCCCACCAGCGACACGACTTGTGGGTGTATGTGGAATTGTGGCGCGAAGCGGCAACCACAAGCTGGCGGGAGGCGAAGTCATCATCGCTGACATCATCAGGCGTGACGTCAGCGCCCGCCATCTCACATTCGCGCGAATTTTTCCCACCGTGCATGGAGGTAGCGTCCCGCCGGGCCGCCTCAAACGAAACACAGAAGGCCCTAAGGCTCTCCACATCATCAAATGTATGGCACTGTCGAAACACTTCCTGTTTCAGGCTGAGTCACCTAGACCTACCATCACCTTACGCAAGAGCATATACTCTGAGAGGTTACACTCGCATTGGGGACACTGGAACTCACAATCCATGGCGCGCTGGGCACACCGCACAAAGAAAGCACTGACGGGCTCACCGATGGCCTGACAAACACTGAAGAAGTCAGACCAGCGCACTGCCTGATTCGATGCACGCAACACGATCTTCCCGATGGCGTCCAGAGCGCCCTTCGTAGGCATGGCCTGCCACTGACCTGTGGTGAACTTGACGTCCAGGCCCGCTGCAGGTCAGCAACACACAACAGGCGAATGTGGAGCACGGCTTCTTGATCCGGCCATCTTGAGAGGGACAGCCATGCCTCCACCGACCGCCGCCACGTTCTAAAGCCTGCCGAAGACATTTCCAGCTCACATTTCTCCGGCGTGGCCCCGGCAGGAGTCCTTCCTGAGGGACGCTGGCCAGCGGCAGACAACGACGCCAGGCTGGCTTGCAGTGATGCGATGGTTTCTTGTTGTGCCAGGAGAGTTGACTGAGCCTGGGTGACGAGGGACGAGGATAGTCGGCTTGCAGGGCTTGGGCGGCTTCGCAGAGGAGTTAGACCAGGGCGCTGTGGGAACGGTATCCTACTCCTATGCGCCATGATCAAGGGGTGTCTAGATGAGAGACACACACAGGAAGCCGTAGTCTATCTTTATTGGAGCGTACAGAGCAGCACGTCTCCGTGCTTAGCGAACCCGAGTCTAACTGACGCTGCTCCCCTATGTAGGGATGCCAGCGCTCACCATACAGTATATCCTACAACATGTATAAAGGATAGACTGTTATCTTCGGAAATGTTTGTTCTATAAGATTATCACATAAAACATAGTAAAACACATTAAATAAAGGTCATTATGAGACTCTGAAGAAATATGATGAACTTAACATTCACTTAAAACTCGTCGTCATGTATAACTTTGTGGGACAGCTTATAAGATGGCAGATATCAATACAAGCAGAATTTAATTAGCTTTCCATTGACATATTTCGTTTTCTGATACATACAATAATACCATGCAAACATTAAGGTTAACTAAATAAATTGCTCTCTCCCGACCGCTCTCTCTCTCTCTCTCTCTCTCTCTCTCTCTCTCTCTCTCTCTCTCTCTCTCTCTCTCTCTCTCTCTCTCTCTCTCTCTCTCTCTCTCTCTCTCTCTCTCTCTCTCTCTCCGTGAAAGAGAGAGAGAGATATATAAGTGAAAGAGAGATGAGTGAGAGATATGAGAGAGTAATTTGGGTCTGGGCGATTACTTTAACATCTTTTTCTTTTATATATCATACGTATAGGCCACATATAGCATAGCTTATATACATACATTCATACATACATACGTGAATACTCTAGCTACATAAATGTGTGTAGACTGACACACACACACACACACACACACAGAGACAGAGACAGAGACAGAGAGAGGAGAGAAACTCAGAGAATACCTCGCACCATTGATACTATGACTCTGCAACCTTTACCGAATCACAACAGCCATAAAAAAAAAAAGCAATATACACACACACAAAAAAAAACAGGTTTCTGCACATTCCCCACACACAGACCATGACCTGACCCAACAAAAACAAATCCGTAACTCACCGTGCTCCTCTTCGCTCACTGCAGTCATTGTAAGGCACAAGAGATGCTATAGAGATGCTATAGAGATGATGTAGAGATGATGTAGAAATAATCTTATTCACCAAATTGAGCAACAAAAACGTAATTCTTCTTGTTCTTGCGAATCTTCTTGCTCTTCTTACTACAAACCACTGCCACTGACGACTGCTTTTGAGTAGGTGAAGTGCCGCGCAACTGCGCAACTTGAGTGCCGCGCAACTGCGCGGCAACAATTGCTTTCACGGCTTCATTTGTAACCTATTGGCTACTTCCACTTCCTCCACTACTACCTAAGCCCCACCCCCAACGCCACTATAACCTTGTATCAAAGCTTTCAAAGGTAAAACACCCTTCTCTCATGTTCCTTAGGCTTGGGATGACTGCAGTATTCCTCTACCTGCTACCTAGGCTGCAATACTGTATTCTTTGGTAGGTTTCTCTTTTTATCTTCCTCTGTCAATGGTTGGTAGGTGTTTCGTTCTATAGTTCGATACCATCAATTGTTGTTATATAGAGTGTGTGTGTGTGTGTGTGTGTGTGTGTGTTAATAGGCAGCTTGTGGGTGTTCTTAGGCTACTCGACGATTACAGAAAAATTTGTTAGCACCCCTCCGTCAAAGACGGTATACTAAAGAAAGACTGGAAAGCTTCAAAATAAGGTGTAGTAAAGGCTAACTGGTTACTCTTTAGTTCTTTCGTCCACTAGATGAGGGCGTTAGTGTCAATTGAGCTATGACTATTCTAAAGACACGAAGTGTGAATTGTACAATGCAGATATGTAGATTAAGGAACATGTTTTACTACATTGCCTGGAAATCAACATAATTATACGGATGAAGTCGTTGATGTTAAGGCCCCCATCCACGGTGCGATCTGGTCGTACGACCATCGGACAGATCTGGTTGGATCCAACCAGATTGGATCGTGAGTGGGGTGATTTTGGTCTGTCCGACCGACTGACAGCTGGTCGGATGCGACCAAGCAATGTTTGGTTTTTAGATCCGACAGATCATCCGGTTCAGACCGGATCGCACCGTGAGTGTGCTGATCGTGAGGCCAGCCGTCAGTTTCGCCACTGACAGCGTCGCGAGAGGACTACCAAGATGAATATTGTTTCTTTAATGAGAAGCACTTTTGGACAGAATTCATCCAATTATATAGAAACTGAATGTTTGTGGGAAATAAAAAGCAAAGAGTAAATGGATAAATTTAAGAAAAATGCAACTTATGAGTATATAGGTGTCCTGCACGTGACATCACAGCCCTTGTTGTGGCTGCGACAGGCGCGGGAAATGCGAGCTGGAGGATCAACAAACTCCACTTGCCGCCCGTGTTTGCCAGCTTATGGTAATTTTCCCCTACCAAATATATGTTTATCAGTATAAAAGATATACTGTCATCTTCGGAAATGCTTGTTCTATAATATTATCAAATAAAAAACCGTAAAACACACTAAAGAAAGGCCATTATGAGACTCTCAAGAATATGCATGAACTTAATATTCACCAACTCCAGCTCCCATTTAATATTTTGCTCGAACACTTTTTACATGGACAATGTCAATAGAAGCGGAATTTCATTAGCTTTCCATTGATATATTTCGTTATCTGATAAATAAATTAGAACCATGCATAAATTAGCGTTAACTAAATAAATAACATCATGATATGGGGTAATTTTTCCCGATTGATGAGGTTATTTATTTAGTTAACGCTAATTTATACATGGTTCTAATTCATTTATCAGATAACGAAATATATCAATGGAAAGCTAATGAAATTCCGCTTCTATTGACATTGTCCATGTAAAAAGTTTTCGAGCAAAATATTAAATGGGAGCTGGCGCTGATGAATATTAAGTTCATGCATATTTCTTGAGTCTCATAATGGCCTTTCTTTAGTGTGTTTTACGGTTTTTTATTTGATAATATTATAGTACAAACATTTCCGAAGAGAACAGTATATCTTTTATACTGATAAACATATCTTTGGTAGGGGAAAATTATCATAAGCTGGCAAACACGGGCGGCAAGTGGATTTTGTTGGTCATCCAGCTCGCTCCGACGGGCGGCATTTGGCTTGAAGATGGCGGCATTTGGCTTGAAGACGCTAGGTCGTGACGTCAGTGCAAGACACCTATTGGTAGAGAAACTCGAGGAGCGACAGTGAGCGAGTGAGGCTAATGTTGAAACAGTAAAAAAAAAAAAAAAAAACTATATGAGAAGTGTGTGCCGGAAATATATTAAGAAAATAACTGCCTCTGTGAAATTTAGTGTGAACGCGGATGTTTACGCTCCTAAGTTGTGGTATCAGATTCCATCAAAAGTAATTCGATCCTCGTTGCATAGACCCATCATGAGAACCACTCTCCACCGTTTCTATCACCAACTGAACTGGTCTTGAGGTGCGGTCGGATCGTTAGTGGGTGGTAGGAAATCCATCGGATCAGGTCTGTCGGATCAGATCGTACGACCAATCGTACCGTGGATGGGGGCCTTTACAACACCATGTAAAGGAAACCAAAACAGTCATTTGGAATTTCTTAATTTACGTAAAACAATTAGGAACAACAAAATCAGTGGATCTTTTTCAGATATGTCAAAATAGACACCAAGGAACTATATTGCGGGCAGAAATTAAATAAATTCCGTAATTAAACACTTTAGGTGGTGCGGTTGCAAAATCAGTAGTCAGTACCTCCTTTGCAATCATCATCTCGCGTGGTTGTTTACAATTTTACATCTTTGAATCAACTAGGACGTCCAGTCGTCGACTCGTCCACTCTTTAAGCTACCGTGGTGGTGACAAGACGTGTATGCTCCTGCTCCTCCACCGAAATATTACCGCTACTACCGCTTCCCTGACCACGACACTACATTACGTTGTAGCCTACTGTGTGCATACATATATGACACCAATTTCACTTAATATATCAAATATTATCCCTGAAATATTAGAAAATAAAAGGCTAGCAATATCTGGAACCACTGAGGTAGTTTTTCGTCCACTCAATAGATGGTGCTCTAAACACAAGAATCGGGTGCTATCTGACATCTTTCTGGCTACACTTATTTGTTATGTTGGATAGGAATATTTCCCGTCTTTCTTTAGTATACAGTCTTTGCCTCGGTGATCGAACTCTGCACACCAAACACGCCACTTGTAGGCGCTAACCACTCTGTAACCGCCTCTCCTAAATGGTAAATAATAGTGATAAAACATTTATGAAATTTTTTTTCTCTCTCTTTTCTTCTCTTCCCCCCCCCCCCCCCCCCCCCCTCTCTCTCTCTCTCTCTCTCTCTCTCTCTCTCTCTCTCTCTCTCTCTCTCTCTCTCTCCTCTCTCTCTCTCTCTCTCTCTCTCATCATCATCCTCAATATAATTTTCTAATAAAATCAGAGGGACAAATAAACATAATTTGGTTACCCATCAAATGCCTAGTTTTCTGTGGTGGTTATCAGCGAGAGGAAGTATATGGGATACTTATATAATCCTATGTGCACCTCTATATCTACAGTCATTACTATTTAACATTCATAACATGACATTTGTGATATAGGAAAATTAGAACAACCTCTTGATTTTAAAAACAGTATGTGTATTAATTCAATGTATTTTTTCGTACAGGGTAAAGAAACGATTCACTCTTTCTTCGCAGCCTACCGTAAATAATTTAGTTGTATTTATATGTATCCCAGCAAAAATAAATTAGCTCCATAAAAGAACATAAGACCACAAGAACATAAGGAAACTACAAGAGGCCGTGAGTCCTACACGAGGTAGTTCCTGTTACTTAACACAACCTACAACCACCTCTCTCCCCATCCNGGGTTTTTTCCCCATTGGGGCACGAACTCACACGGCGCCTGGGCACACCGCCAAGAAAGCACTGACGGGCTCACCGATGGCCTTACAAACACTGAAGAAGTCAGACCAGCGCACTGCCTGATTCGATGCACGCAACACGATCTTCCCGATGGCGTCCAGAGCGCCCTTCGTAGGCATGGCCTGCCACTGACCTGTGGTGAACTTGACGTCCAGGGCCCGCTGCAGGTCAGCAACACACAACAGGCGAATGTGGAGCACGGCTTCTTGATCCGGCCATCTTGAGAGGGAGCAGCCATGCCTCCACGACCGCCGCCACGTTCTAAAGCCTGCCGAAGACATTTCCAGCTCACATTTCTCCGGCGTGGCCCCGCAGGAGTCCTTCCTGAGGGACGCTGGCCAGCGGCAGACAACGACGCCATGCTGGCTTGCAGTGATGCGATGGTTTCTTCTGTTGTGCCAGGAGAGTTGACTGAGCCTGGGTGACGAGGGACGAGGATAGTCGGCTTGCAGGGCTTGGGCGGCTTCGCAGAGGAGTTAGACCAGGGCGCTGTGGGAACGGTATCCTACTCCTATGCGCCATGATCAAGGGTGTCTAGATGAGAGACACACACAGGAAGCCGTAGTCTATCTTTATTGGAGCGTACAGAGCAGCACGTCTCCGTGCTTTAGCGAACCCGAGTCTAACTGACGCTGCTCCCCTATGTAGGGATGCCAGCGCTCACCATACAGTATATCCTACAACATGTATAAAGGATAGACTGTTATCTTCGGAAATGTTTGTTCTATAAGATTATCACATAAAACATAGTAAACACATTAAATAAGGTCATTATGAGACTCTGAAGAAATTGATGACTTAACATTAAACTTAAACTCGTCGTCATGTATAACTTTGTGGGACAGCTTATAAGTGGCAGATATCAATACAAGCAGAATTTAATTAGCTTTCCATTGACATATTTCGTTTTCTGATACATACAATAATACCATGCAAACATTAAGGTTAACTAAATAAATTGCTCTCTCCCGACCGCTCTCTCTCTCTCTCTCTCGTCTCTCTCTCTCTCTCTCTCTTCTCTCTCTCGTCTCTCTCTATCTCTCTCTCTCTCTCCTCTCTCGTCTCTCTCTCTCTCTCTCTCCGTGAAAGAGAGAGAGAGATATATAAGTGAAAGAGAGTGAGTGAGAGATATGAGAGAGTAATTTGGGTCTGGGCGATTACTTTAACATCTTTTTCTTTTATATATCATACGTATAGGCCACATATAGCATAGCTTATATACATACATTCATACATACATACGTGAATACTCTAGCTACATAAATGTGTGTAGACTGACACACACACACACACACACACACAGAGACAGAGACAGAGACAGAGAGAGAGAGAAACTCAGAGAATACCTCGCACCATTGATACTATGACTCTGCAACCTTTACCGAATCACAACAGCCATAAAAAAAAAAAGCAATATACACACACACAAAAAAAAACAGGTTTCTGCACATTCCCCACACACAGACCATGACCTGACCACAAAAACAAATCCGTAACTCACCGTGTTCCTCTTCGCTCACTGCAGTCATTGTAAGGCACAAGGGATGCTATAGAGATGATGTAGAGATGATCTTATTCACCAAATTGAGCAACAAAAACGTAATTCTTCTTGTTCTTGCGAATCTTCTTGCTCTTCTTACTACAAACCACTGCCACTGACGACTGCTTTTGAGTAGGTGAAGTGCCGCGCAACTGCGCAACTTGAGTGCCGCGCAACTGCGCGGCAACAATTGCTTTCACGGCTTCCATTTGTAACCTATTGGCTACTTCCACTTCCTCCACTAAGCCCCACCCCCAACGCCACTATAACCTTCTATCACAGCTTTCAAAGGTAATACACCCTTCCCTCATGTTCCTTAGGCTTGGGATGACTGCAGTATTCCTCTACCTGCTACCTAGGCTGCAATACTGTATTCTTTGGTAGGTTTCTCTTTTTATCTTCCTCTGTCAATGGTTGGTAGGATGTATGATAAAACTCTATAGTTCGATACCATCTATTGTTGTTATATAGAGTGTGTGTGTGTGTGTGTGTGTGTGTGTGTTAATAGGCAGCTTGTGGGTGTTCTTAGGCTACTCGACGATTACAGAAAAATTTGTTAGCACCCCTCCGTCAAAGACGGTATACTAAAGAAAGACTGGAAAGCTTCAAAATAAGGTGTAGTAAAGGCTAACTGGTTACTCTTTAGTTCTTTCGTCCACTAGATGAGGCGTTAGTGTCAATTGAGCTATGACTATTCTAAAAGACACGAAGTGTGAATTGTACAATGCAGATATGTAGATTAAGGAACATGTTTTACTACATTGCCTGGAAATCAACATAATTATACGGATGAAGTCGTTGATGTTAAGGCCCCCATCCACGGTGCGATCTGGTCGTACGACCATCGGACAGATCTGGTTGGATCCAACCAGATTGGATCGTGAGTGGGGTGATTTTGGTCTGTCCGACCGACTGACAGCTGGTCGGATGCGACCAAGCAATGTTTGGTTTTTAGATCCGACAGATCATCCGGTTCAGACCGGATCGCACCGTGAGTGTGCTGATCGTGAGGCCAGCCGTCAGTTTCGCCACTGACAGCGTCGCGAGGACTACCAAGATGAATATTGTTTTCTTTAATGAGAAGCACTTTTGGACAGAATTCATCCAATTATATATAGAAACTGAATGTTTGTGGGAAATAAAAAGCAAAGAGTAAATGGATAAATTTAAGAAAAATGCAACTTATGAGTATATAGGTGTCCTGCACGGTGACATCACAGCCCTTGTTGTGGCTGCGACAGGCGCGGGAAATGCGAGCTGGAGGATCAACAAACTCCACTTGCCGCCCGTGTTTGCCAGCTTATGTAATTTTCCCCTACCAAATATATGTTTATCAGTATAAAAGATATACTGTCATCTTCGGAAATGCTTGTTCTATAATATTATCAAATAAAAAACCGTAAAACACACTAAAGAAAGGCCATTATGAGACTCTCAAGAAATATGCATGAACTTAATATTCACCAACTCCAGCTCCCATTTAATATTTTGCTCGAACACTTTTTACATGGGACAATGTCAATAGAAGCGGAATTTCATTAGCTTTCCATTGATATATTTCGTTATCTGATAAATAAATTAGAACCATGCATAATTAGCGTTAACTAAATAATAACATCATGATATGGGGTAATTTTTCCCGATTGATGAGGTTATTTATTTAGTTAACGCTAATTTATACATGGTTCTAATTCATTTATCAGATAACGAAATATATCAATGGAAAGCTAATGAAATTCCGCTTCTATTGACATTGTCCATGTAAAAAGTTTTCGAGCAAAATATTAAATGGGAGCTGGCGCTGATGAATATTAAGTTCATGCATATTTCTTGAGTCTCATAATGGCCTTTCTTTAGTGTGTTTTACGGTTTTTTATTTGATAATATTATAGTACAAACATTTCCGAAGAGAACAGTATATCTTTTATACTGATAAACATATCTTTGGTAGGGGAAAATTACCATAAGCTGGCAAACACGGGCGGCAAGTGGATTTTGTTGGTCATCCAGCTCGCTCCGACGGGCGGCATTTTGGCTTGAAGACGGCGGCATTTGGCTTGAAGATGCTAGGTCGTGACGTCAGTGCAAGACACCTATTGGTAGAGAAACTCGAGGAGCGACAGTGAGCGAGTGAGGCTAATGTTGAAACAGTAAAAAAAAAAAAAAAAAACTATATGAGAAGTGTGTGCCGGAAATATATTAAGAAAATAACTGCCTCTGTGAAATTTAGTGTGAACGCGGATGTTTACGCTCCTAAGTTGTGGTATCAGATTCCATCAAAAGTATTCGATCCTCGTTGCATAGACCCATCATGAGAACCACTCTCCACCGTTTCTATCACCAACTGAACTGGTCTTGAGGTGCGGTCGGATCGTTAGTGGTGGTAGGAAATCCATCGGATCAGGTCTGTCGGATCAGATCGTACGACCATCGTACCGTGGATGGGGGCCTTTACAACACCATGTAAAGGAACCAAAACAGTCATTTGGAATTTCTTAATTTACGTAAAACAATTAGGAACAACAAAATCAGTGGATCTTTTTCAGATATGTCAAAATAGACACCAAGGAACTATATTGCGGGCAGAAATTAAATAAATTCCGTAATTAAACACTTTAGGTGGTGCGGTTGCAAATCAGTATCAGTACCTCCTTTGCAATCATCATCTCGCGTGGTTGTTTACAATTTTACATCTTTGAATCAACTAGGACGTCCAGTCGTCGACTCGTCCACTCTTTAAGCTACCGTGGTGGTGACAAGACGTGTATGCTCCTGCTCTCCACCGAAATATTACCGCTACTACCGCTTCCCTGACCACGACACTACATTACGTTGTAACTGTGTGCATACATATATGACACCAATTTCACTTAATATATCAAATATTATCCTGAAATATTAGAAATAAAGGCTAGCAATATCTGGAACCACTGAGGTAGTTTTTCGTCCACTCAATAGATGGTGCTCTAAACACAAGAATCGGGTGCTATCTGACATCTTTCTGGCTACACTTATTTGTTATGTTGGATAGGAATATTCCCGTCTTTCTTTAGTATACAGTCTTTGCCTCGGTGATCGACTCTGCACACCAAACACGCCACTTGTAGGCGCTAACCACTCTGTAACCGCCTCTCCTAAATGGTAAATAATAGTGATAAAACATTTATGAAATTTTTTTTTCTCTCTCTTTTCTTCTCTTCCCCCCCCCCCCTCTCTCCTCTCTCTCTCTCTCTTCTCTCTCTCTCTCTCTCTCTCCTCTCTCTCTCTCTCTCTCTCCTCTCTCTCTCTCTCTCTCTCTCTCTCATCATCCCTCAATATAATTTTCTAATAAAATCAGAGGGACAAATAAACATAATTTGGTTACCCATCAAATGCCTAGTTTTCTGTGGTGGTTATCAGCGAGAGGAAGTATATGGGATACTTATATAATCCTATGTGCACCTCTATATCTACAGTCATTACTATTTAACATTCATAACATGACATTTGTGATATAGGAAAATTAGAACAACCTCTTGATTTTAAAAACAGTATGTGTATTAATTCAATGTATTTTTTCGTACAGGGTAAAGAAACGATTCACTTTCTTCGCAGCCTACCGTAAATAATTCAGTTTTATTTATATGTATCCCAGCAAAAATAAATTAGCTCCATAAAAGAACATAAGAACACAAGAACATAAGGAAGCTACAAGAGGCCGTGAGTCCTACACGAGGTAGTTCCTGTTACTTAACACAACCTACAACCACCTCTCTTCCCCATCCATGAATATGTAGAAGCAGGAGTAAGAAGGAGTAATAAGGAATACGGAGCAAAGAGGAAATAAGGAGGTAAGGAGTAGGAGTAAGGTGAGGAGTAAGGAGGAGATAACAGGAGTAAGAAGAGGAGGAGAAGGAGAAGGAGGAGTAGACCCCTTAACCCCTTGAGACCCAGAACGTAATTTCCATTGTGATTTGCATACCATTAGACGATTTTCATGAATATAAGCAATATTTTATAGATATGACCTGTTTAGTATCCTTGTCGACTAAATAATTTGATATAAATTCAGTTAGTTATCGTAATTTTATGGCTAACAACAGACCAATTTTTATAGCAAAGGAAAAATTTGGGCGTGAAGGGGTTAAAAGACTTAATGCATAGCTATAAAGGATGATCAAAATATATTATGAACTATAAAGAGTACTCTATAGTTCTGACACGAATAACGGACGAATTACTGATAAGAAGTTGTCATTGTAATTTTGTTATTTGTTCTTATTTATTTACTACAAAAGATACATCCCAAAAAAAAATGGAGAAAAAACAAGCTGATACAAAGAATCCACAACAAAAAAGAGAGAAGAGGAAGAGAAGAGAAGAAGGAAGAGAGAGAGATGAAGAGAAGAGAAGAGGAGACGAAAAGAGAGAGAGAGAGAGAGAGAGAGAGAGAGAGAGAGAGGAAAAGAGAGAGAGAGAGAGAGAGAGAGAGAGAGAGAGAGAGAGAGAGAGAGAGAGAGAGAGAGAGAGAGAAAAGAGAGAGAGAGAGAGAGAGAGAGAGAGAGAGAGAGAGAGAGAGAGAGAGAGAGAGAGAGAGAGAGAGAGAGAGAGAGAGAGAGAGAGAGAGAAGAGAGAGAGAGAGAGAGAGAGAGAGAGAGAGAGAGAGAGAGAGAGAGAGAGAGAGAGAGAGAGAGAGAGAGAGAGAGAGAGAGAGAGAGAGAGAGGAGAGAGAGAGAGAGAGAGAGAGAGAGAGAGAGAGAGAGAGAGAGAGAGAGAGAGAGAGAGAGAGAGAGAGAGAGAGACGACGCAACGACACCCGTAATTGTTTTATCCTACACGAAACCACCATGTCATTTTCAGACGCTTCGAAATCTTGTTCAAAAGCTTCGTCTCACGGCCAACCTGTCAAACCACACGACTCGATACAATGACTCACAGGAAAGCAACTAACCTGCATTTGAGAGACAGACGGCAGCACCCCTGAGGCGGGACACTGAAGCTGACTGACTGGAGTGTAAGGGCTTCTTATCCCCCCGGCCTCGTATGCGCCGGGAAAAGATCTCAAGCCCTTAAACATTGCATCTTCGAATGAATCCTGGATATCGGAAGAAGAAAATCACCGAATTGCGAAGTTGTTATTATTGTTGGTGGTGGTGAATGATAGTGGTGATGGTGGTACAACTACGGCTCTATTATGCTCTTCATTTCATCATACTATACTCGCCGCACGTTAAGTTGGCGAAAATGGAGCCCCCTCACCCCTCCTCCTTCCGAACGCACGGGATTGGCTGAGGTGTTGGGTGTTGGGGCATTAGGGCGGAACTTGGAGTAAAGCATTCTCACCCAACACCCAACACCTCAGTCAATCCCGAGGAAGCTAGAGAACAGCTAACTTGCTGCTCTCTAGCTTCCTTGGTCAATCCCGTGCGTTCGTAAGGGGGTAGTGAAAGGGCCCCATTTTCGCCAACTTAACGTGCGGTGTTTTTTATATTTTTTCTAGTGGTTTCTAAAGATTCATGTCCGTGTTATTTTATCATAAGATCATTTGCACGCATCGGAGAAACATAGGAAACTGTGTACAGATCTAAACGCAATCTACTGCTCATCCGTGGATCTCTATACACAACCAGTACATAAGAACATAAAAACATAAGAAAATAAGGAAGCTATAAGAGGCCGTGAGATCTACACGAGGTAGTTCCTGTGTAGTACCCAAAGGTGAGCATTTTTTCCTGTTTGACATCGACAGAATCTGGAACGGGCAATTCGTGTTTTCTTTCGCGTTATCCTCGAGATGTAATAACGCGACAGGACTTTGTTTCACTGCATCTCTTGTTATAAAAATCGTCACAGCTGATTCTGATCTTGCTGCTCTCAAATTTTTACGTGTGTGTGTGTGTGTGTGTATGTGTATGTGTGTGTGTGTGTGTGTGTGTTTTCCTTGAAGTCTGGCAGCTTCAGACGTCCACTGTGTGTGTGTTAAGCCACCTTGTTATTTATTTTTGTTGAATACAATTTTATGAATACTAAGACTTGTGTATCGATCATCATTATCATCATTATCATCATCATCATCGTCGTTTTTATCATCTCATCTTTTGTTAGTTTTCTTTTGAATGTGTTATTTTTTTCACATGCATAGGTCGTGCAAATATCAAGATAGTAATAATAGTAATGGTAATGGTATAGTAGTGGCAATTATAAGTCGTAGCGGTTTTTGTTATAGTAGTAGTAGTAGTAGTAGTAGTAGTAGTAGTTGTAGTTGTTGTTGTTGTTGTTGTCAGGGAGAGAAACAAGTAGTAGTAGTAGTAGTTGTTGTTGTTGTTGTATTGGCAGCATCAGGGAGGGAAACAGCTGTTCTCTTTTAATCTTACTTTAGAATTCTGTTGCTCCAAGTTTAAAAAGGATTTGATAGATTAGAATGGACTTTTTGTTAGGCCTAAGTCAGTTCTTACGTGTCTTCTTATCCCCCCTCTCTCTCTCTCTCTCTCTCTCTCTCTCTCTCTCTCTCTCTCTCTCTCTCTCTTTCAACTTCTTTCTACAATACCAACCATTCACCTCACCTCGTCTTTGTTTCTCCTAAAGTAACTAACATAGGTATATAATAATGAGTAATATAATGTATTAGGTACTATGCTTTCTCTTCTACCTGTTCCCCCTCCTCCTTACCTAACCGAGATAATTCACTGCGGGTAATAGCCTGGATGTAAAAAAAGGGCCAAATTCCTTCAGATCACGCAAAACTTCGATAAGCTGCTTAGTCTGCCAGTACTTCGATGATTTATTGGCTAGGGAGCTTGGGTAATATTTTTTGGAAGCAATGATGGAGGTAATGAAGCAAAGGTGAATTTTAATTAATCACTA
>JACEEZ010025520.1:270000-292500 GCA_016584305.1 Chionoecetes opilio
GGTTTAAAAACTAAACGGTCAACGTTGCATAAACCCCGATCTCCGTAAAAAAAAATTTTTTCCCAATGTTAGAGTCGTTGATCGAAGGAACAAATTACCAGCAAATGTTGTCGGAGCCAGCAAAATAACTACTTTAAAAACAGATTTTGACGCGGACTGTAAAGTAAATGGGTATTGCTAGTGCGAATTCATATCTAGTCCCCCGTATCGATAGTTGTAGTGGTAGTGGTAGTTGTTAGTTGGTATTTTTCTATCCTATCATTCTGCACTATGAAACTTCCATGTTCCTATCCTCTTTAGGGACATGGTATCATTTTCCAACTGTTTCCTTACAGTTGATAGTTAGTAGTATGTAGTGCAGCAGATACCCTCGTTATGGACCAATAGGTCTCCTGGTGTCTGTTATTCCTATGCAATCCTATGTAATCCTCCTCTTCATCCTCTGCAATTTCACCAGTTATGCCACAATAAAGTCTTCCTTTCTATCGGTTTTCGCAAGAACCCTCGACTGAAATTTGATGAAGTGTTGGAGGCCTTGGATGCTTTGGTCAGAAGATTAAAGCACATGTATTTTTAGACTTATTTTTACTCTGAAACTACGAAGAGGTATTAAAGGTGGAGGAAGAGGAGGAGGAGAAAGAGAAAGAGAAGGAGGAGGAGGAGGAGGAACAGAAAGAGGTATTGGAGGAGAAGGAGGAGGAAGAGAAGAAGGAGAAAGAGGAGGAGAAGGAAAATAAGTTAGAAAGAGGAGTGGGAGGAATTTTCTGGTGTTACTTTTTCTTTTCTTTCCTTTGTGTGTTTCCTCTCTGTCTAAGAAACCAAGGAAACTTTGGTTGATCCGAGAGTTGTTTGGTCTGGCAACACTGCAAAGGAGGGATTTGTGAGTGGTGTAGGTGGAAAAGTTTAGGGGAAGAGTTTTGATCTCTCTCTCTCTCTCTCTCTCTCTCTCTCTCTCTCTCTCTCTCTCTCTCTCTCTCTCTCTCTCTCTCTCTCTCTCTCTCTCTCTCTCTCTCTCTCTCTCTCTCTTTCTCTCTCTCTCTTTCTCCCTTTCATCTATCTATGGTGTAGGTGAAAAGTTTATTGGAAGAGTTTTGATTCTCTCTCTCTCTCTCTCTCTCTCTCTCTCTCTCTCTCTCTCTCTCTCTCTCTCTCTCTCTCTCTCTCTCTCTCTCTCTCTCTCTCTCTCTCTCTCTCTCTCTCTCTCTCTCTCTCTCTGTCCTTTCCTCTCTTTCTCTTTCTCCCTTCATCTATTATGGTGCGGTGGAAAAGTATATTGGAAGAGTTTTGATCTCTCCCTCTCTCTCTCTCTCTCTCTCTCTCTTTTTTTGTTTCTCTCTCTTTCTCTCTATCTATCTCTATCTATCGATCGATCTATATATATATATTATATATATATATATATATTATATATTATATATATAATACTGTATTATATATATATATATATATATATATATATATATATATATATATATATATAATATATATATATATATATATATATATATACATATATATATATATATATATATATATATATATATATATATCTAGGTATTTGTCTATTTATCTATATCTATATTGTATTTCTCCTTAAATGATAGGTAATAGATCTCTCTCTCTCTCTCTCTCTCTCTCTCTCTCTCTCATCTCTCTCTCTCTTTCTCTCTTCTCTCTCTCTCTCTCTCTCTCTCTCTTCTCGATTGTTTTAGTTCAGTATGCAGACGATACACAGTTTATCCCAGTGGCAATATCAATACGTAGACCAACTAATCACCAGAGCTAAGTAACGCTGTCGAATGCCAAGACTTACTTCCTAAAAAGTGGTCTTATGTTAAATTCTAAAAGACTCAATTTATATTTATTGGAACACGGCAATTGTTATCGAACATCCCAGACGATATGACCATCCAACTTTACGGTAATAATCATAACAATAACCAAGCATGTCAAAATATTGGGTGTTTACTTTGACAGATACATGACCTTCGACACACACATACACCAACTCACTAAGAAAGTAACAGGAGTATTAATGTTCATAAATAGAGTTGAAAGACTTATTTGACAAGGACACCAGAGTGATTGTTATACATACACTAGTGTTAAGTCTAATTAATTACGGACTCAAGATATGGGGCAACACCAATGAAACCCTCATGCAGCAAGTACAAAAACTGCAAAACTTCGCTGCCAAAGTGCTGGCTGGGGGTTACAAAAGACGCGACCATGCGACTCCTGTGATACAAGAACTTAAGTGGATAAAGATGAAAGAAAAAGTGAAATTTGATCAATGCAATGATGGTGTATAAAGTGACCCATAAGTATTATCCTGAGGGCTATTGAACTTACCATTTGTAACACAGATAAATGACTGCATAACAAGACAAAATCGAAACCTATTTGTCCCAAGAGTGAACACAGACAATGGTGCCCGTTCTTTATTAGTAAGTGGACCGAGAGCATGGAACAAGCTCCCTACAATATAAAAGAACTCCGTCACTCACGAGTTTCAAAAAGCCTTAACTACTTACGCTCTTCAAGGTGGCTTTTGCTAAGAATTTTCAAATATCATAATTATTTATACACTATGCTTTGTTGTATATACATATATGTATTATGTCTTATTATGTAAGTAATCTACATTCTTCCATGTAACTATATTTCACCATGTATATGTTATTTTTAGTAAGTAAGAGAAAAGCCATTGTACATTAATGGAATAAAGCATTCTGATTCTGATTCTGATTCTCTCTCTCTCTCTCTCTCTCTCTCTCTCTCTCTCTCTCTCTCTCTCTCTCTCTCTCTCTCTCTCTCTCTCTCTCTCTCTCTCTCTCTCTCTCTCTCTCTCTCTCTCTCTCTCTCTCTCTCTCTCTCTCTCTCTCTCTCTCTCTCTCTCTCTCTCTCTCTCTCTCTCTCTCTCTCTCTCTCTCTCTCTCTCTCTCTCTCTCTCTCTCTCTCTCTCTCTCTCTCTCTCCCTCTCTCTATCTATCGATCTATCTATCTATCTATATATATGTCTCTCAATATATCTATCTATATCTATTTTATTTATCCTTAAATGACAGGCAATAGATCTCTTTCTTTCTCACTCTATCTATATATCTATCTATCTATTTGTATTCCTATCCATCTATCTATATCTACATTTTATTTCTCTTTAAATGACAGGCAATAATATAACGTTATTACTGCGTATGTCAAAACTTTATTCAATCATTTCACATTCAATTTCACAGTCCGTTGCATCGTGTTCCGTCACTTTACGTAGTCTGATCATTTCATTTATAGATTTCAATCATATAAAGTGCTTTTGAATCATCTGTGTTTTTCTTTTATACTATTAATAAACTTTTTACGTCGATCATATGAACCGCTTTAGAATCCACTGTGTTTCTTTTTGATGAATAGACTTTTTACGATCTTTTTTTACGTCGATTGTAATTTAAAGTTACGTAAACAGGAGACGCTTGTAATGTAGTGGTGGTGGTGGTGGTGGTGGAAGTGGTGATGGTTATGGTGGTAGTGGTTGTGGTGGTGGAAGTGGTGATGGTTATGGTGGTAGTGGTTGTGGTGGTGGTGGAAGGGGTGATGGTTATGGTGGTAGTGGTTGTGGTGGTGGTGGAAGGGGTGATGGTTATGGTGGTAGTGGTTGTGGTGGTTGTGGTAGTTGTGGTGGTGGTGGTGGTGAAAGTGATGATGGTAGTGGTGGTGGTGATTGTGGTGGTGGTTGTGTAGGTAGTGGTTGTGGTGGTGGTGATTGTGGTGGTGGTGGTGTGGTGTGGTGTGGTGGTGGTGGTGGTGGTGGTGGTGGTGGTGGTGATTGTGGTGGTGGTGGTGGTGATTGTGGTGGTGGTGGTGGTGATGGTGATGGGTGTGAGACTCGACTATTACTATATAAATTTGTAGAAGTGTTGTACATGTGTAGTAGGTCACAAAAAATGAATACCTACAAGATTTCTGTAGCATTCTATTCAACTCTACACATTTCTCTGAGGGATCTACAATTAAAGGATAAAGGGTGGTGTAGAGAGAGAGAGAGAGAGAGAGAGAGAGAGAGAGAGAGAGAGAGAGAGAGAGAGAGAGAGAGAGAGAGAGACAGAGACAGAGACAGAGACAGAGAGACAGATCTGTAATATGAAGACTGAAACAATTTATAAATAGTCCTTAGTGTCATGCTTTCTCTTTCTGCTCTTTTTTTGGTTCTTCAAACGATGTAATTGATTTTTCATTAGTAGAGACACCCACACTTACTCAAACGATTTTTCCACTCTCATTCTTTTTCAAGTTGCATATATGTTCAGAAAAAAACTTTTTATCCATATTCTTTGTATTATTCACACACAAAAAATAGTTAACAGATGAGCGCGTAGGAGTATAGACGAATAGTTAAATGAACAGATAAACACATAGAGAGGTAAAACAGATAGTATAATAGGGATCAAAAGTATTTTTCTGAACATATATGAAGCTTAAAGAAGAAATAAAATAGGAAAGATTAAACGCATGCACAGATAAACACATAGATAGTTTGTACAGCCTGGGTTACTGTAGAGCATAATTAAAAGGTACACGGAGCTAAACACATAGATAAATAGTTACAGCTTGGGTTTCTGTAGAGGATTTAACCCCTTGAGACACAGAACGTAATTTTCATTGTAATTTGGGTGCCATTAGGCAATTTTTAGTGAGTATAAGCAATTTTTATAGATATGACCTGTTTAGTATCCTTGTCCACTAACTAATTTGGCATATTAAGTCACTTTTCGTAATTTTATGGCTAACAACAGACGATTTCGTATAGCAAAGGAAAGATCTGGGTGTGAAGGGGTTAATTAAGGTACGTACACCGTGCTTACAACAGTATTCTTAACAGCAAGGCTACGGTAGTCAGGCCGCGGGGGCGCTGCCATCACCGCCGACTCCTCATAAATTGCAACGTGCAGTAATAGAGGCCGGGATATAAACATGGCAACCTCATAAATTTCCATGAGTAAACGAGGTGGCGAGGAGAGGAGCTGCCTACTTCATCCCAGACTTCCCCTCTCTGCTCCTCCTCCTCCTCCACCTCCTCCTCCACCTCCTCCTCCTCCTCCTCCTCCTCCTCCTCCTCCTCCTCCTCTTCCTCCTTCTCCTCTCTTTACCTCCTCCTCCTCTTCCTTCTGCTCCCTCTCCCTTTATCTACTTCTCCTCCTATCTCCCCCCTCTCCCTTCACCTCCTCCTCCTCCTCCTACTGCTTCCTCCCCTCACCTTCTTGTCCTCCCCTCCTCCTCCTCCTCCTCCTCCTCCTCCTCCTCCTCCTCCTCCTCCTCCTCCTCCTCCTCTCCTCCTCCTCCTCTCCCTTCACCTCCCATCTCCTCACGACTCCCTTTCCCCTCATTCGAATCGCACAAACTCTCCCAGGAGTCATGTATTCAGCTTCATAAATTAGAAGTAAATTTGAAATATCATGGTATTTACATTTGGTTTCACGAGTATGCATAAAATATGTTTACATTATGCATGGACAAATGTGCTGCGTATTTTTGCACTTGATTAACCTTTACGTGGGTAGTAAGAAAGGTATGTACTTTATTTTACACTACTAAGGTTATATTATGATTGTCTTATGAAGGGTTATTTTCCTTACATCAAAATATAAGTGCGCTTTGGAAATTGCATGTATAGGACTTTATAGTAACAAGAAATCCGATATTGTAAGAGAGAAAAATAATATGTATTCGATTTTGAGACTTAATAGATAGATAAATGAATAGTGTAGGGCTTAAACTTACGAAATTTTACTGCAAAATCACCAAAAGCAGATTATTTTAGCATGTAGAATAAGGCAGTGATCTCTTTTATTAACCCCTTGAGACCCAGAGCGTAATTTCCATTGTAATTTGGGTACCATTAAACGATTTTTTGCGAATATAAGCAATGTTTTATAGGTATGACCTGTTTAGTATCCTTGTCCAATAACAAATTTGGTATATTCAGTTACTTTTCGTAATTTTAGGGCACAACAAGACAATTTTTTATAGCAAAGGAAAGATCTGGGAGTGAAGAGGTTAATATCAGTACTTTTCTATATAATTTGTGTGTAAGAAACCTATCAGTAATAATACAAGAAAATAACAACTTTGAGGTAAGAGAGATAAAGATATTCTAAAACCCTTTCCCTTTGAGGCAAAACCATCTACACAGCAACACTTTTTCTTTCTTTAGTTACTCCCATTGGCAGTGTATTCTCATTGACCTCGAATTCCACGCATTATCCTTTGTTGCGTTTGAGCATGGGTGCATTAGCTTCTGCCCAAGATCTGGTGGAGCATCGAGACCTTTTACTCAGACCGGAATGGGATCGGAGCCCAACACTATCTTGGTGAAAAGTTTGTTTAGGCGGGAAGTTTACACGGGGCGGAATTTCAGCTTCTTTTCGTGTTCTTGATATATCCATTTGTATGCTTTGTGGTATTATCAATGTTGTGGCCATGAATGTGAAATAAGATTGGAGGAATATGATAGCAGGCGTGTGTGTGGCGTGTGTGTGTGTGCATTACTAAAGGTTCACTGAATTTCTACGTTTATTCATTTAAATAATGTGTTTTCTTAAGTATGTTGGAGTCTTACGCATCTTTTTGTTTACTCATTCTTGCATTATTGATGATTACTCTTGGTGATGCGTTCTCTCTCTCTCTCTCTCTCTCTCTCTCTCTCTCTCTCTTTCTCTCTCTCTCTCATCATCATCATACGTACTTAAATGGAATGTATGGGTCGTTTCCCAGCCTACCAGAGGAGATTGCCTATGCCTAAACCAAACATTTGCATGCCGTTGTGGGTAAGGAGAAAGAGGAGAAGGAAAGGAAGGAAGAGGAAGAGGTAGAGGAGCAAGATGATATGCTGACTGTTGTTTACATTGCTCCTCTAACTCTTGTATTTCTATCTATCCTTTCTTTCCTTTATTTCCTGCCTTTTGTTTCTACTTTTCTTACGTCTCTCCGATCGATTCTACGCTGTACCTTTGTTTATAATAACTGAAATTACGAGAGAGAGAGAGAGAGAGAGAGAGAGAGAGAGAGAAGAGGAAGAGAGAGAGAGAGAGAGAGAGGAGAGAGAGAGGAGAGAGAGAGAGAGAGAGAGAGAGAGAGAGAGAGAGAGAGAGAGAGAGACTCATTAGAGAAAGGAGAAAATAATTGGGTAGCCCTGGAAGCTTAGTCAAGATTAATGTATGCAAAGAAACTCCTAATTGTGAAAGGCAAAGGAAAGAGGTTCATTCCGAGCATAATTAAACACAGGGCAAGATTTTTGTTTATCGTACGCGGGGGGGGGGGGGGGGTGCAGGGGCGGCGGAATGCAGGTAATGCTTCTTAGGCTCTTTGTTGTAATTAATATATAACAGAATAACAGGCTTGATATGAAAGCCCATTATGTTTCTTTTTATATTACGAAACATACTCGCTTAGGTACAGAATGCAAACAAATAGATTGTCAGAAGTGTTATTTAATATAAGTAGAAGTATAATCTAGTAATAGAATAATATAGAAGTATAATGTAGAATAATAGAAGTATAATAGAAATATAATATTAATAGAAGTATTGGCAATATGATGTGGGAATTTTAAATTAATTAGTAAATGGATTGAGAAGAATGTTTATCTATCTATCAAGGTCGACAGATAGACATATTTTTCCTTAATAAAGAATAATAAATTTCTTTTACGTAAGTGATGAAATTTAGCTTGGCAAGAACCTGTTATCACATATCTTCTGCACTCACCTGCTAAAGTTTCTCACTCACACTATTTTCATTCCGTGGAAACACCTCCATTCGTATAACTTTTTTTTTCTTCTGCCATCTAGGTAGTGATATTATTTCCCAATATCCTGCCTGCTGTTTTGCTGTCAACTTTCTCAAATCTCAAATACTTACCGAAGATACAACACCTGTTATCGTATCGTATGTAGTATCGTATCGTAGGTATCGTCAAGGCCCGTTAGGGAGTGCGCGCTGTCCCTGCTATAATCCCACTCAAACCTTCCTTAATCCCACTTGAAACTTCCTTAATGCCACTTTAAATCATCTAGTCCCACTCAGCTCTTTCCTAATCCCACTCAAACCCTCTTTAATCCTACTCAAACCTTCCTAAATCCCACTCAAACCTTCCTTAATCCCACTCAATACAAACTCTTCCCTAACCCTTTCCGTAGATAATAAACAGTAAAGTCGCCAGGACAACGTTTTTTTCTGTTTACAGACGTGTGGTGGCGTTAATACTTACATTTCTACATCCATGATTTTAGAAAAGTTAGAAGGGGCTATCTGGAGAGTCTGTGTCATTTTGTGTCTTCATCTGTGTCATAGTATGGCTATAAATGAACAAATGACAAAAATATCTACAAAGTGGCTACCAACAGTGAAGTCGCCATCTAGTGTTTATTTACTGAGTGTCGTACCACTGCCGTCGTCGCCCGAAAAAAAAACGCGTAGTGAAATTTGAAACCGTATATACTTGCAGATACAAAGCATAAAACAACGCTGAAACAAAGTAGATTATACAATGATGATATAAACTACTGTGTATCATCTTCAGTGGCACATAAAAATCAGTAGTAATGCTATAATTCGTAATATATGGCGCCTGGCGACATGATTGCAGGTGGCGACTTTATTGTTATCTACAGTAGCTATTTCACTTTGGATCTTAATTTGTGGGCTAAAAATGTGGGGGCATCCGGCGAAACATCCATGTTGACTTTTTTGTTGGGTGCTCAAGCCTTACCAGTTGACTTTGACAATTGGTGAAGCGAAAGTCTGCGAGAAAACAATTTTTTGAGGGTATTGGGGATTTAAGAAGGTTCCCCCTGAAATGTTAGGTGATCCGTTCTCTTTTATTTCTTATTTTATGCATATATCTTGCATTATATGTTGTAAATGTTTCTTTTTTGTTATAATCATGACTTATTATGTTACAGTTTTCCTTTATTGCACTGGGAGACAGTGTAATGCATAAGTATTATATAACAAACTGGAAATAACTCGGCTTCTGTGTTAAACGTCGACTTGAATAAATCCTTTATTTTTATTGTTTATGGTGTAGTCTGGTGTATGGTGAATAGGGATTTTTTTTTTATTCCTTTCATCGTTAAAAGACAGAATACAGGCACTGGTTCTACATCTTGAGAAGCTTAAATAGCAGAGAGGCGGGTTGGTTCTGCAGTAGTTCCCTTGTATTTTAACCTCCCAAGATCGAACAGAATAGGCTGCTTTTTGCCTTTCTATGACTAAAAGAATATAAAACATTTCAAATAATTCCATAGCACAGCAAGAATAATGATTAGATTAGAAATAACAATACTAAAGAAAGTAATCAAGTCGACGTTTCCGCAGCCTACTCTAGCATAGTCTGCCACACGCGGCGACACACACACGTCAAAATCGCTGTGACAAGTTTGAGTTTCATAGTGAAATTACGGACATTACGCGAGTGTTATATAGTGCTAAGGGCGAATTAAGGGCACGGCGTCTCCTGTAGAAGCTCTGCATGGCATGAAAAGGTAAATAAACGTTGTAATTTGCGTTAAAATAGGAAAGGAACAGTAGGGTTAGGGAGGGAGGGATGGGAGGGTAGTGGTGGTGTAAATGGCGACATTCGAGTGTGCTGATGGGTGGAGGATGGGTGATGGGGTGTTGATGGGGTGTGATAGATGATGGGAATTGAGGGGGAATGATGGGTTTTTGATAAGTAATGGGTGGTGATGGGGAGGGTTGCGCGTGTTGATGAGGGAAGCATGGGTGGTGATTGTAGTCATATGATGGGAGGGGATGGGTGATGGGGTGTTGATGGGGTGTTAGGTGATGGTAATGGATGGGAGGTGATGGGAAATGAGGGGTTTTTGATAAGTAATGGGTGGTGATGGGGAGAGTTGCGTGGTGATGGGGGAGGGATGGGTGGTGAATGTAGTGATGGGATACTTACCTGGCACAGGAGATACCGCGGTAATAATGGACGAGAACTTCGCGGTCGTTTTCAGAGACACCGACTACTTTTTCCTGGCCTACAATAGGTGCTTTTTCTAATGGAGATAGTTTTATTTTCCGGAAACCCATATCTTAAAAAAAATAAAAATAAATAAATAAATAATAATAATAATAATAATAATTAATCACCGAATTTAATTGTCGCCGTTTCCATTAAAAACACTGATCTCCATCAGAAAAAGCACTAAAACTTGGCAGGGATAAATTAGTCAGGGTCTCAGATAACAGGGAAGTAATTGAATAGAACATACCAAACCTAACCTTAACCACAAAGTATATCTAACCTAACCTTATAGGTTTTAATGAAACCTAACCTAACCTTAACCACTAAGTATACCTAACCTAACCTTAACCTTAACCATGCAAAAAATTCGGTCATGAATTTTATTTTCTTTAATTTTTTTTTTCTTTAATGGGTTTCCGGAAAATAAAACTATCTCCATTAGAAAAAGCACCTATTGTAGGCCAGGAAAAAGTAGTCGGTGTCTCTGAAAACGACCGCGAAGTTCTCGTCCATTATTACCGTTACCGCGATCCTGAAGGCGGTTTTCCCAGGGCGTGGCCCACCATTGCACTCCGGCGGTGCTGACCCTTGCGATTAACCCAAATGTGGTTAACTCGAGTGAAAAAAATTTGTTAGCAGGGGATTGCGTTCGCGCATCCCCCTTAATATATATATATATATATATATATATTATATATATATATATATATATATATATATATATATATATATATATATTATATATAATATATATATATAATGTGTGTAGGGGGGGCATCTTGATATGGCTGTCCTTACAGGAGTTATAATTATCAAATATATTAATTAAATACTCTTAAAATACGTAGAGAACTAATATGTAAGCCCTCTACATTAGAACAGTCCCATTTTTTTCTTTTCTTTTTTTCCCTGTATGCCTTCGGGTGAAAACAAAATAATAATAATAATAATAATAATTATTATTAGTTATTATCAAAGGTCATGTCAGTGTATCTTCACGAGGCAAACAGTGGAAAGGTCAGACGGCAGCCTGCATTTCGTGTACTCCAAGTCATGATAACAGTTTTTAAAGGAATATTGATAAGATGCTGCCATGTTGTAATATTTCTAGCTGTGGAATAGTCAGAATATATAGTGCCGACCGGGGTAATTTGGTCCTTCCAACGGACCGGTTCTATTCGGACCGCCGTTTTTGCTTTGGTGTTTGTTTCAATATAAATAAGAGTGTAACAGTTTTGAATATCCCATGTAGTAAAACAACCATTTTAACATTTCTAGTATTAATATGAATATAAATATCGATATGTAACTGAACTCGGGAACCAAAATAGTAAATGAGTAAAATGACAGCAAAAAAAAGTTGCGACAAAGTTTGTTTACAAAATTAGCTGATTTGGCAAACTTTCATGGGATTCAAATACGAGACTGAGCACATTCTTGTAAATAAGCGTATATATAGTGTTTTTCCTCTACTTTAACATGAAAATATAAAAAATGCTCTATCTTGTCTCATTTTCGTATGATCAATGCTCAGTTTGGGTTCGTATTTACCCCGGTGACAAAAACACTCACGGGGTAAATTGGACCCAGTATAATGTACCCCACACGGCATATCACGGTGAGGATTAACTGCTTATTTGCACTAGTTTCTTTTGTTTCAGATTGTTGAATGCTAATATGAAATTAGTTTAAGGGTGCTGGTATATAAATTAAGGGTAAATTTTTACTCAAGGACCAGAATTCTCTACACAATTGGGAGAATGATTTCTGTTTACCTTAATGGATACGGTAAATGTGCAGTTTCAACAATACTTCCTATAAACCAATACTCTCCTGACATAACTGGGGGGCTATGCCCACCCATACCTCCCTGCTAGTTAACTAACCTAACATGGGCATTGATTACGTAACCTAACGGTATTATTTTACATTAGGATCGAAATTCCCTACACAATTGGGAGTGTGGTTGTTTACCTTATTTAATTCTAGGAAACATTTTCTCTATTGAGTTTCCGTCGCAAATCATTACTTTCGAAGATAATGACATGTTCATAGGGAGGCGAGAGCCAAGTGTTTACGTGCGCCTGACTCTTCTTCCTCTTGTGACCTGCATCGCCTCTGTTCTTCCCTTGCCGCGGACACTTTTTTAATGCAGATTTGACATTAGTTTGGAGGTTAAAGCGTGTGTTAGGTTAGGTTAGTGAGTCAAAAGGTGGGGTTAGGTTAATTTTCATATCTCCTATACACTCGGATCTCCTTCCTATTAAAAACATCTTATATCTCCGAAAGAAGTGCTTTGTGACGGAAGCTCATAGAGAGAATGTTTCCTAGAATCCAATAAGGTAAACAGAAACCATACTCCCAATTGTGTAGGGAATTCTGGCCCTAGTGTAAAGTATTACTAAATTAAGTAACAATGCTTAGAAATTATAAAAGAAAAACTAACATAGACCTAGAAAAAGAAGAAAGACTAGGAACTCAAAGACTGGAACCCAAACGTGTGCGTGTTGGTCATCCTTTCCGCCTAACCAGAGAATGTGAAGAACAGCTCACATAATGTTTGATAGTGTCCATGGGCATGGTATGACATGTTGTTTAAGTTTTTGGAAGTTTGTCAAATTTTTAAGAAATATTTTTTTTTCTTCATATATATATATGACCAATTTACCCCAGAGTTAGGTCCGATTTACCCCATTTAGTGTAACAATGCGGTCCGCACTTCGCAGTGTTTTGATAACAGAGCTATAATGGAAATTTGTTCAAACTTTAATGACATATAGGTAGTGACCCTCTTATGATTGTATTAACTTTTTGTTTGTTTATTTCAATAGATATGGAAACTAGATCAAAGTTTGTCAAAACCAGGACCAAATTACCCCGGTCGGCACTATATTGATCTTTACAACTTTACAAAATTATGTGGTAGTTATTAAAAAAAAAATCGCAACAAATATACAGCTGAAAAAACACTTTATAGAATTGTGTGTAGTCTGAAAAGAATCCCGTAATAATAAAAAGAGCTGAAAGAAAGACTTAATAATTAGGGGTATACGGATGCGTGATAAAAAAAAGAAAAAAAAAAAGCTCAAAAAGATAATATAAAAACAGCGGAAAGAAGGACTTGATAATGGGTATAAAGATATGATGAAAAAAATGAGCTTACCATTTATACTAATCCAGGCACTCTTTATGGCGTTATCAGGCACTCGGCCCTAAACGTTCCTTCGTAGGTAACTAACTCTTCATTGCGAGAAAAAATTGTTATGAGAACTCTAAAAGGAAAATTCGAGATGACTCTTAAGATGAAAAATGTCTTAATAGATAGTCTTAACATTTTTATTTCTTATTTGTATCTGTTATTATCTTATTTGTTTCTTATTTTGTTTTATATTTGTATTTGTATATGAAAGTAAAATGAGATAGTAGGCTGCAATGGTTCCTTTCTAGTCATAAGATTTTTATTTATCTATATAGCTTTTGACTTCATATATAATAATGTTTTTCTCTCTGCTGATTTTATTTGTTATGAGCGAATCAATTTTTTTTGTTTTATCTGTAAAAAGCATATGTCTGGAAAATTTAGATATCACACACCATACCTTGTTTATTGAAATTCACTCTCTCTCTCTCTCTCTCTCTCTCTCTCTCTCTCTCTCTCTCTCTCTCTCTCTCTCTCTCTCTCTCTCTCTCTCTCTCTCTCTCTCTCTCTCTCTCTCTCTCTCTCTCTCGTGTCCTACTTTCTAGTGTGTGTGTGTGTGTGTGTCAGAGAGAGAGAGAGAGAGAGAGAGAGAGAGAGAGAGAGAGAGAGAGAGAGTATTACCCAAGATACAAAGTGGACTCCTACACACACACACACACACACACACACACACACACACACACACACACACACACACACACACACACACACACACACACACACACACACACACACACACAGGATATTGAGGCTTTATTCGTATTTGCCAACAATCAAGAAATTGTCTACTTTAAATCTGGAATTTGCATCATTGTCTGTCTGTCTTTCTCTCTCTCTCTCTTCTCTCTCTCTCCACTCTGGTCGGGTTTTTCTTCGCAGAGAGAGAGAGAGAGAGAGAGAGAGAGAGAGAGAGAGAGAGAGAGAAGAGAGAGAGCTCTGAAATTGGTGTTTATTGTCCCGAAAAGCCAGATGGACCCCACGCACAATTTCCCCTCTCCCTTTTTTCCTCCTTTATCTTTTATATCGTTTCCCCCTCTTCCAATTTCCTATTGTACATTCTCGTGTATGTTGTTCTATCTCTCCCCCTGCTTATCTCTTCCTCTCTCTCTATCTCTCTATATATCTCTGTCTCTCTGTCTCTCACTGTCTCTCTCGCTGTCTCTCACTATCTCTCACTGTCTCTCTCTCTGTCTCTCTGTCTCTCACTGTCTCTCTGTCTCTGTCTCTCTCTCTCTGTCTATCACTGTCTCTCTGTGTCTCTGTCTCTCACTGTCTCTGTCTTTCACTGTCTCTCTCTCAGTGTCTCTCTCTCTCTGTCTCACTATCTCTCAGTGTGTGTGTGTGTGTGTGTGTGTGTGTGTGTGTGTGTGTGTGTGTGTGTGTGTGTGCAAAATGTGTGGAAGCTGTGAATGTAGATTGCATTTTATATGAAAAAAATATAGTGTTGTAATGAAAGGAAAATGTCAAAATTTAAACTTGGACGTAAGAAGCAAAGCAGCGTTAAATTTTAGAGAGAAAGACTAAGAAAAAAAGGGAAGGTTAACGAGAAAGTAAGACAAAAGTTGTGGAAAGTAAATGTTGGAAAATGTTTATAGAACAAATGGGCAAAAGGTTTAGAATACGAAAGAATAATTTGTGTGCATATAAGTATAGCCTACTACTACTACTACTACTACTACTACTACTACTACTACTATCATTATTGCTATTATCACAAATACTATTTCTACAACTACCCTAACCTCCACTACTATTACTGCTACTGTTACTACTACTATTTTTACTACTACAACATGAACAACTACTACTTTTTCTACTACTACTACTTCTACTACTACTACTACTACTACTACAATCATTACTACTACTACTACTACTACTACTACTACTACTACTGCAACCATTACTACTATTACTACGAATACTTCTACTACTACCACCACTACCACTACTTCTACAACCATTACTACTACTTCTACTACTACAACTACTATTACAACCACTACTACTTCTTCTACAACCATTACTACTACAACTACCACAACTTTCTAGACCCACCTCCATCCTTACTATGTTCCCAAGAGGATTCGAATACGAGAAAGTAGCTTTTATGACCGAATTTTGATGGGTTTTGTTTGAGGCGAAGGTTTTTACGAACACACTTACGAAGGAGGAGGAGGAAGAAGACGAGGAGGAGGAGGAGGAGGAGGAAGAGGAAGAGGAAGAGGAATAAGAGGAGGAGGAGGAGGAGGAGGAGGAGGAGGAGGAGGAGGAGGAAAAAAAAAGGTCAATCATGGTAAAGAAAAGAACAAGAAAAGTCAACATGCTTTCACAATTTGGTAAAAGTGAAATAGGAAAAAAGTCAGTGCTTAAGATAGAAGAAAGAAAGGAGGAGGAGGAGGAGGAGGAGGAGGAGGAGGAGGAGGAGGAGGAGGCATGCTATTTTTCTAAGTTAAGAAAAGCTAAGTAGGAGTAAGTGTTTCTGCTTTTGAGGCCACTGAGTCTCCTCCTCCTCCTCCTCCTCCTCCTCCTCCTCCTCCTCCTGATCTTCCTGTTTTTCGTCCATTCTCGCTGCCATTCCTGCTTCTTCATCTTTAACTCCTTTTCATATCCCTTCCCACTCACTATCCTCCTCCTCCTCCTTTTTCTCTTCTTTCCTCCTCCTCCTCCTCCTTTTTCTCTTCTTTCCTCCTCCTCCTCCTCCTCTTTATCTTCTTTCCTCCTCCTCCTCCTCCCACCCTCCTGTTTCGTTGTCTCGCTCTTTTGAAATTTCCGTTTTTCCTTTTTTCTTCCTTTCCTTGTGTGTGTTTGTGTGTGTGTGTGTGTCTGTGTCTGTGTCTGTGTCTGTGTCTGTGTGTGTGTGTGTGTGTGTGTGTGTGTGTGTGTGTGTGTGTGTGTTTCAGTTCCATTCATGTAATTCCATACTTTTCTTTCATGCTCTCATTACTGTTCTCTTTCCTTGCGATTTTATGAGGAAAATAACAAGAGTGTGAGAGGGTAAAAAAAAAATGAAAGTAATAGTTTTAGCCAGCGAAGTTGAAGATAAATATTAATAGTAATGTACAAGAGAGAGAGAGAGAGAGAGAGAGAGAGAGAGAGAGGAGAGAGAGAGAGAGAGAGAGAGAGAGAGAGAGAGAGAGAGTGAGCGCCGATGAAGTAGCAAATAAATAAAAAGGTGAATATGAGAGAGAGAGAGAGAGAGAGAGAGAGAGAGAGAGAGAGAGAGAGAGAGAGAGAGAGATTCCCTCCTATTTTCCTTCTTCCTCTCCATTCCTCCCTTTTAGAGAGAGAGAGAGAGAGAGAGAGAGAGAGAGAGAGAGAGAGAGAGAGAGAGAGAGAGAGAGAGAGAGAGAGAGAGAGAGAGAGAGAGAGAGAGAGATTCCCTCCTATTTTCCTTCTTCCTCTCCATTCCTCCCTTTTAGAGAGAAGAGAGAGAGAGAGGAGAGAGAGAGAGAGAGAGAGAGAGAGAGGAGAGATTCCCTCCCATTTTCCTTCCTCCATTCCTTCCTTCTTTGTCTCCTTAATTTCTCCCTTGGCTCATTTTCTGCTCTCTCTCTCTCTCTCTCTCTCCTGCTCTCTCTTCTCTCTCTCTCTCTCTCTCTCTCTCTCTCTCTCTCTCTCTTCTCTCTCTCTCTCTCGTTCCACTTTAGAAAGCAGATTACCACCGAGAGAAAGGTCGTCTTGAAAAAGAGGGCCAAATGCACACTTTATTCCGGCTGACCCTCCTGGAAATTCTTGCCACTCTTAAAAAAGTCAAAGTATTTTTTGCTCTCTGCTCATAATGAAGAAATAAAAGAGGAAAATCACCGAGCCATTGTAAGAGAGAGGGGGGAGGGGAGAGAGAGAGAGAGAGAGAGAGAGAGAGAGAGAGAGAGAGAGAGAGAGAGAGAGAGAGTGTATGTGAAAATGATAATGATGATAATTATGATGCTTATGATAAAGATTACAGAGATGATAATGATACTAATGATAATATTTTTGATAGTAATAATAATAATAATGATAATGATAATAGCAGTAATTTTATCCCCTTCACGCCCAGATTTTTCCTTTGCTATAAAAATTGTCTGTTGTTAGCCATAAAATTACGAAAAGTAACTTATTATATACCAAATTAGTTAGTGGACAAGGATACTAAACAGGTCATATCTATAAACTATTGCTTATATTCACTAAAAGATCGTCTACTGGTACCCAAATTGCAATGGAAATTACGTTCTGGGTCTCAAGAGGTTAATGATTATTGCGATAATTCTAATAATGATGATAATAATAATGATGCAGATAATATTGGTCATGAAAACAACGACAATATTACTTATGAAAAAATAAAAGTTAAGGAAAATTCCGTAAAAGAAAAATGTGAGGAAAATAAAATCATTGCACTACTTAAGCAAAATTATTGAAAGAGATTTTTTAAGCTTATTCTTTGTTACTCCCAGAATTTTCTTTAATCTTAACTCTTACTTTACTTACTTCATCTTACTTTAATCTTAATCTTAACTATAATAATAAAAAAAAGTTAAAAGTGAAAAGATAGTGGACAAATTAAAGCCTTATCTTAACTCTTACTTTACTTACTTAATCTTACTTTAATCTTAATCTTAACTATAAAAATTCATAAAAAGTTAGTGACCCTATTAAAGCCGCCTTAACGTATTGATATTGAAAAGACAATAAGATATGAAGTAATTATAATCAGTATTAAAAAAAAGATAGGCTTGAATGGTTTATAAAAGACTTAAACTAATAATAGAAGACTACATGATAATACTAATAATAAAATAACTAATAATACAAGAAAATGATAATACTAATGATAAAATAACTGATAATAAAAGACTAAATGATAATACCAATGATAAAATATCTAATAATAAAAGACAAAATACTAATACTTATAATAAAATAACTGATAATAAAAAACAAAATACTAATACCAATAATAAAATAACTAATAATAAAAGAAAATGATAATACTAATAATAAAATAACTGATAATAAAAGACTAAATAATAATACTGATAATAAAATGTTTAATAATAAAAAATTAAATACTAATACTAACAATAGAATAACTACTAATATAAGACTAAAAAGGCAATGTCCATCTCCCACGCAAAAAGTAAGGAGTTTTTGTCACATACTATAGGATTGTGGAAGAATTACCGTGATATAGTTTTTATAGGATGCTTATAGAAATTATTATAGACTATTATTATAAATATACAATAGATTCTGGATTATTATAGAGTTAAGATTAAAGGAAATTCTGGGAATAACATGTAAAGAATATGTTTTAAAAATCTCTTTCAATAATTTTGCTTAATAGTGCAATGAGTTTTTTCTTCTTCACTTATTTCTTTTACTGATTTTTTTTTGTGAAGATAGAGAGAAGTGCGCAGAATGTTTTCATGATTTAATTTCGCGCGAGAGAGAGAGAGAGAGAGAGAGAGAGAGAGAGAGAGAGAGAGAGAGAGAGAGAGAGAGAGAGAGAGAGTTTTACGTGTGTGTGATGGCTGCATTAAAAAATGTAGCTTTTTACGCTTATTTAGTTTATCTTTTTTCTTGATTCTTTTTTAATGTTTTATATTTATCATTCTACTACTACTACTACTACTACTACTACTACTACTACTACTACTACTACTACTACTACTACTACTACCACTACTAGTTTAATAAAGATATTGTTAGTAACATCAACGATAATGAATGTGATAAAACATGTGATGATAATAACATTAGCAGTAGAAATACTAGTCACAGTAGTTCTATTCATAACAACAACATCAATTAACAACAACAATGAACAACAGGATTAATAATAATAATAATAATAATGATAATAATAATAATAATAATTATTATATTTTCACCCGAAGGCATACAGGAAAAAAAACCCATTATATACAATCTATAATAATATAAGCGAAAGTGTGTGTGTGTGTGTGTCTGTCTGTCCGCTCTGGGTGCCGCCCCCTGTGGCGGAATCCCCTCATATGGCACAGTTTTGGAACCGGGTCGACCAGGGGAAGGTTTTAAGCCCACTTATAAGATGATCCGATCACTTTTTTTTTTTTTTTTTTAGCAGCCTATTAGCAAGAATTGTGAAAAAAAGTGGGTTGCGAGAATTGAGGAAACGTTGATGTAGGGTGATGGGTAATGGGTGAGTGAATGGGTGGGGTGATGGGTAATGGGTGTGGGGTGATGGGTGAGTGAATGGGTGGGGGGTGATGGGTGATGGAATAGGTGGGGGGTGATGGGTAATGGGTGAGTGAATGCGTGTGTGGTGATGGTTAATGGGTGAGTGAATGGGTGGGGGGTGATGGGTAATGGGTGAGTGAATGGGTGGGGGGTGATGGTAATGGGTGAGTGAATGGGTGGGGGGGGATGGGTAATGGGTGAGTGAATGGGTGGGGGTGATGGGTAATGGTGAGTGAATGGGTGGGGGGTGATGGGTAAAGGGTGAGTGAATGGATTGGGGGTGATGTGAATGGGTTGGCGTTAATATACATTTCTACATCCATGATTTCATGAAAGTTTTGAAGGGGCTATCTGGAGAGTCTGTGTTTGGTGGGCCGAAGGCCCACCAATAGCCCTCCGCAGGAGGTAGCCAAAAAGTCCGCCCGGAGGGCGGCTTTGCGGCTAGTTATACATACATGAGGAAATTAACTTAAGTACTAAAGCAAATCAAATAATATGTACATGTGGGCAATATATACACTGCTGTACATACAAAGTATACGTATTATAGTAAAGACTAGCCGCAAAGCCGCCCTCCGGGCGGACTTTTTGGCTAGCTCCTGCGGAGGGCTATTGGTTCGGCCCACCACCTGTGTTTGGTGGGCCGAAGGCCAAGGAAGCTAGAGTACAAGGAAATCCGACTCCACAGTAAAGTTTGAAACCCGTACGGTGCTGCCATCTATGTCGAACACAGGGTGTCTCTCTAGCTTCCTTGGTGGCGATGGTGGTGGTACTTGCCTAGCCGCAACCCAAAACCCTTGTGTTGCCTCAGAAAAATATTCATATTTCTTGGCTTTACTCATCTCTTACACAAGATAGGCCTATTTTGTTTGCATCAGTGAATCAGGTAGTGATTGTTCAACAACAACATACCACTCATAACTCAATAGGGTAAAAAATAAAGTCATGACTGACTATCACAGGAGTAGGCGAATTTTTAGGTTTTCAGTGCATTGAAATGTTGTACTCCTACCCGATATTACCAAGCTACCAGATGATATTTATGAAAGCTGAGCCTACCATCGTGTTCATAATACATTGCTGCATATCATGAGTATAAAAAAGTTACACTAAGACTACACTAATATTAAGATAATTGAAGGAAAGTAAAAGAGTATAAATATTTTTTCTTGCTTATTTTGCTTCAACTCGCTGTAACTCCATAAGTTTTGGTCGCATTCAATTTTCAAGCACTGTTTCAAAATCCTTATACTTTTCCGCTTCCTGTGGTATGTAGCACGTACCAATAAGGAAAAGGGTAGGTGGTCAAAATGGCTAAGAATGTTAAACTGTTTCAAACTGGTACCGTGACGGGTGGAGCCTCTGATAGCTCTCCCGAGAACAGTCTCTCCTGTATAGGGAGCAATGCTCACCCGTCACTGTGCCAGTTTGCAGTAGTAGTTTAACTTTCTTAGCCATTTTGACCACCTACTCTTTTCCTTATTGGTACGTGCTACATACCACAGGAAGCGGAAAAGTATAAGGATTTTGAAACTGTTCTTGAAAATTGAATGCGACCAAAACTGATGGAGTTACAGCGAGTTGAAGCAAAATAAGCAAGAAAAAATATTTATACTCTTTTACTTTCCTTCAATTATCTTAATATTAGTGTAGTCTTAGTGTAACTTTTTTATACTCATGATATGCAGCAATGTATTATGAACACGATGGTAGGCTCAGCTTTCATAAATATCATCTGGTAGCTTGGTAATATCGGGTAGGAGTACAACATTTCAATGCACTGAAAACCTAAAAATTCGCCTACTCCTGTGATAGTCAGTCATGACTTTATTTTTTACCCTATTGAGTTATGAGTGGTATGTTGTTGTTGAACAATCACTACCTGATTCACTGATGCAAACAAAATAGGCCTATCTTGTGTAAGAGATGAGTAAAGCCAAGAAATATGAATATTTTTCTGAGGCAACACAAGGGTTTTGGGTTGCGGCTAGGCAAGTACCACCACCATCGCCACCAAGGAAGCTAGAGAGACACCTTGTGTTCGACATAGATGGCAGCACCGTACGGGTTTCAAACTTTACTGTGGAGTCGGATTTCCTTGTACTCTAGCTTCCTTGGCCGAAGGCCCACCAAACACAGACTCTCCAGATAGCCCCTTCTAACTTTCCTGAAATCATGGATGAAGAAATGTATGTATTAACGCCAACCCATTCACATCGCCCCCAACCCATTCACTCACCCATTACCCATCACCCCCCACCCATTCACTCACCCATTACCCATCACCCCCCACCCATTCACTCACCCATTACCCATCACCACACACCCATTCACTCACCCATTACCCATCACCCCCCATCTATTCCCTCACCCATCACCCATCACCCCCCACCTATTCACTCACCCATCACCCCACACCCATTACCCATCACCCCACCCATTCACTCACCCATTACCCATCACCCTACATCAAGGCTTCCTCAATTCTCGCAACCCACTTTTTTTCACAATTATCGCTAATAGGCTGCTAAAAAAGAAAAAAAAGAAAAAGTGATCGGATCATCTCATAAGTGGGCTTATGACCTTCCCCTGGTCAACCTGGTTCCAAAAATGTGGTATGTGATGGGATTTCCGCCACGGGGGGCGGAACCTATACCACACACACACACACACAGACACACACACTTTCGCTTTTATTAATATTAATAGATAATAGTAATACTTATAATGAATAGAATGATAATAATATCGGTAAAAATTGTAACATTTAAAAAATAGCTACAACAACAGCAACAACAACAACAACAACAAACAACAACCTACTACTACCATAACTACAACAACATCAACAACAACTACAACAACAAAAGCAGCAGAAACAATATGCACTCTTTTATACCTTGAAGTGCCAAAAAGACCCAAAGAGCAGCATAATATTTTTCCTTTGTTTCAAAATATTTCCTGTTGCCACCTCAACTGTTGAAAAAAGAAGAAAAAAAAATGAAGTCTTTGGAGGAAAGGAACATTTGGTATTCTTCCTCCTAACTTTCCCTCTTTTCTATTTCTT
>JACEEZ010025522.1:0-26078 GCA_016584305.1 Chionoecetes opilio
TATAATAATTTTATATATTAAATTATATAAAATTTTAATATATAAAAAAAAAAAAAAACCTCACTTAAACCTCGTTCTGGTCACTAGAGGAAGAGTGGTGAATGAGGGCAGGGGGATTCGTGAAAAAAAGTGAGTGGGAGGGGTGTGGGGGGGTTAAGGAGTGAGTGGGTTTGGAGGTTGAAGAAATGAGTGAGGGCTTGGGTTAAGGTAAGAGAGTGAGGGCGTTGTGAATGGGGGGAAAGGTAAATGAGAGTGAGCGATTTTTGACCCAAAATTTAACACCACCGTGTGATTTCATTAGTAGGTAAATTTCTACCCAGGGCCGGGTGGGGGTTTGGGGAGGGGGTTTCTCCTTTTGAAGGAAGCTTTTGTTGACCCACATGTTTTTTACGAGGCAATACATAAAATAAAATGCCCCCTAATTTGTATATATATATAATATATATATATTATTTTATATTAATATAATATATATATATAATAAAATATAATATATATATATATATATAGAATAAATTATATATAATATATATATATATATATATACAGGCAAATACCTTTTATGGGGACCCCCAAAAACCCGGAAAAACCCCAAATAACCGGGAAATTTTGGGGCAGGTAAGTAAATAGTATTAAAAAAAAAAAATAACGAAATATTTAACTTTTTTTTTTGCCCCGTAGAAAGGGGCCCCACCTATCGCCACTTTTTTATTCGGCCATAATGCGCCACCCTATGAAAAATCAGTTTTTATCAGTCCGTGGGCAAGGTCATGCCCCCGACGACCGGAGTGGTTTTTTGAGTCACCCCACATACCACCCAACACACACAACCCACACATACACCCTTAGTGGTGTATGGGGGTGTATGTGGTGTGTGTGTGTGTGTTGGGTGGTATGTGTGGGTGGTATGGGTGGTGTGGTGTTGGGTGGTATTTTGGGGGGGGGTTTTGGGGTGGTATGTGTGTGTGTGGTGTTGGGGGGTAGTGGGGGTTGGTGTGGGTGGTATGTGTGTGTGTGTGTTGTTGGGTGGATGTGGGGTGTGTGGGGGTTGGGTGGTTTGTGTGTGTGTGTGTGTTGGGTGGTATGTGGGGGGTTGTCATACAATACAAACAATCATAAAATTTATTTTTTTTTTAGTAAATGCATCTTTCGTAAGTTTTTTTTTACTTACCCATTAAACCCGATTTTTCCTTTAACCCGGGTCCCCGGAAGCCCCGGATATACCGGATAAAAGGTTTTTTCCCTGTACCGTTTTTGGGGCGCATAAGACCATTTTTTTTTCCCTTAAAAAAGGAAAGAAAAATTCACCTGCGTCAAATGCGGCCAATTAGTGATAGGGGTCGGAGAGAATGCAGAAAAGCGGTGGGTTTTACAAAAGGGGTCTAGGTGTCTGTGTTGGCAGTGTCTATGAGCAAAAATAGTAACGGGTTATCACAGTAATGCATAATACTAAAAAAGGGTTGGATTTTTAAGAAAAAACAAAGCGGGGGCAACAAGATAGGATTGTTGCTCCCAAGAGGGCCCGTTTTTAAATGTAAACATCACCACACCCCGTGTGCTCTCCATTGTAAAACGTCGATATTGGGTGTGCCGCTTCACCTGGGATATTTCACCGGCGACGCCCCCCCGCCCCCCCAGGGGTCTTACCGCTCAGAGTCATCCCCGACCCGGAAAAAAGACAACACCCCCGCAATTAATGTAGCCTTTAAACCCCGCATTCGCCCGGGGCCACAAAAGTTGAAAAAAAACAGTTGGAAGGAGATGAAAAAGGAAGGCGAAAATTTGAGGAATTTTCGCGGAAGAGATTGTTGAAAAAAGGAATAGTGAATCAAAGAGCGTTTTTAAATTTTTTTTTTATGTGACGGTGAGAGGAAGTTAGATCTTGGGGGAGTTTTGCATACACAAAAGGATGGAGAAAGGGGTCGGGGCTTCGTAGTTTATTTGACAGCGAGTCAGTACAACGGGGGAAAGAGGTGCGGGGCGTGTGTGTCAGTGTGTCTGGGGCGACTGAATTACCTGGCTGGTTGCATTTGTGTCGGCGAGGACAATCAGGCAGCGTAGGTCACCCACTAATCGGTCCCAGCAGAGGGGGGGCCTAACGGCAGGTGTGTGTGTGGTTTGTGAGCCCCGCTACAGTGGTAAGCAAGGGGGGATAGGAACAGCATGGCCCTTTTACCACCTCGACCCCTCAATCCTCACCCTGTACCTTACGGAAAAGGGAAACGTTAAAAGAGTGCTAAAAAAAAGCTGCAACGGTAGATTTGACGGGACAAAAGTTTCCACACGGGCCCCAAGAAAAGACCCATCTGGTGCCACACGCTGCCTAAAGGCCAATCACACCATACCATCATGGTGACACGGCATGCACCGTCTCATCACCCCGTTAAAATTTTTACTTTAACAAAGACGTTTTTACACAAAACCCGGTCGCCGCGTACGGCCCAAAAAAACCGCCCTGTCACTAAGGGTTTCTGGGGAAGAATATTTTAACGTAATGAGACGTGCCGTTGAAAATTTACGTTTTCTCAAGGTTTTATGTCCCCAAAACAGTGTTTTTTGATTCAACTCCTTTTCTTCATCCACCAAAAGGTTTTAAAATGCAAATTTTTCAACCAAAACCCTGAGGAAACCAGTCTGCTTAGAGGGTGAGGGGAAATGCGAAAATGACGGCCCGTACAAATAGTGGAATACAAGGCCGGTGACGGGAAAGCTGCCCTGATTTCAGAGATGAAACCCGCCTTCACCTTACCTTTGAAAAAGATAATCAACCCCGCGACTGGATAGATTCATAGGGTAAACCAGGGCAAAAATCTCGATCCCGAAACGGGCCCTTTAAAAAAACAACAAAACACAAGGGAGAGATGGCACCTTTCAGACAGTGTTACCAAAATCTTCGTAAAATTTTTGTTATTGGGGAAACCCCCGATTTCGAGGCCGAAAACTTTTGTCCCCCTAAAAGTTTTGATGTGTTTTGAATTAATCGGGGTCTGTTTTTGTCGGACTCAATGTTTGTTTCATGGTGTGTGGGGGAAGGGGGAACCTGCCCTCAGGCGCCCTGTTTTTCGATCCCGCCATTTTCGAACATCACTCCCTTTCCCTTCCTATGGTTTTTCAGTATAAAATGAATACCATTATCTTGTAAAAGTTGTTTATAAAATTTCAAAAAAAAAAGTAAAATGCAAAAAAGAAACCATTTTGAAGAGTTAAGAAAAGCATGAACTTAATTTACTTTAATCATCGCCATTTAATTTTTTGGGAGAAAACATTTTAGAGCTAGCATAAAAGAAGCGGATTTATTTGCTTTCCTTTCTATATTTCGTTTTCTGATAAATGGGGAAACTTAAAACCCTGCATAAATAGCGTTAACTAAAAAAAAACATCATCTATCGGGACATAGACACTGTATATTGGACGTTCACGCGACAAAGTTTGAATTTTCGGGTGCATAGGGGGGGCCCCCGGGGGGGGCCCCCACAAAGAGTTTTGGGCTATGGCTTCATAAGACTGGTTTTTAAGTATAAGGTATATGTAATCTTCGAAATGTTTTTTTCTATAATATTCAATAAAAAACAGTAAACACGCTAAAAAAATGCCATTTGGACTATGAAAAAATTGCTGAACTTTTAAAATTTACTTAATCTTCGCCCTTTAAAACTTGCGAGTCAATTTTTTCATGAAGGGTATCAAAAGAAAACGCAATTTTATTGCTTTCCTTGTGTATTTGTTATCGATAAATTAATTAGAACTATGCATAAAATTTGCTTTTAATAAATAAAAACATCAATCGAGAATTTCCCCGATTGATGATGTTATTTATTTTCTTATATATTTTGTTTTTTTATAAATTAAAATTTGTACCAGTATAAATTATGTTGCTAAATAAATAACCATCAATCGGTAAATTACCCGATTGATGATTTTATTTTTTGTTAAAAGAATTTAGCTGGGTTTTAATTCATTTATCAGATAACGAAATATAGCAAGGAAAGTAATAAAAAATTTCCCTTCTATTGATACCTGCATGATAAAAGGACTCGCAAAGTTTTTTTAAAAGGCAAGAGTTTAAGTGAATATTGTTTATGATATTTCTTCATAGTCCGTAAGGGATTTCTTAGGTGTTTTTTCGTTTTTTATTTGATATTATTATAGAACAAAATTTTGAAGATTCAGTATATCAAATACTGAAAACCGTCTATATATGTAATTAAAATATGAATCCGAGCGGGCCCCCCGCTCGGGCCCTTTCGGACAGGCCCAATTCCCTGCGCAGTCCAGGTATACAGGGTTTGATCGGGATAATTACCCCATGGGTGATGTTTTTTATTTGTTAATGCAATTTATGCTGGTTCTAATTAATTTATCAGAAAAAAGAAAAAATAGCAGGAAAAACTAATTAAATTCCGCTTCTATTTTATATGTTTTGTAAAAAGTCCCCGCAAAATATCAAATTTCGAGAGTTTTAAAGGAATAAGTTAGCTATTTTTTTCAGAGGGTTATAAGGAATTTCTTTTGTTATTTTTCAGTTTTTTTTTTGATTTAAAATTATAGAACAAAAAATCACGAATAACAGTGTATCATTTTTACTGATATGCCTTTTTACTGATTTAGGGAAAACTTTTTTTTTCTTCCCCATAGATTTATATGTTATTTTTTTTAGTTTAAAGCTAATTAGGCATGGGGTATTCATTATCGAAAAAGAAAAATATCAAAAGGAAGCTAATAAAAACCCCTTCTTTTTTATCGCTAGCATCTAAAAGTTTTTTCGCAAAATATTTAAATAGCGAAAAGTTTAAGAATATTGAGGTCAGCATTTTTTTTCACTTCCATAAGGGCATTTCTTTGGGATTTTACTGTTTTTTTTTTGATAATATTATGAAAAAACAGTACGAAGAAAACGTATTCATATTACTGAAAACCCTTTGGAAGGAAAAATAGGGGTGATTTTCAAAAAGGGCAGGAATCGCAAAGGGCCTAAATTTCATGGGCGGGTTGGCGCGGGGACGAGTAGAAACCCAGTTAGAGTATTTTTTCCCTCGGGTTATAAATGGCAAAAGACCCGCTAGTAATTTTTTGGCTGATGAAAAGGGCTCCAATCGATAAAATCACCGGAGCCCGGTACCATCGAAGGAGCGGGTCCTCCCCGTACTCCCAAACCACAGGGAGAGGGGGAAGACGGCGAGCGGGAGCGGGAAAGGCGGGGTGGAGGAGGTTCCCCCCTTTTGGGTCGCGCGCGGGATTCCGACAACTACAGTAATACACGGGGCACGAAGCTGTAAAAACTGGTAAAGGCGTACAAGCCCCAAAGAAGAACAAGACAAAGACAGGCCGAAACATCGTAGGGGGGGAGTTTTTAAAGGAGCCCTCCAAAAATCTTCGCCCTGCACACCCCCTTCTCCAACGGGCAGACGTGAAGGACGAGGACAAGGAGTTCCAGGAGCAGAGAGAAGCAGGGGGAAATACCATGGGGGGAATTGACCTGTGACAGTAAAGAAGGGGGAGAAGCAGGTGGGCCCCGGGGAACTCGACTCAAGCGGCCCCGGGAACGTGAAGACAGCGATTTTGCCGGCTGACTAAAAGGGGGAAACCCCAAGCCAAAGCAGTGCCAGCACCCCAGCCTGTGTCAACGAGCATCCCCCGGCTCGTGGACCCCGATGCCAGGGGAAAAAAAACTAAAAACAGTCGCCATGATCCCCGGAAGGATTTAAACCCCTTTTCAATGGGATCAGAGAAGTTTCGGTGGGGGCAAGCAACGCAACGTTCGAAGCTACCGCCCAAGTTTTTGGGAAGGGCATTGGAGTATGGCGGTCTCGAGAGCACGGTCCATCGAGCACAAATTGGGGAGAGGCAAGCCCCCGGGAAAAGATCGGGAATGGGGAACCCCGGAGAAGCGAGATTTTGGTCCGATTGGGACAAAAAACCCCCCCGTCCCCCTTGGGATCGGAGGAACCGCCGCCGTCCCCCACAGGGGAAGATGACCCCGATTTCCTTTTTGGGGGTCTGGGAAGCTCGGATTCGACTGGCAGAAACGGGGCTGCAGGATTTTAAAGGAGGTGGACGAAGGGCGTCAGGGAAAAGACATCGCCTTCTGTTTCGACACCACGGCTTGAAAACGGGGCAGGGTGCAAGGTGTTGCTTTTCGGATTGAGCAAGAACTCGGACAAAGCTTTTTTGGGTTTGGGCCTCCCGCCATCATGTCCACGGGTGATCCTCAAGGAGTCTTCAAAGCCACCTCGGCTTTTCCCTCTGGCCCTGAATTTGGAATCTCAAACGACTCCAGACGATGGTCCTTGGGTTTCCCCTCCATAGAGAACGGGGAAACACGGAGGACCCGTAGAGTTCTTCGCCCCCAAGACACTGCCAGCAAGCTGAAAGGGGACGCATTGGGGTTCCTGAAGGAGGCTTGAGCGAAGAAACCCTCCAGGGAGGATAGGGAAAAACTTTTCCGTCTCTCCTACCTGTTCCCCGGGGGTGAAGGGCCAGCCAAACCCTTTCCCCCGTTGGAGCTCCCATCAAACCCCCCCTGGGGCCAAGGCCTCTACGCCTCAAACTTCAGATACTGAAATCCCAGCGTCGCTGACTGGTCGAGAGAAAGCCGGAGTGGAACGAGTGCCCCCTTCGTTTCTTGGTGTACTGAAGCAATGGAGAGGCACCCATCTCGGGAAAAAAACTCCGTTGAACGCGTGCCTTCCTCGAATCCTCAAGACTACCCCGACCCAAAACCCTTGCCAAGGCGCAGGGAAAAAGCCTGCGACGCCCCTGTGGTACGTTTCCGAGGAAAAAAGCGGGGCTGGCCTTCTTCGACTCAAGGATTGAGTGGAGGGGAAGAAGCAGATGGTCCCCGGCATTGGACAAGCCCGCCTCGAAGAAGGAACTCAAGCGATTGGGGGGAAAAAAGAGACATGTTTCCCCCTCTCGTCCTTTGTCACTTTTAAGACACGGTTTCTTTTTAGAAACTCGACGCGGACGAGGGCTTCCGGCAAAGGACCCGGGATTTTGGGAGGAGGACGGCCGATCAAGACGTGGAAAGGGGACTTGGCCCAGTGGCAACGATGCCGCGAGCGGGGATCGCCCTAGTCCCCCGCTACCCGGGTCCACGAAGTCGGCCGACAAAGAAGTTCTCTCCCGTTAGTCCACCCCATCGGAAATTGTGGGGCGGGAAAAGAAGGAGGACCTTTAAAAGAAGGCTTTCGAATGGAAACAATGAAAACTGTCGTTTTTGGTTTTTTTATAAGTTTCTTTCTAAAAATTTGGGAATTTTTTAGTTTTTTTTTTTGTTTTTTAAAGGTATTAGAAAAAATTTTTCAGTTTTCGCGACCCGAAATATCTCCGAATTTCTCTAATTTTACAGGAAACTCTTTTATGCAGGTGACGAAGTAAAAAACGAACAAGTGAAAAAAAAAAAGTTTTATTTTTTCCCCCCTATCTTGGGACACCCAAAAATTATTATTAAATATATAATATATATATATATAAAATATATTATAATTTTTATATATATATATATATAATATATATAATATTTATTTTTTTATTTAGGGGGTCCACGGCTACGGGGGGAAATAATAAAATTTCCAAAACCCAAACTCCACATACTTTATTTTTGTTCACTATAATAGAGTAATGATCTCGGAAAAATTTAAAAATATTCCCCTGAACATTTTTAAAGGGCGCCCCATCATCTCGCTTTTATCTAGGATTTAACCCGGGAAAAAATCAATACCCGAATTGGGGCCTTCCCGAATCACCGACCCAAATGGTGTTTATTTTTGAATTCTCGGGTTTTATAACCCCATAGACCACATTTTATAGCTAAAAATGATATACAGCTGTTGAAGCTGAAATTTTTTTTATTTGGTTTTTTCAGTAATTTAGGGGTAGGCCATACCCGGGTTAGGGTACTTCTAGTAAGATAAGCAAAATGGTTTGCTTTTTTTGAATGAAGGGTCGTTTTTCCTGAAGTGGTTTATCGACATGATTTATTGAAAATTTTCACAAAATATTGAAAAAAAAAATAGTTTTTTTTAAGGAAAATAGAAAAATTTTGAAATTTTCTGTCATATTTCAGTTTTAAAAAATAAATGAAATATAAAAGCATTTCTATGTGTAAATCGACCCTTCTGATTCAAAAAGAAAACCCGTTTTGTTCATTCTATTAAATACCCAACCAGGGTAGGGCCTACCCAAATTTTTCGGTATGAAAACCAAAAAATGAAAATCCAGTTTTCAAAGTGTATTCATTTTTTTAGTTTGAAAAAATGTTGTAGGGGGATAAACCCGGAGAATTCAAATCAACACCTTTGGGTCTGTGATGTCGGGAATGCTCCAATTCGGGTATGTGATATTTTCCGGGTTTAAACCTATGATAGAAAGCGAGATGATGGGGCGACCTCTAAATTTAAATTTTTTTCGCAGAAATTTTTATGGCTTGTAATTTTGGGTAAGGGCAAAAAAATAACCTTTTGGGGGAATAAAAATAGAAAAATGTTTTTGGGGGACCACTCTAAATAATATATGTACGTCTCCAATTACTTCCTTCTCCCCTGTATCCAATTTCTCTCTGTATATCTAAATAAATAAACCGACAGTGGTCTTGTGTGTGTGTGTCCGCGATAGGTGCCGCCCCAGTCGCCCCCATCCCATTCATGTGACACAGTTTTGGAACCGGTCAACAGGGCACATTTTAAGCCCAAGTATGAGATGAATCCGAATCACTTTTTTTTTTTTTTCCCCTTTTTTTTTTTAGGTAGCCTATTAGCGAGAAGGTGACGAAAAAAAGTGGGTTGCGGATCATGAGGAAACCTTGATGTAGGTGATGGGTAATGGGTGAGTAATGGGTGGGGTGAGGGGAATGTGTGGGGTGATGGGTGAGTGAATGGTGGGGGGTGATGGGTGATGAGTGAGGGAATAGGGGGGGGTGATGGTAATGGGTGACTGTGAATGGGTGTGTGGTGATGGGTAATGGGTGAGTGAATGGGTGTGTGGTGATGGGTAAGGGTGAGTGAATGGGTGGGGGGTGATGGTAATGGGGAGTGAATGGGTGGGGGGAATACATACATTCCTACATCCAGGATTTCAGGAAAGTTATAGGGGCTATGCATGGAGAGTCGTGTTGGTGGGCCGAAGGCCCCACCAATCAGCCCTATGAAGGAGCTACCAAAAGTCCGCCCGGAGGGCGGCTTCTGCGGCTAGTGTCTCCTGATTCCTCTCTAGTATTTTTCTCTTCGCACCTTCTCCTATATCTTTTGGACCTACACCGACACGCAAGCTGTAGGTCAGTTGTAAGGTGCTCTCTCGCATTTCTTAAAGTCACGCCCTGACCAGAGTTATGTTCGTGACCGACTGACCTCTAGGAAGAGTAAGATCCAACTATTCAACACCAGTCATTCGTGTACTGTGATCCATATACCACTTGTAAATATTTGAATATTATACCAACCAAAAGGAGTGCGAGTATATGGGGGACCCTATATTATAGAGAGAGTGAGTACAGAACTATTCAACGATACAAGATCCTGAGCGGTTCACATGCACATAACATACAGAAACTACAAACGGTAAAAAGTGTACAAAGAACTATAGTACAAATATATATATCTATAATATATATATATATATATATATGATATATATATATATAGAATATATAGTTAATGATTTGTTAAGTTCGGGTATAGAGGTAACTATGAAATGTATGCCAGTACATAGAGATCAATGGGTAGAAGTTACCTATGTGTTGTATGTACTGTAAAAGATGTGTATATTAATCACAATGGGAAAATGGATTAGTATTGTCAATTATTGATTTTGTTATGCGTCCAGGTTTTGGGTCGAAAAAATAGTCGAAATCCGGTAGGGGAAATAATCATACTAGTACGGTACGATACAAATATTCAGGTACGGAACAGAATTACGGTACTGTATTTATCGAGGTACGAATTACGAAAATATTACCGTACCGTACCGTACATACATGCCCTGCCATTACCCATCCACCCCCCCACCCCATTCACTCACCCATACCCATCACCACAACCCATTCATCACCCATACCCATCACCCCCCACTATTCCCTCGCCATCACCCATCATCACACCAATTTCACCACCCCCACCCATTCACTCACCCATCACCCCACAACCAGTACCCATCATCCCACCCATTCACTCCCCATTACCATCACCCTACATCAAGGTGTCCTCAATTCTCGCAACCCACTTTTTTTTTCCACAATTCTCGCTATAATAGGCTACTAAAAATAAAAAAATTAAAATTAAAGTAAGCGGATATCCCTAAGTGGGCTAAAACTCCCTGGTTCAACCTGGTTCCAAACTGTGCCATAGATGGATTCTGCCACGGGGGGCGGAACCTATACCACACACACACACACAACACTGGTGCTAGCGTCAACATTATCAGAAGTAAAAACGATTACCTGAGAGCAAGAAACCAGACATATTAGGGTCTAGTAGAAACGAAGCTGAGTGATTGAGGATGTGCCAGTTGGGGAGGGTATATAATTGTATGGAGCAGAAAACAGAAACAGAAAAAGGGAGGTGGCTGTAATGGTGTAACAAGGTAAGGATGTGGCAGTAGGAAAGTGGAGAAAGGAGAAGGGAAATGGGCGAGTTGAAGGATAGAGTTTGTGATGAAAAACGGAAGAATAAGAGATAGTAATCGTATTACGTTCCACCTAAGACAAAGTCCTGGGGAGAGAGGAGTATGGAGACATGATAAGAGACACAAGCAAATGTTTAAGAATACGATGGAAAATAGTGGAGAAAAATTTTGATGGGCGATTTAACTGCCAAGAAATTTGCTGGGAAGAATTGTATACTGAAAGGAGGAGAAAACTCATGGATGGTATATTGTTGCGATTGGTTAATGAATAACATCATGGACTAGGGGATTAAAGAGAACACAAGCTTGCAGAGTAGCGAAGAACCATAAGGACTAGACTACATTGACGAAAGAATGGAAGTAATTAGTAAAGTAAAGTATCAGTGCCCACTTGAAGAGTGACATGTACTTATGAATTTGAAATAAATGATAGCAAAAAAGAGGGGAGAAAAGAAGAACATAAGAAAGGGAAGATACAATTATAATTATGGAAAAGCAGACTTTGACGGATAAAGAAAAATTCTTTCGGAGAGACAGACGGAGTAATGTTCCATGCAAGCAACGAGTACCCAGAAAAACTGTGGATGCGTTTCATCGAATTTCCACCGAAGAATAAATAGTTATGTTCAAGGATAGTTAGCAGAGAAAAAGCAAAAAAATGAAGGGGTTAACAGAAAAGTGAACTTTAGCAAGACTAGAAAGAGAAAAAAAACATGGAATAGTTGAGGAAAAAGGAGTATCAACCTTTGGAGAAGTACAAAAACAACTAGAAATGCATATGTAACGAACCGAAGAGAAGAAGAAGTAACTATGAGAGAAATATAATAGAAAATGTAAGAATGAACCGAAACTTTTCTATGAGATATATTAATGAAAATGAAAAAAAAGGAAGGGAAATAGATAAGCTGAAGGTTAGATAGGCATAGTGTATGAAGAGCATTACAACAGGCTGAGGTGATGAATAAGTGCGCTTACAGATGTATTTTACAAGAGAAGTGGAATTTTAAAACGAAAAATATAATAGCAAAAGACAATATAATGGAAGACATGAAAGTAGACGTAATAGAAGTAAAAGGATAATGAACAGTAAGATGTGAGAAAGCCCCGGGTCCAGAGGAGGGCCATAACTGGGATAATGGAAAGGTGACAGTAAACAACTAACAGGAAAATTACATAGTTAATTGAGAGTTCATCTCAAGGAGAGCGGGGTCCCGCTTGATTGGAAAAGAGCAAATATTGTGCAAATCACAAAGGAGGTGACAAAGAAGAAACCACTAAATTACAGGACAGTATCATTAACAAGTGTAGTGGCAAAAAAGTGTGAAAAAAATTGTGAAGGCCAGAGGTTGAAACTTGGAAGAGACAAACACACTGCAGGTGGCATTTGGATTGAATGTTTGTACAAATGTAACATGAAGGAGGAATGTCATGTACAAACGAATTTATTGAGCTTACTCGAGAGTGATCGATGTGACAAGGAAAGAGATGGGTGGTCGATTGCATTTACTGGACCTAAAGAAGGCATTTGACAGGTAATCATAAGAGACTGCTCTGGAAGCTAGAACATGTAGGAGGATTGAGGGGTGTCTGCTGAAGTTGATGGAAGACTTTTGAGCAACAGAGATGAGAACAGTAAAAAAAAGATCAAAAGTCAGAATGGGCAGTGTGATAAGTGGATTTCCTCAAGGACAGTTTGGGCCCCCCGTATGTTCTTGGAAATTTTAAAATGTTTTGACAAAGGGAGTAAACTTTTAAAATTTTTTATTCGGATTCACCCATTCACTGGGGGTGGACAGGGGCTGGGTTTTTTAAAGGAAACACCCCATCTTTTTCCCGCTCCGCCCGGGATGATAGAATGTGATGGCGCGTCGGGGGCAATCTGCGGGCCTCAGATGGGGAACGAAAACTCACCCCTTTGAGGATAGTTTTTTATTTGAAGCTTATGATTTGAAAACTTGTATCGGGGAAGTACTGAGGTACTGAGTACTGGGGAAGTACTAAACATTGTCTTGGAGACGCCGAGTCTTTTCGGGGTTTTTTTTTGGGGGGAAAAATTTTCTTTTTTAGCCGAAAAAATACGGTACAAACCCCCACCGGCATAAAAAAACTTTTTTCGTGTTTCAAACCCGAGTTTCGCGATCCTCGAGTTAGCGCTATGCTTAGGAAAAAGAAAGCGAAAAACTGGGGGAGGGGCTGTAAAATTAATTTTACTTATATATATACATATCACTGTGTGCATGAGCGAGGCTCTCTCCGGCCTCGCTCCCTCCACCCCATCACCATCCTCTCACGAACACACCATTATTATTTTTTATTTTTGCAGTGCAAAAGCTGTGAAAAAAACTGAAGCGAATTTGACTATTTTTTATGATTGTAGACAGGGGTAGAGATTTATATATACTTTCAAGTCAAAGGTAATGATAATATCCTTGCGTAATAAGCCTGGAAGATCGCCACCAAGCAGAGTGTGATCCTCCCATATGGCGATTGGATAGGGATCTATACCCCTATTTTTTTACATTTTTAATTTAACGAGGAAATAGATCCAGAGTCCAACATTGGGGACATAGGACAGATAACACCTAAAATCATTTTTCACCCATAAAAAAAGAGGTTAGTACGCGAGTGTACCGCTTTTTACAGGGAGTAACCCCTTTTTTTACATCCCCCACGGCCCAGCAAGGGCCCCAGCCATGTTCGGGGCAGAGCTTCGTGACTCGGCATACTATTTTTGGTTCGTTAAAGTGAGGGTTTAATATATATATATATAAAATAAAATAATATATATATATTAAAAATTTATATATTTTAAATTTTTAAATATATAAAAAAAAAACAGTCAAACCTCGATATAACGGACCTCGATGTAACGGACATCGGATATAAAGGACTCCTTGCGTGTGTTGGGGGTTTTTTTTTTTTTTTTTTTTTTTTTTTTTTTTTTTTTTTTTTTCATTTTAGACGCTTATGCCGCTTAATTGAAACTCAACATTATTGTTTTTGCTCTTTTTTATTTTGGAATTTTGGGGTTTAAGGGGAGTTTGATGTATCACATATTAAGATAATTAAAAGGGAAAGGACCCTGTGTTGCATGATTTGTGGTGAAGTTGGTATTTTTAAAATAGTGCTTAGTTTTATCTCCCCTCTGGGGCCCCGTCCCCCTAACCCCTAAATCCCCCCTTATCTAGGTACACCATTAAAAATTAAAATAGTAACTTTTAGAATCCTTAAAACCAAATTAATTTTTAAAAAGGGGTTTTTTTGTCTTTTTTTTTTGTTTTTATTTTTTTTTCCCTTTCATAAGTTTTGAGCTTGACTACTACACGTTCGGGTTGTGTTGTGTTTTTTTCTCATTATTTCACGTGTAGGAGCGGCCCAAAACAGCATGTAGTGCCATCACTTTTTTCCCCCAACATAGTACACAGTTGGTTGTGTTTGTGATTTTTCTTTTTATTTCAAATTTTTTTTCCGGGTTTTTTTTTCATATTTTTTTCCCCCCCTTTGGGAAAATACCCTCGCTTAACGGACAATCGGCTTAACGGGCTCCTCCCCCCCCCCTTTAGTCCCTTTATCGAGGTTTGATGTACAGTCAAACTCGATAAAAAGGGAACCCTCGATTTAACGGACTTCGGTTTAAAAGGACTCCATTCACGGAAAATTTGCGGGGGAAGAAGGCATATCAGACCGCTTATCGCGCTGGAATCGTCAACTCACATAATTTTTTTTTTTTTATTTTAAAAGCTTTGGGTTTTAGGAGTTTTAATGATCAGATATTTAAAATATATAAGTAGGAGCCTTGTTGCTAGTGATTTGTTTTTAGAAGGTGTGTATGTGGGTTAAAAAAATTTAATATTATACGTATTACAATTTTTTTGACTTTTTTGTGACCTCTTTTCTTAAATTTTCTTCTAGGGTTTATCCTCTCCCTCCCTCCTCTCCTTCCTCTCCCCTCCTCCTCCTTTTCCCCTCCTCTCCTCCTCCTCCTCCTCCCTTCCCCTAGTGTAGGAACTTTACCCCGGGAGATGCACGCGCACAAACACAGTGTTTGTCTGCCCTTATTTCCACGTCGAAAGTAAACAACATGGCTCCGACACCCAGGCCCGGGGACCCAGGCCTTTTTCCCCCCCGTATAAAACCCCTTTTAACTCGGCACCTAGGGGGCCGGGCCCCTTTCGAGTTTTTAAAAATGCCGGAAAAGCAAGTCCTCTGTGTGGGTAAAAAAAAAAAAAAAAAAAAAAAAAAAATGTAAATACAGACGTAAAAACATAAGAAACATTTCCCAGTGAACGGGTAGAAAAAGTGTGGTTGATATCAAATCAGCACAAATAGCCCAGGATCCCCTGCATATCCTTTCCAGCACTTTCCCTTTTTTTTTTTTTTTTTTTTTTTTTTTTTTTTTTTTTTTTTTTTTTTTTTTTTATACATCAAAGGAAAATGGCCAAGGGAAACAAAAATGGGGAACCAAAGCCCGCTTTGTGCCGTCCCCATAAAGAAGACAGTAAGAGAATAAAAAAAAAACGGGGAGGCAATTTTGTTCGGGAGGTGTCTTGTTATTTCTTTTTGAAAAAAGATTTTTTGTCATAGGAAGTGGAAAAATAGAAACGGAAGAAGTTCCAGAGTTTTCCATGAAAGGGATGAAAAATAAAAATCGTTAAAATTTGATTTGGGGATGGGCAGAATAGGGGCGAGAATGAGTAGAATTTGTGCGCGAGGGCGGGAGTGGGGGAGGGGATGCATTAGCAAGTTAGAAAAGCAGTGGCATGAAAATAAAGGTAGAAGAGAGCAAGAGAACAAATTGCGGGGGTGATTTAGGATTGAAAAAGTCAGTCAGAGGAAGGAGTTTATGAGACGAAAAGTTTTTACCAAACCCCGTTTAGGAGAGTGTATGAGTGGATCCTCCCAAACATGTGAGACATGCTCCTAATGGGCGGAGAAGGCCCCCGTAGAGAGCAAGCATGGGAGGGAAAAAAAAAGGACGAGATGCCCAGCACACCTAACTTCTAAAACGTTTTTTGCAAGAGATGAGAGTGAGATTTCCCCGTTCAGATTTTTTGAAAGGGTAGTCCTAAAGTTCTGTAGAAGAAAGGGGGAAAAGTTTAGTGTCGAAGAAGAGGGGATAGTTTCTGGTAGGGTTTTTTCGAGTAGAAGGTTTTTAAAAAATTGGGTTTTTTAGGCATTTTGAGGCACAAAAAAGGTTTGTTTGCCCAATCAGAAATTTATAGAAAGATCAGAAGTTAGGCGCTCGGTGGCATCTCTCCGTGAATCACTTAGTTCCTGTTGAGTTGGACGTCTAATAAACGACGTTGAAAAATGCAGGGTAGAATCATCAGCGTAGGAGTGGATAGGGCTTTGAGTTAGACTTAGAAGATCATTAATAAATAATAGAAAGAGAGTGGGTGATAGGACAGAACCCTGGGGAACACCACTATTGATAGATTTAGGAGAAGAACAATGTCCGTCTACAGTAGCTGCAATAGAACGGTTTGAAAGGAAACTTAAAATGAAGGTACAGAGAGAAGGATAGAAACCGAATGAGGGTAGTTTGGAAATTAAAGATTTGTGCCAGACTCTATCAAAAGCTTTTGATATGTCAAGGGCAACAGCAAAAGTTTCACCGAAACCCCTAAAGGAGGATGACCAAGATTCAGTTAGGAAAGCTAGAAGATCGCCAGTAGATCGCCCTTTACGGAAACCGTACTGACGATCAGATAGAAGATTGTGAGCAGATAGATGCTTAAGAATCTTCTTATTAAGTATAGATTCAAAAACTTTAGAAAGGCAGGAAGTCAAAGCTATAGGACGGTAGTTTGAAAGATTAGAACGGTCACCCTTCTTAGGAACAGGTTGGATGTGAGCAAACTTCCAGCAAGAAGGAAAGGTGGAAGTAGATAGACAAAGATGGAAAAGTTTGACCAGGCAAGGTGCAAACACAGAAGCACAGTTTTTGAGAACAAAATAGGGACTCCGTCAGGACCGTAAGCCTTCCGAGGATCTAGGCCAGAAAGGGCAAAGAAAACATCATTCCGAAGGATCTTAATGACAGGCATAATATAGTCAGAGGGTGGAGGAGAAGGAGGAACAAGCCCTTCATCAGCCAGAGTGGAATTTTTAGCAAATGTTTGAGCCAAGAGTTCAGCTTTAGAAGTAGATGAGACAGCTGTGGAGCCATCTGGGTGAAGCATAGGAGGGAAAGATGAAGAAGAAAAATTTCTAGAGATGTTATTAGCTAGATGCCAGAAGTCACGAGAGGAATTTGATTCAGAGCTCCTGCAGGCTCAGGCTTTTCAATTTCATTTCCTTCCTGCTGGAGACACCCTTGCGTGATGGAGCTGACATCTTGATATACAGTACTGTATGATGTAATCCCAAAACACGTAAAATAGGTGGCAAAGTAAAGCAAAGGTCGGGTACCAGCGCGTAGGCTGAGCCATGTTTTTGTCGTCCAAGCACCGTTTTGGATTACGAATCCCAATCCAATAAGACTTGCTGAAATGTGTGTTATACTACTTTGTGATATTGTTTGCAATGTTTTGCATTGATTATTATTTCGGCTCCTACCAAGCTTGTTGTGTTTTTGAAGCAGAAACCAATCCTTTTTCAATTTCGACAAAAAACGGAATTCGTATCCAAGACGGTGCTTGGACGACATAAACACGGCTCAGCAGCTGACAGCTTACACGCTGGTACCCGACCTTTGCTTTACTTTGCCACCTATTTTACGTGTTTTGGGATTACATCATACAGTACTGTATTTCAAGATGTCAGCTCCATCACACAAGGGTGTTTCCAGCAGGAAGGGAATGAAATTGAAGAGCCTGAGCATGCAGGAAAAGGTCAAAAGGACAAAAACACAACTTTATGCGATTGAGGATATGCCGAGTGTAAGCAAAGAGATGCAGTTACTATAACAACAATATGCCGAGATACATTATTTTTTGCCGACTTTCTGTTTACATGTTCACACAAGAGGTTGTGAGGGCATGATATGCCGAGTGAAAACCAAGAGATGCAGTTTAGGGGAGGCGGTAGCAGAATGGTTAGCGTCACCGAGTGGCGTTCTCGAAGACCCGAGTTCGATCCCGAGTGAGACCCATAAATCCACTTGAAATCTTTCTGCACCGTCGAGTGGCCTAAGAACACCCACCTGCCCTGTCCATTAACTCTACCTTTGACTGCGAGTGCATGGGAGGACACAGGGGGGCGGCATGAGCCTCTAATTACAGGCGTCACTATAAGAATCCTGCCTGCGCCACCACGGGCGAGGGCCAACCAACCATCACAGCCCTCGAGTGAGCCTCCAGGGCCTACCATCTCACCCCTGGAGCTCACTGCCTACATGCGCTATAGGCATAGATGTAAAAAAAATTATAAATAATAAATAAAAAAACTTAAAATAAACTTTGTCTTTGCCTTGCCGAGTTATATCAAATTCCAAGTTATACAGTGCCGAGTTATAAGGGTTTTACTGTAGTAATTTTTATATTTATTTACATTACAGGTACAGTAAACCCTTCATGCTCGCGGGTTTCAGGCTCGTGGATTTGATTACTCGCGGGTTTTCAACCCTTTTTTTTTTGTCCTTTTTTTGTTTTTTGTTTTGTTTTTTTCTCCCTCCCAATTGCTTGCTCTCTACAGGGGCCTTATCCGCCCATGTATGGAGTATGTCTCACATGTTTGGGGAGGATCCACTCATACAGCTCTCCTAAACAGAGTTGAGTCAAAAGCTTTTCATCTCATCAACTCCCCTCCTCTGACTGACTGTCTTCAATCTTTAAATCACCGCTGCAATGTTGCTTCTCTTGCTCTCTTCTACCATTATTTTCATGCTCACTGCTCTTCTGAACTTGCTAACTGCATGCCTCCCCCCCTCCCGCGGCCTCGCTGCACAAGACTTTCTACTCATTCTCATCCCTATTCTGTCCATCTTCCTAATGCAAGAGTTAATCAGTATCTTTACTCTTTCATCCCTTTCACTGGTAAACTCTGGAACTCTCTTCCTGTTTCTATTTTTCCACTTTCCTATGACTTAAATCTTTTCAAAAGAAGAGTAACAAGACACCTCTCTAACTAAATTGGCCTACCCCTTTGTTTTTATTTTATTCTCTTACTGTCTTCTTTATAGGGACTGGCAACTAAGCGGGCTTTGTGTTACCCATTTTTGCTGTGCCCTTGGCCAGTTCCTTGTGATGTAAAAGAAAAAAAAAAAAAAAAAAAACTATGGGGTAAATGAATGAGTAATGTCATGCTCGAGGATTTACGATACTCGCGGGTGTCTCTGTTCCCTAACCCCCGCGAGCATGAAGGGTTTATTGTATTTACATATCTATTTACATTGTTCATTATGATGTTTATCATGTGTACATGGGTAACTTGTGTCTTATAATTATGTCTTAACGACAACACTGCTGCTGCCGTGGCCGCGCTGCACTGCCAGGCGTGGATGAGCGCCTTGCTTGTATTTTTATCTATTTACTCATATGTATGAATAATAGCTATTAAAATGCGATTATATGTCTACATTCACCTAGAATAATGGTATTTCATAACATACCAAGCAGTAATGAGCGAGCCTGGAGACTTACTACCTCTCCTAATACCACTCCCGTGCAGTCGTGGGCGAGCTTGCTATGTAGCGCCAGTCACTGTTTACTTCCAACATAGCTACACGGTCTGGTTGTGTTTGTGATTAATTCTCATTTATTACACAGCGTGCAGGAGCATACCAAATCCAGCATTTAGCGCCAGTCACTGTTTACCTCCCAACATAGCTACACGGTCTGCTTGTGTTTGTGATTATTTCTAATTTATTTCACAAATTTTCCTGTGTTTTACCTATATTTTTCCAACCTTGGGAAAATACCCTCGCTATAACGGACAATCGGCTTTAACGGACCACTCCTCCCCCCCTTTAGTCCGTTATATCGAGGTTTGACTGTATTTATATAAATTATATATATATATATATATATATATATATATATATATATATATATATATATATATATATATATATATATATATATATATATATATACAGGGAGGTCCCGTTATACGAGCATTCGGTATACGAGAATCCGATGATACGAGATGTGTAAATTAGGGTCTATTTTCAATATACGAGATCGAAAATCCAATGATACGACATTCAAACTGGGGTGAGTAAAATTATCAAGTTCAAAATGCGCCCCTACCACTCCCGGGCTGGACAAAGGGGGATTTGGTTGACTCCAGTGAGGTCACCCTTAGCAAGCCCTGACCTGAAGGGTAATTAAGCATATGGTGCAGCCTGACATTTAGGGGTAATTAGCAGGTGTGCGGCCCCAACCTTGGGACCGCAGTCAGGTCACCCCTAGCAAGGCCTGACCTGAAGGGTAATTAAGCATATGGCGCGGCCTGACCTTTAGGGGTAATTAGCCAGGTGTGCGGCCCCAACCTTGGGACCACTACACTACCCTCTCTTGTATCACGCGGTGTCCTACAGTACAACGTCTTTTTTGCTTGTTATGCATGTTTTATGTTTAATTAATGTGCAGTTATGTTATTTTGTGTGCTATTTTCTCTTTCAGAATGCTTTTTCTACAGAATAGGTAGTACAGTGTGGATAATATAGACGCTGTGTGTTTGTTGTGTTTGCTATAGTTTATTTTAGCTTGAAAAAAATGTCTTTTTTTTCTTTTTCTTTTTAATTGATGGGGTCCTGGAACCAAACCTATATTTTACCATTAGTTATGTGTTTCGTTATACGAGATTTCGCTTTACGAGTATGCCAGGTGGAACCTAACTGTTCGTATCTTCGGGACCTCCCTGTATATATATATATATATATATATATATATATACACACAAACCTCGATTTCCCGGACCTCGATTTCCCGGATATCGGATTTGCCGGACAAAATCCGAGGTCCGGGGATATATCAGTCTCGGACAATTTTTTTTTTTTTTTTTTTTTTTTTTTTTTTTTTTTTTTTTTTTTTTTTTTTTTTTTTTACGTTGAAATACCTGGTCCTGTTCGTAAATTGACCAAGTCGTCCGGCGGTCCGAGCGTCTCTTGTCACCCCTGGTCAGTGTCCGCGCCTCCTGCCAGGTGGCAGCATGCTCAGCAGTCGTATTGTTTACATTTGGGCACACAACATTCACGGTTCACCTGCACAGCCTCCGTCAGTCCCCTGACTCCCACTGCCCCTGGTGCAAGAACATTTCTGAGACTATTGAACACTTTCTGCTGCCTCCCGCCAGGTGGCAGCATGCTCAGCGGTCGTATTGTTTACATTTGGGCACACGACACTCACGGTTCACCTGCACAGCCTCCGTTAGTCCCCTGACCCCCACTGCCCCTGGTGCAGGAATGTCTCTTGAGACTATTGAACACTTTCTGCTGCCTCCCGCCAGGTGGCTGCATGCTCAGCGGACGTAAAAGTCCGCGGCGGGGCAGTTGATATTGTCGGTTGCCGGACAGTAAATACTAGAGTAGGATAAACGTCCGGGGGTGGCTAATGGCATCGGACTTTTTTTTTTTTTTTTTTTTTTTTTTTTTTTTTTTTTTTTTTTTATACTTGCGATTCCCGGACTTTTGCGGTTCCCGGACCAGTGCTCCCCCCTATTAGTCCGGGAAATCGGGGTTTGTGTGTATATATATATATATATATATATATATATATATATATATTATATATATATATATATATATATACCGTATTTGCCGGCGCATAAGACGCACCTCCGCATAAGACGCACCCGTATTTTACATAAATATTTTGAGAGAAAAAAAAGTATTAGTGTTCTGAGGACATATTTACTTTTCATAAATGTATTATATTATAAAAAAAAATATTTTGTAAGGGAAAACAAATGATTTTGAGTATGTACCCAAATACAATATTCACAGTGCAGTGAATGTGAATGAAAAATGATACTAGTTAAAATGTAAAGAGAGTATGGAGGGTAACCAAACTCGGTCATTTATCGCAGGATGCTCCACGAATTGATATTCTAATATTATCTACCTATGACATTTAGCTTAGATTTAATGTTGTAAGTATGCCTTCGTTGCTTTTCTGCTATGTGTTTAGACTGGAAAATTTGCAGTAAATATAATGGTATTATTTCGGTAGTGGGCTTTCAAAAGTCCTAGGTTTTTACCTCCATTATCGTGTATCTTTCTTCATTCTGTGTATTTTGAACCCCATTTCTCATGGCGCAATCGAATATTAATGGCATTACATGTACTACCGAAAATCTACTGTTATTTCATCCAGAAAGTTAGGTTAGGTTAAATCAGATAAGGTTAGGTTAGAGGTGGGGTTTGGTTTAGTAAGAAGATAGAGATAAAATGAAAATTACCAATACTATGGCAGTGTGAAGCTTAGCAATGTTTGACAAACACTGTAAGGTAAACATTACATAAGAACATAAGAAAATAAGTAAGCTACAAGAGGCCGTGAGACCTACACGAGATAGTTCCTGTAAACTACCCATGTATTCCTGTATCTCTACCTTTTTGTTATTGTTGAAGGGCACCGATGTTGGGATCGAAGGTATTCGCCATGGTTTACACCTGTGGATCTATCACATTCGCGAGGGTCGGCTAGTCTTCCTCAGGAAGGTACAGGTCAAGGCATGATGGTATGGTGTGATTCGGCCTTGAGTCGGATAAAGTTGTGGCGCCGTGATGGGTCTTGGTCTTGGTGTGATGTGTGGAAGGCTTCTGTCCTGTCTACAGGTACCGTTGCAGCCTTTTTACTAGCACTCTTTCCAGTTATAGTATACAATTTCCTTATCCATAGAGATACAGGGATGAGGATTGAGGGATCGAGGTGGTATAAAGGCCTTCCCTTTCTCCCATACATTTACAGTGGAGAGCGGCAGCGGGACTGCGGGAGGGGGGTCATGTTGACGCCATATGACGATGGCATATGACGGCCATCTTGGCAGCAGAAATAGCCACCTTGTTGCCCCACCTTTTGTTTTCTCTTAAACTTTAACTTTTTCTTGGTGTTATGCGTTACTGTTGATATTATTAGTAACACAGTTACAAATTTGTGTTCAGGGGGCTGCTGCTCAACACAGATCACTCGAGACTCCCTTAGTAATACACCACTGGCCATTATGCCTTCTCTGCCCGACCTCTCACTAGGAATATGGCCGCATTAGACGCAGGGTGAATTTTGCATTCCCTTTCTGAGGAAAAAACTGCGTCTTATGTGCCGGCAAATACGGTATATATATATATATATATATATATATATATATATATATATATATATATATATATATATATATATATATATATATATATATATATATATATATATATATATACAGTCAAACCTCAATATAACAGACCTCGATGTAACGGACTTCGGATATAACGGACTCCATTTCCGTTATTTTTTTATTTTATTTTTTTTATTTTTTTGGCCTATTAGACCGCTTATCGCCGCTCGAATTGTCAACTCAACATAAATGTATTATTTTCTCATTTTACTTTGGAATGCTTGGGTTTTAAGGAGTTTTGATGTATCACATATTAAGATATAATATAAGGAAGGAGCCTGTGTTGCTAGTGATTTAGTGGTAGCAGGTGTGTATTGTTTAAAATAGTGACTATTAGTGTTATGGCGTGGCCGCTGCTACACTCTCCCTGTCACCTCAACACCCTAAATCACACTTATCTAAGGTGACACGCAGTGCTACACTGACCTAAATAGTGACACGTGTATAGAACTGCACTTCACAACCATATAATATATTATATAATAATGAGCATTAGTCATGATAATAAGCAATACCTTTGGAAGCCACCGCTGAATCTGGCTCGTAGTAATTTGTTTACCTTTCACTAGAGCTTGAGCTTGACTAGCTACACGTTCTGGTTGTGTGTGATTATTTCTCATTTATTTCACGTGTAGGAGCGGACCAAATTCAGCATGTAGTGCCAGTCACTGTTTACCTCCCAACATAGCTACACAGTCTGGTTTTGTTTGTGATTATTTCTCATTTATTTCACAATTTTTCCGTTTTTTTCCTATACTTTTCCACCCTTGGGAAAATACCCTCACTATAACGGACAATCGGCTTTAACGGACCACTCCTCCCCCCCTTTAGTCCGTTATATCGAGGTTTGACTATATATATATATATATATATGTATATATATATATATATATATATATATATATATATATATATATATATATATATATATCTATTTATTATATTTATTCATTTATCTATGATATAAAAAGTGTATGCTATCTGGCACTTCTTCCTAGAAACATTCTCAGTGGAATAGCCACAGAAAAAGTGTTCCTGCTCCCCTGTCCTGTTAACACTCCAATTCTATTTTTGTTATTATATCCATTCAGTTGGTGAGCGTTCTATTGGAGAGCAACGAGTCCAGCATACCATTGGTGGAATAATGAAGACAGTGGTTGCCCTATCATGCATGTGGCTAGTGTGGGAAAATCGCTCAGAGCCTGTAGTGTCACTGCCAGACACATTGGTGTGGCCACTGGGACCTCTGCTTTCCTTGCCATCGTGTCAGCTTGGCCAGGTAAGAAACATTGATGTATAGATCAGATAAAACTGGAAATAATGTTATTCAATGGATGAAATTGTGAAAAGTCTAGATTAAAAAGGGAGTATGTGATTGTTCAGAAAATACTTACTATTCAGACAACCTAATCATGTTGGGTAGACTTTCCACAGTGCCTAAAACAAATATCTATTCATGTTTATACAATTTGAACTGAAAATGTCCCGTATTGGTATTGCATGTTGTTACCATGTTTTTGTAAAAAAAAAAAAAAAAAAAAAATTATTTTGGGTCTATTACTTCTGAATCTATAAAGTTGCCTTTTGCAGCTTCAGAAATGTAGAAAGTTAGTTTGCAAATGTTTGAACTATGAAGTAAGTGTGAATAAGATCTGTGTTTTCACAGATAAGTGTGGTGGTTTGGCTTGCCATGGTACGAACCGTGTGTGGACGGATATCAAGCCTTCTACCTTCCAGCTCACCAAAACCAAGCACTCATTCAATGCCGTCATCCTTCATTCAGTCTGCTACTCCAGTCTCTCCACCATTAGATTAGTTCTCATTACCTTCTTGGTCACTCAGTGTTTGACATCCAGGACCTCTTATGAACGGGTTGGCACGTATTTGAATAAAAGACTGGTAGGTACTGCAACTATTTATTCAATATGATTTTCCATATAATTGATATGAAAATGTCTGACACACAAATGTTGATTATCTGTGGATGAGTATTGATGGGTTTTGTGAATGGTGTACAGGCCTACCCTACTTACATTCAACTTACATACATTCAGAGTTACATACAAACCTGTCTGTAAATGCAAATTGTGGTTTTCACATATTTACTCACCTCATTATGTCTCAGAGTCATTATATTAGAGCCAGTGGTGATGACAATAGCAAGAACCATTGAACCATACCACATAAGGCTGGTAAAATATACTGTTGAGTTTTAAAAGAGAATAGCTGTACTGTATAAATATTCTTTGAACAATGTTGTGTATAGTCTTCACCATTGACTAGACTAGAGTAATGTTGGACTTACCAACATTTCAAGTTAAATACAAACTCCAGGAACCAATTATGTATTTAAGTAGCAGAATTGTGATTGTAATTTCAAAATACAGTACCCTCCCGAGTTTCACGCTATCTGAGTTTCGCGATCCTCGAGTTTCGTGAAGAGTCCTAAATTCTTACCATCCCGACTTTCACGCATTATCTCCCCGAGTTTCGCGCTGCTTCGTACATGTACGGGACATGTCTTCCTACCGTTGGTGTCACGCGCGCTGCCTTAGACCAGGTTGCCAGACCTGCCTCTCGAATATACCTCGAATAGCCGTACATCTTATAAGACGCTGCATCTTGGAAGACGCACTCTGATTTTGGAAAGAAATTTCTAAGAAAAGAGAAATATAAACAGATTTTCTACCGGTAGGCAGTAGTAAAATCTACCGATTTTCTCGGTAGGCTTCTTCTTCTTGTGACCTCTACCGCTTAGTATCGCTTCGTAGGTCCTCTCCTCTCCTCCTCTTCCTTCTCCTCCTCTCCTCTCTAGTGTTGGCCGAAGCCACCACCCCGGGAGGCGAGTCACAAACCCCCGGCTAACACCCAGTACCCATTCACTGCTGGGTGGACAGGGGCTCAGGTTTTTTTAAGGAACAGCCCATCTATTTCCGCTCTGCACGGCAATTGAACCCAGGACTTCTCGTTTGTGAGTCAAGCGTGGTACCCCTACAGTACGGAGTACCCAAAGAGTTGCCCCGGCAGGATTCAAACTCGGGACATTGAGCTCACCACTCCAAGACGCTAACCACTCGGCCACCGCCTCTCCCAGCGGTGGTCCGAAGTGTCTTTCTGTTGCTCTGTTCGCATGTTCTTTGGCGCATCGTACAATTTTAGCTTTTGTATGTTTTGATCTAGTATGA
>JACEEZ010025522.1:29622-60958 GCA_016584305.1 Chionoecetes opilio
ACCCCAAAACTACTCCCTCTCACCGCTCACACTCCTTCAAATAAAACTTTAACACGCTCTTTGTTTCACTATTCCATTTATCTACAATACCCATTCCAGCGAAAAATCCATCATCATTTTCTGCCTTCTCCCTATCATCTCCTTCCAACTGTTGTGTCAACTTGTATGGCCCGAGTCGAATGCGGGTTAAGGCGACATCTAATATGCGGGATGTTTGCTTTTACCATGGGTGCGGGGAGGAGTCTGAGCGGTAATGACCCATGGTGGGTGCACGGAGGGCGTCGCCGAGTGAATTATCCCAGGTGAAGCGGCAGACCTGAGATATCAGACGTTTTACAATGGAGAGCAGCATCGGGAGGTGGATGATGTTTACATCTGACACGGCCATCTTGGCAGCAGCAATCGCTATCTTGTTGCCCCAACTCTTTGTTTTCTCTTAAACTCCAACCTTTTCTTAGTATTATCCATTACTGTTGATAACACAGTTACTAATTTGTGCTCAGTGGACTACTGCTCAACACAGATCACTCCAGACCCCTTTAGTAATACACCACCGGCTGTTCTGCATTCTCTGCCCGACCTCTCATGCGCTAATATGGCCGCATTAGACGCAGGGTGAACTTTGCATTCCTTTTTAAGGGAAAAAACTGCGTCTTATGCGCCGGCAAATACGGTATACATTATGTGTTATTATAATATAATATCTAAAGTTGCTCAATGGCTATACCTAGGGTCTCTTGATAAACAGGGTACCGCCATACATAGGCCCTATGTTAAACGCTACTGGGCGCCATCTTGCTGCCAGGGCACCTCTGTTCACTCTAAACCCGCGGAAGTTCTCAAGGTATGACCCCGCAGTATATCATGTTATACATGTATAAATGATATACCACTGTTATCTTCGGAAATGTTTGTTCTATAAGATTATCACATAAAACACAATAAAACACATTAAATAAATGTCATGATGAGACTGAAGAAATATGCATGAACTTAAAATCACTTAAACTCGTCGTCATGGAAAACTTTGTGAGACAACTTATAGCATGGAACATATCAATAGAAGCAGAATTGCATTAGCTTTCCTTGATATATCTCGTTTTCTAAATGAATTAGCACCATGCATTAAACGCTGTGCCGCTCTCTCTCTCTCTCTCTCTCTCTCTCTCTCTCTCTCTCTCTCTCTCTCTCTCTCTCTCTCTCTCTCTCTCTCTCTCTGCAAACATATATATACAGGGAGGTCCCGTTATACGAGCATTCGATATACGAGAATCCGATGATACGAGATGTGTAAATTAGGGTCTATTTTCAATATACGAGATCGAAAATTCAATGCTACGACATTCAAACTGGGGTGAGTAAAATTACCAAGTTATTTACTAAAGTAAATTACAAGTTATTTACTAAAATTATAAAGTCATTAACTGACTATATGATTTTACCTAAGGTAACCAATCTGAAAATATGATAATTCTGGTGGCTCGGTACGACAATGTGGCCTACAAAAATTCACATCCCTGTTGGCAACACTGCAGGCGGACAACAACAACACGCGCTTGCCAACCTATCTCGAGCCTTGTTTTAGCATGAAAATATGTCAAAATGTACGACGAAGTCATAGACGAGGTGAGTGAGAGGTGCAGGAAGATGTGCCGCGTGTGTGTGGGTGTGTGGAGAGGGCGGGGAGGGTGTGAGAGGTGGAAATAGCCAGCTCTCGTGTGTCTCAGTTTGGGAAAACGTGAGGAAAAGTGAACGACGGACTGAACGATGTACAATGATTCAGATGCGCAGAGACGAGTTTGTGGGCAGTGGAAGAGGTCTGCGCACCCCTCCCTTGTTCCTTACCTACCCTACCCTCTCGAGTCTAGTGTATCAAGCGGCGTCCCCATGAGTACATACAACATCTTTGTTGCTTGTATGTATTGTGCCTTGTGAGTCAATTTTAGTGATTTGCTGGTTTACTTAATGTGCTTATTGTGACTTATTTGTGCTCTGTCCTACTGTGCTGTCACACTCTTAATTCACTGTGTTTTGTGTGGTGGTAAGGTGGTGTGGTGGTGTGGTATATAGAGCCCTATATTTGAGAGTTTGAGAGTTTGTTGTGTTTGCTATAGTTTATTTAAGCTTGAAAAACATGTCTTTTTTTTTCTTTTTTCTTTTTTCTTTTAATTGATGGGGTCCTGGAACCAAACCTATATTTTACCATTAGTTATGTGTTTCGTTATACGAGATTTCGCTTTACGAATATGCCAGGTGGAACCTAACTGCTCGTATCTTCGGGACCTCCCTGTATATATATATATATACACACAAACCTCGATTTCCCGGATATCGGATTTGCCGGACAAAATCCGAGGTCCTGGGATATGTCAAGAGTACTGGACATTTATTTATTTTTTTTTATTTTTTTTATACGTTGAAATGTCTGGTCTTGTTCGTAAATTGACAAAGTTGTCCGGCGGTCCGAGCGTCTCCTGCCACCCCTGGTCAGTGTCCGCGCCCCCCGCCAGGTGGCAGCATGCTCAGCGGTCGTATTGTTTACATTTGGGCACACAACACTCACGGTTCACCTCCACAACCTCCATCAGTCCCCTGACTCCCACTGCCCCTGGTGCAGGAACATCTCTTGGACTATTGAACACTTTCTGCTGCCTCCCGCCAGGTGGCAGCATGCTCAGCGGTCGTATTGTTTACATTTGGACACATAACACTTACGGTTCACCTGCACAGCCTCCGTTAGTCCCCTGACCACCACTGCCCCTGGTGTAGGAACGTCTCTTGAGACTATTGAACACTTTCTGCTGCCTCCCGCCGGGTGGCAGCATGCTCAGCGGTCGTATTGTTTACATTTGGGCACACGACACTCACGGTTCACCTGCACAACCTCCGTTAGTCCCCTGACTCCCACTGCCCCTGGTGCAGGAACGTCTCTTGAGACTATTGAACACTTTCTGCTGCCTCCCGCCAGGTGGCAGCATGCTCAGCGGTCGTATTGTTTACATTTGGGCAAACGACACTCACGGTTCACCTGCACAGCCTCCGTTAGTCCCCTGACCCCCACTGCCCCTGATGCAGGAACGTCTCTTTGAGACTATTGAATACTTTCTGCTGCCTCCCGCCAGGTGGCAGAATGCTCAGCGGTCGTATTGTTTACATTTGGGCACACGACACTCACTGTTCACTTGCACCGCCTCCGTTAGTCCCCTGACCCCCACTGCCCCTGGTGCAGGAACGTCTCTTTGAGACTATTGAATACTTTCTGCTGCCTCCCGCCAGATGGCAGCATGCTCAGCGGTCGTATTGTTTACATTTGGGCACACGACACACACTGTTCACCTGCACCGCCTCCGTTAATCCCCTGACCCCCACTGCCCCTGGTGCAGGAACGTCTCTTGAGACTATTGAACACTTTCTGCTGCCTCCCGCCAGGTGGCAGCATGCTCAGCGGACGTAAAAGTCCACGGCGGGGTAGTTGATATTGGCGGTTGCCGGACAGTAAATACTAAAGTAGGATAAACGTCCGGGGGTGGGTAATGAACTAAATTGGCTCACCCCTCTTTTTTATTTTATTCTCTTACTGTCTTCTTTATAGGGACTGGCAGCTAAGCGGGCTTTGTGTTACCCATTTTTGTTGTGCCCTTGGCCAGTTCTTTGTGATTAAAAAAAAAAAAATAATAATAATAATAATGGCATCGGACTGTTGCGATTCCCGGACTTTTGCGGTTCCCGGACTGGTGCTCCCCCCTATTAGTCCGGGAAAACGAGGTTTGTGTGTGTATATATATATATATATATATATATATATATTATATATATATATATATATATATACAGGGAGATCCCGAAGATACGAGCAGTTAGGTTCCACCTGGCATACTCGTAAAGCGAAATCTCGTATAACGAAACGCATAACTAATGGTAAAATATAGGTTTGGTTCCAGGACCCCATCAATTAAAAAAGAGAAAAGAAAAAAAAGACATGTTTTTCAAGCTAAAATAAACTATAGCAAACACAATAAACACACAGCGTCTATATTACCCACACTGTACTACCTATTCTGTAGAAAAAGCATTCTGAAAGAGAAAATAGCACACAAAATAACATAACTGCACATTAATTAAACATAAAACATGCATAACAAGCAAAAAAGACGTAATGTAGGGGATGCCACGTGATACAAGAGAAGGTAGTGTAGCGTTCCCAAGGTTGGGGCCGCACACCTGCTAATTAGCCCTAAAGGTCAGGCCTGGCCATATGCTTAATTACCCTTCAGGTCACGCCTTGCTAGGGGTGACCTGACTGCGGTCCCAAGGTTGGGGCCGCACACCTGCTAATTACCCTTAAATGTCAGGCCGCGCCATATGCTTAATTACCCTTCAGGTCACAGCTTGCTAGGGGTGACCTCACTGGGGTCAACCAAATCCCCCTTTGTCCAGCCCGGGAGTGGTAGGGCGCGCATTTTGAACTTGATAATTTTACTCACCCCAGTTTGAATGTTGTATCATTGGACTTTCGATCTCGTATATTGAAAATAGACCCTAATTTACACATCTCGTATCATCGGATTCTCATATAACGAATGCTCGTATAACGGGACCTCCCTGTATTATATATATATATAAAATAGATATAGAATAATAGATAGATATATATATATATATATATATATATATATATATATATATATATATATATATATATATATATATATATATATATATATATATATACATATGGTTAAGCGCTTAGCGCTTCGTGTCCTGGTGGAACGCCGACGTGAGTTTCGACAGGGGATGCTTGCAGCCTATGTTGATCTCAAGAAGGCGTTTGACTCAGTGCATCGTGAGTCACTCTGGGATCTTCTGCGACTTCGAGGGATTCCTGCAAGGACTATTGGTTTGATAACTGGTCTGTATTCTGGGACTGAGAGTGCTGTGAAGTGTGGGGCAGGTGTATCCAGCTTCTTTCCTGTGAATACAGGAGTGAGGCAGGGGTGCGTCCTTGCCCCATCACTTTTCAACGCTTGTATGGACTGGGTATTGGACAAGGTTGTAGATCAAAGGGATTGTGGAGCATCCGTCGGCAACACCAAGATCACTGATCTTGTTTTTGCCGATGATGCAGTAATCTTTGCTGAGTCGCTGGAGGTCCTGGTGATGGCTCTCGAGGCGCTGCACGAGGAGGCAAAGCCTTTGGGACTTGAGGTCTCCTGGCTCAAGTCCAAGGTCCAGGTATTTGGAGACTTACTAGATGAAGCAGTACAGTCTGTTCATGCGTGTGGCGAGGACATTGAGATCTTGGAAAGTTTTACATACCTTGGTAGCGCAGTCCATAATGACGGCGGGTCACGTCAAGAAGTCTTACGACGGATTGGCATAGCCCACGGTGTTATGGACTCGCTCAGCGGGAGTATTTGGCGTTGTCGGTACCTGTGCAGGAGGACAAAGATCCGGATCTTCAAGTCGCTTGTGATCCCTGTCTTACTCTATGGTTGTGAGACATGGACACTAAATAGTGACTTGAAGAGACGAATCAATGCCTTTGGTAATAAGTGTCTTCGCAGAATCATGGGGTATCGCTGGGATGATTACGTGTCAAATCAGCGATTGCACCGTGAGACTGAATCGAGGCCTATTACCTGCATAGTCCGTCAGCGCCAACTTCGGCTATATGGGCATGTGGCACGCTACCCTGAAACCGATCCTTCCCATCGGGTTGTATCTGTAAGAGACAATCCGGCGTGGAGGAGGCCCACAAGGCTCGTGGCTTGGGCAAGTTGATGTTTCTTGTCGAGAGCTGCTTGGTATGGGAAAGGAGCCTGCATGGGAACTTGCGCGTGGTGACCCCCGGGAGTGGCGTCGTAGGGTGGGCGAGGCGACGCGCCCCCTGGCGTATGCCCCCAATGATTGATTGATATGGTTAAGGTTGATACATGAGGATGTTCAGGGCGGCAAAAACACTCGTCATTTCTTCGGGGTTCTTTATGTGTGCGTGCAACGTTTCGCCGAGGCACCTGGCATCATCAGGCTAAAATGGTTTATATACGTTAAAATAATACTAAAAACTGCTAAAAGCAAACATCTAGAAATTTAAAGCAATAAAATAATCCTATATTATCTAAAAACTAAAAACATAATTTATAATTTAACAAACCTTGAAGTGTATGCTGTCTAGGTTGGCAGAGGACTGAATGAACAATGATATTACAGGTAGCATTTCGGCTCCTATGAGGCGATCGGAACGAGAGTCGGACGATCGAAACTGTGATAATCATTTGAGTATATGTAATTGGCATGAGGTGACTTGATTATTAACCCTCTCACGCACGGTGACGCGATCACGTCAAAACGGGCCCGTCTGCAATCTGAGCTTTTGACGCGAATTGCGTCAAAATACAGTTAAAAATTCGCCAAAAATAAAGTATTTATCAGAATTGCGTCAAAATTTTCTGCGTCAAAGATCCAAGCTAGACCTATAAAATAAATTAATTGTCAACTCTCGTGTGAGTGGATGTGAAATGATAAGGGTTTGTGTCTCAGTTTCCACTCAGCAGGCAGCCTGTGAGAGCGGATTGTCGTCCCTTTAAAACGTGTCCCGAGCTGGCCATACTGGCCATATGAAAATGATAATGGATAGCGTTGGAATCCTCATAAAAATCCACTTTTATTGGCATATAAACCATAAAAAGTTGACTCAGGAAGTTTCGAGCTACAAAGTGGTGAACTTTGGTGAAATACACCAAAGTGGTGTATTTCTTATTTCTCTTTACTCAATATTTTTTCGGAGTCGGTAAATTCCGCTATTTATTTGCATTTCTTGTTATTTTTTTCTTTCATAAGGCAGAATAATCTCTTGCAAAACCAATGATAAATAATAATGCCAGGAAAAAAAAATACACTTTGGTGAAATTGATAACATAAAAAAATAATTCGCCGCACAGTCAGGCCATTTCGCGGGGCCCCTTAGGGAGCATAAGACGGATGTCGCAGTGGACGGAAAAACTTATTCAATTTTTCGTGCGTGAGAGGGTTAAGATCAGGAGACAAGTGCTTGATGTGTATCGATTCTAATAATTTAGTATCACTATAGAGAAGTTTGCCTTTGATAAGATTCTAAAATCATCAATAGAGAATGGGTGATCAAGATCATGGGAGTGAGAACGTATTGCAGATTGAGAAGGGGAAGAAATAGGTCGGCCAGTACGAACAGAAACACCTTTATGTTCTGCGAACCTAAGGGTTAGATTTCTCGACGTCTCGCCAATGTGTCGAGCCTTACAACTCGAACACTCAAATTCATAAATTATATTGGAGATAAGAGTTTTAGGTATAGGATCTTTATATTTGAAATATGTTCTTATAGTAAATGGATTAGTAAAAACAAATTTAAATTTTGAGTTAGGAAAGTGTAACTTAAGTAGATAATTGAGTTTTTTACGAATGATATAACTAAGATGGCCATAAAATGGAAGTTTAATATAATGTGTGTCTAATATAGATTCGGATTGTGTCGACTTAGGGTTGAACTTTTCATCTAAGAAACTAGAGATTGTTTTTTCTATCAATTTTAGGGGATAACCATTATTTTGGAAAAAATTAGTAAGGAATTTAATTTCATTATCGAAGGCAAACCAGTTGGAGGAGAAACTATAACATCTGTGTAGTAAAGCCTTAATAGTATTGGTTTTAATAAGGTTAGGGATGAATGATAAATACTGAGTACCAAGGCCTGTGAAGGTAGGTTTACGATAGACTGAGGTAGTAAAATAATTATCCTTACGTGTAACTAAGATATCTAGAAATGGTAGTGATAATTGGTTTTCAACTTCATATGTGAACTTAATATCTGGGTGTTTAGAATTCAGGTAATTAAAAAATAAGGGAATATGTTCAACATTCTTAAAAAGTAAAAAGGTGTCATCAACGTGACGTTTATAATAAAAGGGTTTAAAAGAGGTAGGACAGTCAGACAGCCAAATTTGTTCATGATGACATAGAAAAACATTGGCAAGGGAAGGAACCAAGCAAGACCCCATGGAAACCCCATCAGTTTGGACATAAAGTTTTTTATTAAATATGAATGGAGAGTCTTTTATAGCTAAAGTTAATAAATTGGAGAATTGTTTTTTTGTGTAATTAAGAAAAGTGGTAACACTATGGAATAAATTATCAGTGATTATTTCAATAGTCTCATCTAGTGGAATATTTGTAAATAGGGATTGGATGTCAAAACTAGCCATTACTGCATTGTTTGTGTTAATTGTTTTTAATTCATGTGCAAAATCAAAAGAGTTCTTAATTGTATATTCATTGGTAGTTAGGGGGTCAATTATCGGGACAAAGTATTTAGCTAAGTTATAGATAAAAGTGCCAATAGTACTAAGAATAGGGCGTAAGGGGTTACCTATTTTATGAGTTTTCGGTAATCCATAGAGGATTAGGACACGGAGGATGTCGCCTCCGTGGTGCAGTGGCTAGCGTGCCTGGCTACGAATCTGCGGGCCCTGGTTCGATCCCGGGCCAGGGCAATAGTCCAGTCAAAATATGAATGGACCCACCACAAATTGCAATAGAAACGAAGTTATATTTTTCTGAAACCTTGATGCCTACTGAATATCTGCCCAAGATTATACTTAAATATTTTGAGTGGAACATGGTTTTTCAGGTCATTTGCGTTTTGGTTACTTTTTCGGACTACCGCAATAATTGGAAATTAAATATACGACAATATCACTCTTAATAATACAACAAAACAACTTTTAATTATTTATTTAACCAGTTGTGGCCTGGTTATGGCAAATGACAACTGTCACATGCAATAATGAACAAAATATTATGCCTATCATTTTTTGCACATCAAAAAATATGGGATTAAATTTATACTTAAAATGTGACGCTTATCATTTAAACCCATTATTACTGATCCCCCCTTAGCTGTGAAATGCAGCAATAAAACTTGATTTATATATAGCCCCTCACCAAAAATGTATTGCTAGTCTTCTTCAGGAAACTGACATTACCCATAAAGGTGATACCGGGTATTAAATTTGAGCTGATGTGAGTCTGGGAATTTCGTGAAAAAAATATTCTTTGAGCTGAATAAAGTTCGTAATTTCTAGTACTTAATTAGTTAATAGTGAGTCAAGAAATATAGTTAGATAGGTAGGCATATACATATATAGATAATTACAATTACAAACACAAGGTCTTATATTATATAGGGGAATGTTGGGATACACTACCAAAACTATGTGTACACAATGAACTTAGGTCCGTTCACAATATTTAACACGTCACTTCATCTCTTCCATGGTCACCATCATCAGCAGCATCGAAAACGTCTACTGATTCGTCTGCATTTGAACAACTACCTCTGCACAGTCCACATGCGAATGTGCAAGGCAGCCCAATTTTCCGACAACCACAACGTTTACCACTGCAGCCACCCTTGCATGAACATCTAACAAGCTTTAGGAGATACTCTGGTGCTGCAGCGAGGTCAGAATGCACAGGGATCATCCTGGTGTCCATGATACTCCATTCCCAGTCAAGTGGATTGAGTTTGTGTCCTTTCCACTCATGAACCTGATGGAATACCCGTAGGCTGTGATATTTGGAAGCTGAGCTCGTTGGCGGAAGTACCCGTGGGTGCAATGCTGTTCTGTTTGTTGTCACCTTAGCATGAAATTTTACTACTCTCAATTCGTTTAAATTGTCTGATGGTTTCCCTCCGTACACACAAACCATTGCTCTGTCTCCTGCAGCAATGATCTCATCCTGTGTTGAGTATTCATTGCCGAAAATTAGGGCCGCTTGCCGGAACATATCATTGTCCTTGAACAGTTTGAGTCCATTGCCTTTGCCGATCCCAAAGACCCTTGATGTCGTGTCGCATCCCAGGTATGCATGGATGAAGAGAATGTTTTCACACACAGTCTCACCCAGAGCCTCTCTGACTTTGCCAATGTCCAAGTATTGTCTTGGATTCAATGAACCCCTTTTCGGCTCCGACATTAAGTAGAGACTGTGCGCACTATTCTTGCTGAAATAATAGCACAGTAGTATCAACAAGTCAGTGTCTTCGCCAACAAGAACAGTGTTGGATTTTGAAGAACTACGAACTGCAGTTGTTGCTATGAGTAGGTCCGCATCTCCACTCGCATGAAGCACTTCACAATGAGATTCTTCCAGTTTCTTACCAAGGATGTCTATGAATTGTTGCTTGTTATTCTTGTTCCGAAGAAACTCTTCCTTCTTGACAGTAAGCGTCATGGTTTCAGAAAAAGATACCTTCACTGATGGTCGCTCACCCCTTTTCTGATGAGCACAGTCTTTCGTTGAGGGACCTTGACGATAGCCATCAAACACGACGATAGCATGCCCGTAGTGCCTACTAACATATTTCAGGTAGCGGTCAAGAATATTATTGTACTGTTCACCTGACTGCCACGGTATGCGCTGCAATAGGGCACCGCCATCTAGTACGTATTGTATATCGGATGGTTGTATAGTATCGGCAGGTGCCAAGGATTTGATTGCTGAGGCTAACGCTGGCTTATTGGCGGAGAGCAAGGCATATTTAGTCTCGAACAAAGAAGGAGGATATGCGCATAACTCACAAACGAGTGCTTTGGATAAGTCCCCTAATTCAGTGCCAGCGATCACAAGTCTCTGGAAGAGTAACTGAGGTTGATATTGATGTCTCCGTCTGGTGTCGTCATTGCAGTCTCTGAGTCCATAGTTATGGCTTGACTGTTCTTCTTGATGATGTATTCAAGCACACGTTTACCACTCATCTGCCCCAAGACCCTTTCTCCCACGGTTTTCGCGTCATCAACATTGACCGCTGTTTTGGCAACTATACCAGTGAAAATGTTGTGAAGAGTATCGTTTTCTTGAAAGGGATCCCTCTCATGAAGAAACGCAAGCATTTTCTGGGTATCAGCTACATCATTCTTCTGTCTAGACTTTGATAGATCCTTGTGTTGTTCACTTGTCACATACATCACTTCAGTGAGGTGTTGGAGGGCGTTGTTCACCTCTGCACAGACAGGGCTAGCCATGACCCAGACTGAGCGCTGTGTCTCTGTCATCCCTCTTCCACTGGTCAGCCCACCTGATGTCTTCAGGCTCCTCATAAGTACTTGCTCGATGACTAAATCGGTAGACAGACCAGCCCAGTATCTGTCGCTCCGTCGGACAACTTGGAATCCTTGGAGAAATTTCTAACTCCATACATTCACAATGACCGCAGCGTTGAACTGTCCTCTGCACACCGATCCAATTTCTCACTGCAAGCGTCACTCCACCTCTCGTTCACGGCTCTCGTTCAATCTGAAAAAAATAATTGATCCACTCATTAGAATTGAGTATAATTTCATATATTTGTTCTGGGGATCAACAGGTTTCATAAAAATATTGTTTTGTTTCTATTGCAATTTGTGGTGGGTTAGGGGTAAAAACGCGCTAAATTGATTGGACTACAAGCCGGTGACCAGCCTACCCAGCTGTTCTTCCTTCCTTTCGGGGTTGATAAATGGGTACCTGGGTTAACCTGGGGAAGGTAACTGTGGTAACCCGGTAGTCACACTAGCCCTGTGTCCCGGGGTAACGGGTCCTCACCCACCACAGGCTCTAAGGGCTAATGCCACGGAGATGAGCACCGCATGCCACGCGCAGCTTAGCGTATGCTCCCATCTTTACCTTATAGAGGACACCAGGGGAGGAACCGCTGGGAAATATATAATTGAAGGCTTCTTTAGTAATAACTTTTAATTTAAGTAGTGCTCTAAGATGACGGATAAGTCTGTCCTCCATTTTAGTAATGAAAGAAAATGTATTATCAGTGTGGGAATTTATGTCACATACATATATTTAATGTGAGGTCTTACCTAATCAAAACCCATCGTCTATCTCATCCCGACACAATACCCCAGCTAATCAACTAACTAGGATACTTATTGGTGGATAGTAGGGTTGAAATGGCTATAGGTGTATTAATACTGCATGTCCTGTGATCCGAAGTGGTAGCCGTGATCGAGGCCCCAGGTAAAGTTCGGAGGTGGAGGCGTTATTGTGGTTGGGGTCAAGGAAGCTATTCGGGCTTAATAGACGCAGCACTGATATTCGCTATGTCGATGAGACAAGTCCTGTTGTATTTTAACACTGTGCAAAGAGTCTATTTACAATTCTCTCGTATATACAAATCCACGTATATTTAATAAGAGATGTTACTGTCACGGATGTCTGGAGTGTACTAACTTTCCGTGAGCGGGCGGCAGCGATCGCCACCCTACCTAGCCACGTACATAAATCTCAGTGGCTAGTATCTAATGGTCGGCAGCCAATGGCCATTGACCACACTTCAAACCAAGGTGCAAATGCTTATTAACCACTGGGAATGTTAATTTATATTATCCCAGTACTTATCATTTACTTAAATTACCTTAATTATTACCCATTACCATTTTAATTATATATATACATCCCTACGTACCCCTATGATGAGCGGACAATACCTACCTCACAAGGGGGGAGAAACAAACCACCACTCTACCAATTATTGAGTGGGTGGTTGGTGGATAATTTCCACAATCAGTAAGGACTTTAAATTCAGTTTTATCATTAAGGATGGATTCAGCTTTGTTAATATACGCAGTTTTATCTAAAATTACTGTACCACGTCCTTTATCGGGTCTAGTGATTAAGATCGTATTATCAGATTTAAGGTCATTTAAGGCATCGAACTGAATTTGTGAAAGTTTAGGGAAGGAATGTTTGAAGTCATTAAATTCGCGGTATGATGAGTGAGCAATAGTAGAAATGCCTTGAACCAAGTTATCCCAGTCCATAATAAATGTTTTTTTAGCTTTATATTTAAGTGTATTAATAAGTTTCTCAAATGCAAGGTAATATTTAACATAGTTAATATTAAATTTTGGTAAGGCAAAAGGTAGTCCAAGGGAAAGTACATCTTTTTCAGCGGAAGTTAGCGAACGATTAGAAAGATTAATTACGACTTTGTCCTTATTGACCGAGTGTTCCAGAGAAATGCCTAGAGAACACAGTTTTTTCCTATGACAAACTTTAGCTGTTTTGAATTTAGAGTCATTACTACGTACTAATCTATTAAAAAGACAATTAAAATCAAGCCAAGACAAAGTGTTTTTCAGATCAGATTTAGATTGATTAAAGTCCTCTGTATGATTTTTAAGTAGCCTGTTTTTCTCTTTTAGTTCTAAGTTTAGTCATTTAAATTTAAATGACTTATATATAGATGTAGTGGTTAGCATGGGCTTATATAATTTAAATTGAAGAAAGTTAGGGATTACGCCATATGCTTTACAAGTTTGTAAAAATTCTATATGCAGTTGAGTCTTTTACTTTGAAATCAGTCTTCTCCAGTTTACGATATTGTGATAGAGAAGCATTACCATACCTACGTTTTAGAACATCAATAAAAGGGACATTAGTGGGGAACCTAATTTTGAGGATAAACAACAATACCCAGGTTATCACTGCTAACCGAGGCATGGTGCGGGTGTAGCTCCCGTGACGGCCTGTATATACCTGCCCTCCCTGGGCTGGTAGAGTAGATTCTTATGGTTAAGGTTGATACATGAGGATGTTCAGGGCGGCAAAAACACTCGTCATTTCTTCGGGGTTCTTTATGTGTGCGTGCAACGTTTCGCCAAGGCGATGAGATGTTTCGATCATCCGACTTTCGTTCCGATCGCCTCATAGGAGCCGAAATGCTACCTGTAATATCATTGTTCATTCAGTCCTCTGCCAACCTAGACAGCATACACTTCAAGATTTGTTAAATTATAAATTATGTTTTTAGTTTTTAGATAATATAGGATTATTTTATTACTTTAAATTTTTTGATGTTTGCTTTTAGCAGTTTTTAGTATTATTTTAACGTATATAAACCATTTTAGCCTGATGATGCCAAGTGCCTCGGCGAAACGTTGCACGCACACATAAAGAACCCCGAAGAAATGACGAGTGTTTTTGCCGCCCTGAACATCCTCATGTATCAACCTTAACATTAAGCATATATATATATATATATATATATATATATATATATATATATATATGCAGAGAGAGATAGAGAGATGAGTGAAAGAGAGAGATATGAGTGAAAGAGAGAGAGAGATATGAGTGAGAGAGATAGAGAGATATATGAGTGAAAGAGAGATATGAGTGAAAGAGAGAGGGATATGAGTGAGATATGAGTGAAAAAGAGAGATGAGTGAAAGAGAGAGAGAGAGAGAGGGGTATGAGTGAAAGAGAGAGAGAGATGCAAGTGAAAGCGAGTGAGTGAAGATGCGAATATATATATATATATATATATATATATATATATATAATATATATATATATATATATATATATATATATATATATATATATATATATATATATATATATATATATATATATATATATATATATATATATATATATATATATATATATATATATTATATATATATATATATATATATATATATATATATATATATATATATATATACAGTCAAACCTCGATATAACGGACTAAAGGGGGGGAGGAGTGGTCTGTTAAAGCCGATTGTCCGTTATAGCGAGGGTATTTTCCCAAGGGTGGAAAAATATATGAAAAAAACGGAAATATTGTGAAATAAATGAGAAATAATCACAAACACAACCAGACTGTGTAGCTATGTTGGGAGGTAAACAGTGACCGGCACTACATGCTGAATTTGGTCCGCTTCTATGCGTGAAATAAATGAGAAATAATCACACACAACCAGACTGTGTAGCTAGTCAAGCTCAAGCTCTAGTGAAAGGTAAACAAATTACTACGAGCCAGATTCAGCCGTGGCTTCCAAAGGTATTGCTTGTTATCATGACTAATGCTCATTATATATATTATATGGTTGTGAAGTGCAGTTCTATACACGTGTCACTATTTAGGTCAGTGTAGCACTGCGTGTCACCTTAGATAAGGGTGATTTAGGGTGTTGAGGTGACAGGGAGATGTAGCAGCGGCCACGCCATAACACTAAAGGCCTCTTCCATTTGCGACATTTCAAGAACCAGTTCACGGAACCCAAGAGTTCAGGCGTTCCATTTGCGCACGAAAACCTGGGTCCGAGGCAAAGCGCGTAGTGACTCAGCAAAACCCTTGAACTTTCTCTACTCACATTGAGAGGTCGGTAGCTTGGGTAGAGTTTTCAGTTCATAACAAACAATGGTCGCCTTGGGCCCTATTTCTCTTATCGTGGAGGGTTTTCCGCATGCACGAGTCGGAGAGGATGTCAGACGGCATAAAAGAGGCATACATGGCTGGTGGAGCCATGCGTTCCCGCGATCTTAAACTTGATATGATCCCTTCACATAGCAGCTACGGTAGCTGAGTTATATCTCGTTATCTCGTTATCTCTCGTTATCTCTCTCTCGTTATCTCTCTACCTCTCGTTATATCTCTCTTGTTATCTCGTTATCTCTCTCTCTCTCTCTCTCTCTCGTTATCTCTTCTCTCGTTATCTCTCTCTCGTTATCTCTCTCTCGGTATCTCTCTCTCTCTCTCTCTCTCTCTCTCTCTCTCTCTCTCTCGTTATCTCTCTCTCTCTCTCTCTCTCCTCTCTCTCTCTCTCCTCTCTCTCTCTCTTCTCTCTCCTCTCTCTCTCTCTCTCTCTCTCTCTCTCTGAAATTGCCTCGCCAGCTGAGTATGTTTGTAAACAAAAAACGGGGTTTTTGCGTTCCATTTGTGACACGCGAACCCAACCCTGAACCCAGAACCCAACCCTGAACCCAGAACCCAACCCTGAACTGAAAGAACTGGTTCATGCAGCTTGGGCACAAATGGAAGAGGCCTTAATAGTAATTATTTTAAACAATACACACCTGCTACCACTAAATCACTAGCAACACAGGCTCCTTCCTTATAATATTATATCTTAATATGTGATACATCAAAACTCCTTAAAACCCAAGCATTCCAAAGTAAAATGAGAAAATAATACAATTATGTTGAGTTGACAATTCGGGCGGCGATAAGCGGTCTAATATGCAAAAAAAAAAAAGAAAAAAAGTCACGCAAATGGAGTCCGTTACATCGAGGTCCGTTATATCGAAGTTTGATGTAATACATATATATATATATATATATATATATATAGATATATATATATATATATATATATATATATATATATATATATATATATATTATATATATATATTATATATATATATATATATATATATTATATATATATATATATATATATATATATATATATATATAGGGAGGTCCCGTTATACGAGCATTCGATATACGAGAATCTGATGATACGAGATGTGTAAATTAGGGTCTATTTTCAATATACGAGATCGAAAATCCAATGTTACGACATTCAAATTGGGGTGAGTAAAATTACCAAGTTATTTACTAAAATTATAAACATTTACTGACTATATGATTTTACCTAAGGTTGTACGATAATCAATCTGAAAATAACGTGCAGACTGGCCAACGACTGCTCGAGACTGGTATTAGCAGAGGTAGGAAGTCTCCAGGCTCGCTTATTATTGTTTGGTATGCTATGAAATATCATTTCTCTAGGTGAATGTAGACATATGATTGCATTTGGATGGATATCATTCATATATATGAGAAAAGAGATGAAATACAAGCAAGGGACTCATCCACGTTTGGCAGCGCGGCCTTTGGCAGGAGCAGCAGCAGCATGAGCCAGCCCATGAAGCCCGTGAGGTGGATATCAACACCACTAGACCAAGGGAGATAGATGTCTTTGGTAATATTTAGTTGGGGAGCGAGAACCCCTTGAGGAATCCTATGATCCTGGTGATATCCTATGGTGCTATCACAGGCATGGGAGCTGACTGTCTTCTTCAGGAAGGCACAGGTGAGGCGGATGACGGCGGGTTTTTACTCAAAAGTTTTGAGTGGCGGCTGGCCGCTGGAGCCGCTACCTCCTCCGCCACTGTAGGTTTGGGCAGGCTTAAACGTCTTATTACTCATTATTATACAACTTAGTGATTATGGTGAGATGTTATATACACGTGTCATTATCTAAATCAATGTAGCACCGTGTGTCACCTTAAATAAGGGTGATTTAAAGATGTTATGATGAGGTGACTGCTGGGGCAGTGAGTGACGGAGAAATTCTTGCCGCGGCCCCACCGCCCCATAACACAAATATTCACTATTTCAACCCACATACACACCTTCTAACACCAAAACACTAGCAACACAGGCTTTTTACTTATATATCTTACTATCTGATACATTAAAACTCCTTAAAACGCAAGCATTCCGAATAAAACGAGTATTTGTTTGAGATGACGGGGACAGAGGGCGGAGAGGCAGTCTGGCATGCCATTCTTGCCCGGAAATATGTCTCGCTGACTTGTGATTGGTCGAGAAGTTTTAAAAACAGATTGTCATTGGCTGGTGACTGATGATGAGCTTGATGACATCATTTATGTTTTATGTTTAATTAATGTGCAGTTATGTTATTTTGTTTGCTATTTTCTCTTTCAGAATGGTTTTTCTACAGAATAGGTAGTACAGTGTAGGTAATATAGACGCTGTGTGTTTGTTGTGTTTGCTATAGTTTATTTTAGCTTGAAAAACGTCTTTTTTCTCTCTTTTTTTTTAATTGATGGGGTCCTGGAACCAAACCTATATTTTACCATTAGTTATGTGTTTCGTTATATGAGATTTTGCTTTACGAGTATGCCAGGTGGAACCTAACTGCTCGTATCTTCGGGACCTCCCTGTATATATATATATATATATATATATATATATATATATATATATATATGCAGAGAAAGAGAGAGAGAGAGAGCGGCCGGCGCGGCGATTTATTTAGTTAACGCTAATTTATGCATGGTGCTAATTCATTAATCAGAAAACCAAATATATTGTTGCACGCCGCCCTCTTACCTCAAAGACTTGCCTGTCTTAATTTACCTCCAAAGGCGCGGTCACGTAACTCCTTAACTTCCCTCCTGAAGAAGGGCTCGGTAGACTAACCTGGGCGAGCAATCGGTGTGTAACACGTAGTTAAATAACACAAGGCGAATAGAGGAACATTGATACTCACTGTACTATTCCTCCTTTACTACACAAAGATCACACAATACACAGTCAACGTTCTCCTGACGGCCCACTCCTGAAGGTGGAGCGGCTGAAACAAAGTACACGCATAGGTTACACCGTCTATTGTTCGTTTAACACACACGAGACTTCCCTTGAGATACACAACGATACACGGGCTTACGGCGAGGCACTCCGAGCTACTGACGAAGCTGACGAAGGCGGAGCGGCGCTCTCCTGTCGCCGCCGTGCTCCAGACCTTCTCACCCGTCTCTCTCTCGCCCTGCTCTCCTCTCCCGCTACCCTGCTCGCCGCGGGCTTCTCTCCCTGTCCCCTCTTGTCTGCCCCGCCTCCTAAACAAGCCAATCCCCTGGCTGTGGCTCGTGCGCGCCCCAATAGGACACATCCTGGTACATGACGTCACCCTCATTTGTGTGTGGTGTAACCAACCTTCACACCCGCGCCGCCCTCGTACATCCAGACGTGCAGACATGCCCACGCCCCACACTGTTCACACAGACCCACTCAACCAGCCTTTCCCCCTACCCATGCACTCAGACATACACACGCCAAGTGTAACAATATCAATGGAAAGCGAATAAAAGTCTGCTTCTTTTGATATGTTCCATGCTATAAGTTGTCTCACAACGTTTCACATGACGACAAGTTTAAGTGAATGCATATTTCTTTCTTCAGTCTCATAATGACATTTATTTAATGTGTTTTACTGTGTTTTATGTGATAATCTTATAGAACAAACATTTCGGAAGATAACAGTATATCATTTATACATGTATAACCAGAGGCGGCTCGTGATACAATACAATGGAGGGACTGCAAGCTTCACACAACAGTAGGATACACAAATTTTACCTATCTCAGGAATGAGTTGTAGTTGATGTTCACGGATTTCAGGGCACGGTAGTAGTGGTGGTGGTAGAAGGGATGGTGGGGGTGGTAGAGGGGATGGCTGAGGTGGTGATGGTAGTATACAGTATTACTTGAAAATAAAGTAGGTACCGCTTGATTTCAGTCTTTTCATTTAATGTCAGCTGGGATAAGTTGATGTTTTGCAAATACTTACTTGATTTTCCATCGTCATAAGGTAATTAAAGAAAGCACGATTTAACCGCACAGTCTACACGCACTGTAAACACGAGAGGGACGAGACTTAGCTGCCTCGACTGCAGCTCATTGTTTGTATAAGTGGCGCGGCGGCGGCACAGACGGAATCGTACAGCAAATATGAAAGTAACTTAAATTTTGGTCTGGTTTTAATGAAAATTCACTTAGTATCGTATTGAAAATAATGAAATAACATATAATTACTTTTTATTATGATATATTTGTTAGTAGTGTATCAATTCTTCTGTTTCTCTAAAGGATCATATAGACTAGGAATATAGGTAATCTCAAAATTTTACATGAGGGGTAATGATTTGTTACAAGCTGTCACCCATGCTAGGATTGAACCATGACACCTGAGCAATATTAGCTTGGATGACACTTGATATTTTGATTTGGGACCTCACAGTGGGTTATTTTGTGGAAGAGGTCAATCGCGAAATAACAGATTTTCTCGAAAATACAAAAATGTCAATAAAATGACCAATAATGCAGTTACAAACTTTATTTTGGTGTCTAAATGAGCAGAATAACAAGCCAGATTGTAAAAATTTTGCTTTATGCTATAATAATGAGTATAGACTAGGAATATTATATGAAAAGGGTCCAATCGCGAAATATCAGATTTTCTCGAAAATACAAAAATGTCAATAGAATGACCAATAATGCAGGTACAAACTTATATTTGGTGTCAAAAGGAGCAGAATAGCAAGCCATATTGTAAAAATATTGGTTTATGCTATAATAATGAGTAGATTTAATTACTTATTACAAACATAACATACATCTAGTGAAAATTTAAGTAACGCAACAGTGAACGATGGACGAAAAAGGCGCAACCATTCGGAAAAAACTCAATGATCTACTTAAGTCACATCTTCCTAACTCAAAATTTTAATTTATTTTTACCAATTCATTTACCTTAAGAACTCATTTCAAATATAAAGACTCTATACCTAAAGCCCTTATTTCTAACATAATTTACGAATTCAAATGTTCTAGCTGTAACGCTAGATACGTCGGCGAGACGACAAGGAATCTAACCCTTAGGCTTTCTGAGCATAAAGGTGTTTCTGCACGTACTGGTCGACCCATTTCTTCACCTTCGCAATCTGCAATCCGCTCACACTCACATGATTTAGATCACCCTTTTTCTATGAATGACTTTAGTATCCTATCCAAGGCACACTACCCTAGTGACACTAAATTATTAGAAACTATACACATCAAGCATTTGTCCCCTGATCTTAATAACCAAGTCATTTCACACCAACTACATATACTCAAATGACTACCACTGTTTCGATTGCCCGACTCTCGGTTCGATCGCCCCACACAAGCTGAAATGTCACCCACGAAACTAGTGTTCATTCAGTCCTCTACCAACTCAGACAGCATACACACCAAGGTCCGTTAAGTACAAATTATATTTTATTTACTAGTTAGTAATTTTAGATAATATAGGAATATTTTATTGTTTCTTAGAATTAATTTTTTAGATGTTCGCTTTTTAGCATTGCAATATATTAAATTTTTAACTATTTTTAGCCTGATGATGCCAAGTGCCTTGGCGAAACGTTGCGCATAAACAACCCCAAGTATGACGAGTGTCTTTGTCACCCTGAAACATCAAGATATATATATATATATATATATATATACATATATATATATACATATATATATATACATATATATATATACAAATTATATATATATATAACATATATATATATAACATATATATATATATCTATATATATATATATATATATATATATATATATATACATAATATATACATATATACATATATGCGTTATACATATATAATATATGATATATATATATATATATATATATATATATATTTAGATGTTTTCTTTCTTTGAAACAAATTACATTTTTTACAAAAAGGGGCCCAAAAAAGGTCATATTGAGGTTGACCTCAAAGAAAAAAAAGTGGAGGCCAACCTTCTCTGAAAAAGGCCAGTTTGGCCTTCTAAGGCCAAACCTGTTAACCCTGCTCGCCCCTGTGCACCTATATATGCCACACCCACCTTCGTCGGCCACCGTAACTTTGCCGTACAACCGCCGTGCATTGCCGTATAGCCACCGTACCCAAATCGCCGTACATTTCCATATCACCATCGTACATCGCCGTAGGTCACACCATGCGACACCGAATGTACCATGGGTCTGTCGTGCATATCCGAAAACTCAGCCGTAATCAACGTACAAGAAACGTAACATCACCGTACCACGAGTGAACCGTGGCCAAAAGTACACGGTACACGCCGATTTCAAGGCCGTCCTTTGCCGTGGCTCGAACCGTGAATGTGTGAAAGGGGCTTAAGGCTCGGCTTCCATTGCTCCACCCAAATACTTGGTGACGCCCCTGCCCCTTGTCCTCACTTAGTCAGGCAGATAGGTGTATCCATCATAAGAATTGTGGGTTTGAGACGTACAAGCATGAAATTTGGCACAGTCATAGATAATAACTAATGAATAATTCCAGATATGGACCCACTGCGAAACGTCCTATGATAGCCGTGGCGGCCATTTTACAAAATGACCGTTTTGGACCGGGATTATTTTTAACCGGATGACACAAATGCTTCTTTATGTTCTAATGAAATGACTCTAGATACACATATATGCCATAATTGTATCTCCAAATGACCACAATTTGCATTTGGTGTTGCCAGCAATGTCAATTAACCCCCCAGGGAGCGTAATAAGTGCTGACTCATCAAATTTCGGAACCTCCGTGTTCAGGAGTCAATGTTTCAGTGAAATTACAGGACCAAATTAACTAGTTGACAGGTAAGTACATATTTATTTTAAGTAAACCACTATTATCTATGACTGTGCCAAATTTCATGCTTGTATGTATAAACCCACAATTCTTATGATAGATACACCTATCTGCCTGACTTAAAAGTAACAAATTTAGTAACTGAGCAAATTATTTGGTGGCTAAGAGATAATTACACTTTCGTCATAATTATTTAAATGCCTGGTTTAGTAATATTTTATTTGGTTAAGTTGACAAAACGAATATGGTAAATTTAAACAGTTTCGTCTACAACAATACAGTTTGTTAACAATAATCTAAACTCAAAAGTTCTCAGCTAATTTCAGCTATGTATATAAATACAAATTACAGCAAATATATTGGACTGTTTTTTGTAAATGCATTTTAAATACATTATTCCGTAAGTTGTAAGCATTCAACAAGCTTCCAAGATTGATTTAGAGAGAAATAGTGAATAAAAAATAGGTTCCCCGTTATAGAGATGTCCCATCATCCCAAAAAATATATACCCAATAATATATGAAATGACAACAAGTTGCTCCGAACATTGAAGATTAGTGATATTGACATTATTAAGCACTAGCCGCAAAGCCGCCCTCCGGGCGGACTTTTTGGCTAGCTCCTGCGGAGGGCTATTGGTGAGCTTCGGCCCACCACCTGTGTTTGGTGGGCCGAAGGTCCACCAAACACAGACTCTCCAGATAGCCCCTTCTAGCTTTCCTGAAATCATGGATGTAGAAATATATGTATTAACGCCAACCCATTTACATCACCCCCAACCCATTACCCCCCACCCCCCACCCATTCACTCACCCATTACCCATCACCCCCCACCCATTCACTCACCCATTACTCATCACCACACACCCATTCACTCACCCATTACCCATCACCCCCCACCTATTCCCTCACCCATCACCCCCCACCCATTCACTCACCCATCACCCCACACCCATTACCCATCACCCCACCCATTCACTCACACATTACCCATCACCCTACATCAAGGTTTCCTCAATTCTCGCAACCCACTATTTGTTTTCACAATTCTCGCTAATAGGCTGCCAAAAAAAGAAAAAAAAAGTGATCGGATCATCTTATACGTGGTCTTAAAACCTTCCCCTGGTCGACCCGGTTCCAAAACTGTGCCATATGAGGGGATTGCGCCACGGGGGGCGGAACCTAGAGCGGACACACACACAGACACACTGTCGCTTATATTATTATAGATGAGTAAAGCACTGTAACGGTAACTTACTAGATAGTTCCAGTTTGATCTTGTTTATACGTCACAATTTTCTCCACCACACTGGCACAAAGCGGTACATTTCAAACTAGCTTGTTTGCACTTGCATCGTCCCTTGCAGCCTTTTTTGCATTTACAACAAATCAGCTCCCTTGATGAAGTGCTGGCTTCAGGAAGCATGGACCACAGGGGTTTCCAGTTGTGGGGATCGATCCATCCCCAATCCCCAGGTGAGGGCAGATCCATAACAACCTTGAGCATGTTTCCCCAGCAGTGGCCACCCGTGTACACAGCCCTCTTGATTTGTTGTACCAGTAGGGTGCCGCATAGAACATGTTCGAATACAACGTTTCCCTTATAGAAATACCGACCTAATATATTATTTCAAAATGTTTGTTAGGAACGAATGTGATCATATTGCACAATTCCGCCATCAAAGTAGGGCAAATCCAAGGAGTTTTCATATAAAGCGCCAAAATATCGTACACCAACAACACTGACACACACAACACTGACGCACAACTGTAATAGTAATACTAGTAACTGTAGTAGTAGTAGTAGTAGTAGTAGTAGTAGTAGTAGTAGTAGTAGTAGTAGTAGTAGTAGTCTAACCTTCCACTACGTCTGTTCCTCCTCCTCCTCTTCTTCCAACCACCACCACCACCACCGCACATCTATCTTCATATCTCCTCATTTATCACCTCCACCCCACCTCCCTCCTTCGCTACACACGCCAGGATAACTGTAACACATAATTCAAGGCCAAAGAGTGCATGGAATAAAGGAGAAATAAGGGTGAATAAGAGAGAGAGTGAGGCAGCCAAACTGATGTAACTTTTAGCAGCTGACATGTAGGTATTGCAGGATGGATATAGCCTTGTTAGAATCAGTGCAGAGAAGGATGACCAAAATTATTCAAGGGATGCGTAACTTTAGTTATGAGAAGAGATTGAAGCTATTAAATTTACACTCACTCGAGAGACGTAGAGTAAGTGGCGATCTGATAAAAGTTTTTAAGCGGATAAAGGGATTTCATAAAGGAGAGGTAGGAAAAGTTCTTACGGCTATTAACCAGGGTAGGACAAGATGTAACGGATTCAAGCTGGAAAAGCGTAGAAAAAAAAAAAGGGAGAAACTAGTTCACAAATAGGGTGGTAAATGATTGGCATGGCCTCAGTAGACAGGTAGTTAGTGCGGAGTCATTAGGGAGCTTTAAAGGGAGGCTAGATAAATTCATGGATGGGGATAAAAGGTGGATGTAGGTAGTGTTAAGTAACAGGAACTACCTCGTGTAGGTCTCACGGCCTCTTGTAGCTTCCTTATTTTCTTATGTTCTATAAGGGCAAGGGCCCGCGGATTCGTAGCAGCGTGCTGGCCACTACACCACAGAGGCGACGCATTCATATATGGGAACCCCAGAAACAAAGATTTGTTTAAGGCATTTTGGCTTGACGCATAATTTTCCAGTTCCGTAACTCGTGCGTTAAATGGGGCGGTAAGTAGTGTGGCATAAGCTGGCCTTTCAGAGTGTGGCACATCCTATGCATCCTTGTCTTATACCTCTGCTCATGTCTATTTATGTTTATTTGGCCTTTCCTGTATTTTTCATCATTTCTTTTTGTTTAAACATTTTACACAAGATTCTGCTGACAACTTTATAATTATATAAGGGTTCAATAAATATTTCTATCCTCCCATTGCGTCCATGTATAATTGTATCTCATAAAGAAGAATGAACAATCTAGACCCATTTACAGCACTGCCCACCAGACCAGTGCTGGGGCATTACCAGGCCAGGGAGGGTGGGCAGGAGGCAACACTGTCCACCACCACTCACTCCCACACAGGACACGCCACCACCCACAATGCCTCGGCACACATTTGTCCACACCACATCACACCACCTCAAAAGTGGATCCGCATGTGCCTAGAAATATCACCCCTAGTCTTGAAATGCTTCCCACAGACATCACATTTGAATTCCCTCAGGCCAGAATGTCTGAAGATATGTTGATTGAGTTCACTATTCAAAAAGAATCTTTTCCCACACTCTTCACATTCATAATTCCTTTCACAGTGTGTGTCAGGGTGTGTCTGGTGAGGGTAGACTTATGAGTGAATCTTTTCCCACACTCTTCACATTCATAATTCCTTTCACCAGTGTGTGTCAGGGTGTGTGGTGAGGTTAGACTTATCAGTGAATCTTTTCCCACACTCTTCACATTCATAATTCCTTTCACCAGTGTGTGTCAGGGTGTGTCTGGTGAGGTGAGACTTATCAGTGAATCTTTTCCCACACTCTTCACATTCATAATTCCTTTCACCAGTGTGTGTCAGGGTGTGTCTGGTGAGGTGAGACTTATCAGTGAATCTTTTCCCACACTCTTCACATTCATAATTCTTTCACCAGTGTGTGTCAGGGTGTGTCTGGTGAGGTGAGACTTATCAGTGAATCTTTTCCCACACTCTTCACATTCATAATTCCTTTCACCAGTGTGTCAGGTGTGTCTGGTGAGATGAAACTTTCGAGTGAATCTTTTCCCCACACTCTTCACATTCATAATTCCTTTCGCCAGTGTGTGTCAGGGTGTGTGTGGTGAGGGTAAACTTTTGAGTAAATCTTTCCCACACTCTTGGCATTCATGGCCCTTATCACCAGTGTGTGTCAGGGTATGTCTGGTGAGGGTAGACTTTTGAGTGAATCTTTTCCCACCACTCTTGGCATTCATGGCCCTTATCACCAGTGCCTTCAGGAAGATCAAACACCCCAGCCTGCCCACACCAGAGGCACACTGCTCCTGTGTGCTGTGGCCACATCCTACTGCTGCCTGTTCTTGCAGCCATCTCTGCAACACGACTTATGACAGGTCCGCTGCTCTTGTAGAGGCCCTCAGGGAAGCTGGGCTCAGCAAGGTTTCCCAAGGATACACTCAGCACTGTCCTTGAGGACGAAGGGATCAGGAGTGGGAAGCACCAAGGAGTCCCGTCAGAAGCACTGGGCAGTTCCCCTGTGAGCACCAAGCACAGCACAAAACAGTCACCTGAAACCGTGATGGAGGTGTCACCCAACAGGTAACTGTGTAATTACAGACAGGTATGCTGGGCTAAACAGCAAGGCAAAATCTGACTCAGTAAAATGCTTTTGTGTCCAACCATTATTTTATGGCGTCATAATGATATCTGCAGCAGCAGGACTATCTTATCACCTGTTGACTTCCCTTTACTCATACACTACTCTTTAAGGCGATCGTCCACGTGAAACAGCATTGGTGGGGAGAATAGGGGTGGGTTATCAGCAGCCACGCACCCTCCAGACTCACAGCCTCCTCCACGCACCACACTGGCTACAGCTCACTACTAGATGACTCCTTTTGCAGTGCTTAAGCTGTGTAGTAAACTCTGCAGTGCGAATCGACAATTTTGACGAATTGTAGACATGGGTAGTCTTTATAAATAAATAAATAAATAAATAAATAAATAAATAAATAAATAAATAAATATAGTATATATATATATATATATATATATATATAATATATATATTATATATATATATATATATATATATAATATATATATATATATATATATATATATATACACTTCTAATCATGTGCAGATATAGATGCCCATCACTGCGTGTTCGCACCTGCACTTTGCATGGTTCCATGTGTACAGTGAAAATATTGCGTGGTAATTACTCGTTCATCAGAAAACTAAATATATCAATGGAAAGCTAATTCAATACCGCTTCTTTTTATATACTCCATGTCAAAAGTTTTCTCACAAAATTATAAATGGCTACGAGTTTAGTGTATTTGAGTTCATGCATATTTATTCATATCTCATAATTATCTCATATTATTCATACTCATAATGTATTATTTATCTAACGTGTTTTTCGGTGCTTTATGTGATAATCACAAGGAACAAACATATCTGATGATATCAGTATATCATTTATTATACTGATCAACGTGTTGGGTAGGGGTAAATTACTCTGGCATTGATTACGTAACCTAACCTCATGGGGGGTTTAGCCCCCCAGACCCCCCTTGTGTATATTTTCATTTCCCCCGGCCTTTGTAGGGGTTAGAAATACTCCTTATGATGAGAACAAAACGTTCAGGATACCAGACACCACCCAGCGTGTTTTGGTTGTAACTGCACTTATACACACACACTCACAAAAAAATCTAACCTAACTGATCAAGTTATTGCTGGCATTTAATCCCTGAATGCAGAAACACGGGTAAAAGATGATTGGCAGCGAGCGAAGCGAGCTGCTTCTTACCATAAGACCCGTGGAACCAAGTTTAAGCTAAAAAGTGAATAACTACTCCTAAATATTGTCGGATTGAGCTGAAAATTGACATGCAAGTAGTGCTGTCAAAATCAATGGGGTCTGTGAAACAAAATTTTTGCGTAGAACAAGCCCTTAATGAGTAATTAGCGTAATGAGTTAATTGGCTGAAACGTGGTTCGCTGCCACGTTCCAGCCACAAGAACTGAGCCAAAAGCAAAGGGGCCAGAGGCTGGACGCCTATACTTGATAAAATACATATATTGGGTACTGTATAAGGTTATAATGGACGAGGACTTTGCGGTCGTTTTCAGAGAATCTGACTATTTTTCCTGACCTACAATAGGTGCTATATCTAATGGTGATATCTTTCTTTTGCACAAACCCATAGTTTTCATTAAAAAAAAAAAAATCACCGAATTTTATGGTACCGTTGCCATTAAAAACACTGAATCTCCATCAGAAAAAGCACTAAAACTTGGCCGAGAAAAAATAGTCAGGGTCTTATAGGTTTTAACGAAACCTATAAGGTTAGGTTAGGTATACTTTGTAGTTAAGGTTAGGTTAGGTTTCATTAAAACCTTGAAGGTTAGGTTAGGTTTCATTAAAACCTTGAAGGTTAGGTTAGGTTTCATTAAAACCTATAAGGTTAGGTTAGGTTTCGTTAAAACCTATAAGACCCTGACTAATTTTTCCCGGCCAAGTTTTAGTGCTTTTTCTGATGGAGATTCAGTGTTTTTAATGGCAACGGTACCATAAAATTCAGTTTTTTTTTCTTTTTCTATGGGTTTGCGCAAAATAAAACTATTTCCATTAGAAAAAGCACCTATTGTAGGCCAGGAAAAATAGTCGGTGTCTCTGAAAACGACCGCGAAGTCCTCGTCCATTCTTACCCAGGTTATAATAGATGAGGACTTCGCAGTCATTTTCAGAGACACCGACTATATTTTCCTGGCCTACAATAGGTGCTTTTTCTAATGTAGATAGTTTTATTTTGCATAAACCGTTTAAAAAAAAAAAAAAAAAAAAAAAAAAAAAAATAGTCAGTCTCTGAAAACGACCGCGAAATCCTCGTCTATTATTACCCTATAGAATATCAAGATAAGAAACTGGAACTGTCGCCGAAAAAAGGAACACACAGAAACGTAAAGAATGGAACACTCGCCGACGGCGGCGAGAATTCCGCTGCCGCTGGACGAGTTTCAAGTGTGTGGGCGTAACCAGCTGTCACTGCCTCGGCACTTGAACCCAGACCAGCTTGAGGTGATGGCAGGACAGTGGCAGTAGCCAGGTGGTGGGCGTAACCAGCTGTCACTGCCTCGGCACTTGAACCCAGACCAGCTTGAGGTGATGGCAGGACAGTGGCAGTAGCCAGGTGGTGGGCGTAACCAGCTGTCACTGCCTCGGCACTTGAACCCAGACCAGCTTGAGGTGATGGCAGGACAGTGGCAGTAGCCGGGTGGTGGGCGGCCGAGACACCAGGAAAAGACTGTGTCTGCCACCTCGGCCCAAGCGGAAAATCTTAAGAACAAGGGCTCCACGCTAAGCTGACCCAAATGTTGGCTCTACGTATTATACTTACTGTCCTTAACACATCTGTTTAGATTTTAATGAGTACCGATCCTTACTTTGCCTACATGTCCGATATTAAATTTCAGGTTCTTGAGAAAAACAGCGAGACGCGCAATTAATGGACGACGAGTTTGAGAAAGCAGTGCGTATCTAAGTAGTAGGTATAACCTAGGGGGGGTCAAGGGGAAGGCGGAGCCCCTCCGTTAGGTTAGAGTAGAGTAGAGTAGGTCAGGTCAGGTCAGGGCAGGTTAGGTCAGGGCAGGTTAGGTTAGGGCAGGTTAAGTTAGGGCAGGGCAGGTCAGGTCAGGTTAGGTTAGTGCACAGCACGAGGGACTCGAGGAGGGGTGTTAGGTTAGGTCTGTAGAGTTTTGTCATCTTTAGAATAAAGGCTCAACCTCCTATCTTCTTCTTCTTATGGACAACAAGCTCGGGGACATGGTAGGAAACCGGGTTTTTGGGTGGGGGAGCACACATAAAGGAAATGTGGCCCCCTACAAAAAATCTCTAAACTAGGGAAATTTCCCTAGTTCATAGACTATCGGGGCCATATTATTATCTCCCCGATAGTCTATGAACTAGGGAAATTTCCCTAGTTAAGTGATTTTGGCCAATTTATAGTTTCACCCAACCAACGATTTTCTGATGCGCCTTATGTTTTTCTGGTGTATTTTTGTGTGTTTTGAATGAATCTGCTAACCGTTTCTGTTGCAATTTTTTTTTTTTTTGCAAAAATGACAAAAAACAACAAAATTAACCTAAACTTAACCTAACCTTTGCCCATACCATACCATACCTAACCTAACCTAACCTTTACCTAAGTAAAAAAAAAAAAAAAAAAAAAAAAAAGTATTATTCTAGTGTTTGCCCTCACTCCCCTCTCCCACAAAACAAGCTGGGGGACCTGGGGAATGCGGGATATTTGGCTGGGGTACAAAATATGCGTTGCAACCACATAGTTTTTGAGTTGGGGGTGTTGTAAAAATTCCCTAGATCCAGGGAAAATTCTTTGGATTTCTTCTGAGTCCAGAGACGTGTGAACCTGACGATCCTCACATAATGATGACCGAAGTGTCGAGAACCCCCCCAACCCCCCGCTAAGAGGTTAGGTTAAATTTGTTTAGGTTTGGTTAGATTTGGTTAGGTTAGGGTAGGTTATATTTGGGTAGGTTAGGTTAGATTTGGTAAGGTTAGGCTAGATTTGGTTAGGTTAGTTTAGATTTAGTTAGGTTAGCTTAGGTTAGTTTATCGGTGGGTCAAGCCCCCGCTAGGTTAGTTTAATTTTGGTTAGGCAAATTTCTCCAATTTAAGGAAATGACCCTACATCTAGGGAATTTTACCCCCCTACACAACTCTTAAATTAGGTGTTTCCGACGCATAATTTGTTCCCCACCTGAAAACCCAGCATTCCCACAGGTCCCCAAAGCTTGTTTGGAGGAAGTGGGAGAGTCTGGGCAAACACTAGAATTTTACCAAAAAAAAGTAACTTTACCTTAAAAAAAAAAAATAAAAAAAAATAATTGCGACAGAAACGGTTAGCAGATTCATTCACAACACATAAAAACACCAGAAAAACATAAGGCGCATCAGAAAATCGTTGGTTGGGTGAAACTATAAATTATCCGTGATATTTTTGGTGGGCCATATTTCCCTTATGTGTGTGTGCTCCCCCAGCCAAAAACCCCGGTGTCCCCCATGTCCCCGAGCTTGTTGGCCATAAGAAGAAGATAGGGGGTTAGCAAGCGAAGACGTCAAGGGGAGGCCCGGCGTCCACCACCCCAGCCCCTCCGGACGGAGGGAGTCCCAGGGCAACACAGGGGGAGTCTACGACGGAGTGGGACAGGTAACGAGCCACGAAGCACGAGGCCGTACTCCACTGTCCCCCTTCCCGTACCCTCTCCAAGGAATGGTGCGGAGGAAAGGCCAGAGGACGCAGCAACAACCCCGGACGTCATGGGCGCGAGGGGCGTGACCCGGATCCGCCGACTCGATGACGCCCCGGAGCCGGCCTGGCAATCCCCCTGGTGGTGAGGGGACGACCAGTGACAGGATCGCGGAACAGGAACTGCAGGTCACACGCCCAGGCTCGGAAGCATCCAGGTACACCGGAGCGCCGAACCGGCACAAGGGTGTGCGGCGTCCCCAGGCCAAAGG
>JACEEZ010025524.1:0-40000 GCA_016584305.1 Chionoecetes opilio
GTGTTTTTGTGTTTGTGTGGTGTGTGGTGTGTTGTGTGTGTGTGTTGGTGTGTGGTTTGTGATGGTGTAGTGTGAGTGTGTTGTGTGTGTGTGTGTAGTGTGTGTGTTGTGGTTGTTTGTGTGTGTGGTGTGTTGTGGTGTGCGCGCGCGCGCGCGCGTGCGTGTGTATGTGTGTGTGTGTGTGTGTGTGTGTCTTGTTCTTACCTGGTCTTCCTTTCTATTGATACAGGTTTTATACAAGAAAGATAATTGAATTTTTGTCTTTATGATTGTTTTTTTTTTTCTCTCTCTCTCTCTCTCTCTTCTTCTCTCTCTCTCTCTCTCCTCTCTCTCTCTCTCTCTCTCTCTCTCTCTCTCCTCTCTCTCTCTCTCTCTCTCTCTCTCTCTCTCTCTCCTCGCTCTCTCTCTCCCCTCTCTCTCTCTCTCTCTCTCTCTCTCTATATATATATATATATATATATATATAGCCTCTCTCTCTCTCTCTCTCTCTTCTCTCTCTCCCCTCTCTCTCTCTCTCTCTCTCTCTTCTCTCTCTCTCTCTCTCTCTCTCTTCTCTCTCTCTCTCTCTCCCCTCTCTCATGCCTTTCTTCTTTATCCTTTTTCCTTAATATCTTGCTCCTTTCCTTTTTTTCTCTTTCTTAGGCTCTAAAATATACCTTCTTCCCTCCCTCGCCCCCCTCTCTCTCCCCTTCTCTCCCTCTACCCTCTCATATAGCTGTGAATGCACTTGTAATTTCCATGATCCTCTTGAGACACAACACCATAGTATTATTTTTTCTTTTTCTTTTTCTTTTTTTCATCCACTTCTTCTTCTTTTTTTCATCCACTTTTTCTTCTTTCTTTCCTTGTTTTTTCTTTCCTTTGTAATGCTCTAACTGCACTTGTGTTTCTATGTTCTTCTTGACACACACACAATACCATGATCTATAAATATTTGGAGGTTTTATTGGACTATCTAATAATCTATCTATAATACAACCTAGAAAAAAAAGGAAGAAAGATAATACCATACAGGCGCCATAGGCTCAAACGTAAAAAAACACGAAATCTGATACGTGTATAGTACTGTAACTTGTGCTTGTGGGCTCTTCGGACCCATGTATTGATGTTTGTATATTATACAACATGTGATTGCAAACTCCAATCGTGTTGTTGCTATCGTTGGTCACTGGTCAAAGTGCCTCGGAGTATACCACGTTCCGTGTGATTCTAATCCTTTGTGTTCCGTGTGACTCCAACACACACACACCCGTCAGAATGGCTCGATTGGTAGAGTTGTTGTCTCGCGTGTAGCGTCCCTGCATTCGGTCAGCGGTTCGAGCCCACCAAGTTCGTCCAGGCGTGAGGGCGCTTTGTGTAGTCAATAACCTTGTAGTTGGTACTTGCAAAGTGTCTAGATATGATCAAAGTATCTTATCTTACCAACCCACACAATCACACACGCACACAAACGTCCATGAGTCTACTGAGTTTGTGGAATGCGGCAAGACGTTACCACATAGTTTTTCCGGTTATCTAATACTCCTTAAGTGTTTCTAGCTCAAAACCCCCTTCAAAATTATTCAATCGACATGGGACCAAGCCGCTTACTACCTACGATTTATTTGCAATTTTTTTTGTCTACTCTCATCAAAATTGAATTTACAGTTTCGGCTACCCACAACAGACAGACAGACACACACACACACGGCTACTCCTATAGTATATTAGACAAGTGCTTGTGGGCCCTTCGTACCCATGTATTGATGTTCGTAGTACACACAGTCACACACACTCACACACACACACAAACGGACTCGCACGCACGCACACACACATGCACACACACGCACACAAACACACACACACGCATGCATGCTTGCATGCTTGCACACACACACACACACACACACACACACACACACACACACACACACACACACACACACACACACACACACACGCAAACAAACTGTAAGTACATGAGTCTACGGAGTAAGTGACATGCGGCAAGACGTTCCCGAAGAGTTTCTTCCTGTCATCTAATACGCCTAAAAGTGTTTTTAGCCCAAAACCCCCTTAAAAATGATGCAATCAACATGGGACCAAGCCAATTACCACCTACGATTTATTTCCAATTTTTTTAGTCTAATCGCATCAAAATTGAATTTACAGTTTCGTCTACCCAAAACAGACAGACAGACACACAGACACACGGCTACTCCTATAGTATATTAGATGCCCCGCTGTGACCTGTGTACAACGTGTTTTTCTTTTATTCGTGTATTTGTTTGGTGAAAAAAGTTTATGTGGAAAAAAAGTTGTTTGATATTATCGTAAAAAAAAAGTTGGGGTAAAATGATGAGGTATTGTGGCATATGAACCCATGTCTCTCGCTTTCTCTCTCTCTCTCTCTCTCTCTCCTCTCTCTCTCTCTTCTCTCTCTCTCTCTCTCTCTTCTCCTCTCTCCCCCTCTCTCTCTCCTCTCTCTCTCTCTCTCTCTCTCTCTCTTTTCTCTCTCTCTCTCTCTCTCTCTTCTCCTCTCTCTCTCTCTCTCTCTCTCTCTCTCTCTCTCTATCTCTGTCCCAGCAATGAAGAGAGAAAGAACCTCATAAAGAAGAGAATAGGAGAGCTGAATAAAAAGATCCAAGAACTCCGGCCTGTATACCGTGAGCTGGAAGATAAATGGGACAATACTGATGACATCGAGGCCGCCTTAAAAGAGAGTACTGACACATTTTTTAAAGAGATGACAAACCAGCACAAAAGCTTCATAAGCAGAGCCAACCAAAAAAAGCTGATTAAGCTTAATGGCGACCACCTTAAGTACCACCGTCTCACCAAAGGCTACATCAACCTTATTAACAAAGTACCTACGCCAGACCAAGAAGAACTACTTAATATGGGTCTCAACTGCCACATGATGTCAAAACCCAAGAAATTCCAAATACGAATCGAATGCGAAGTACTCATCGATGATGTTGAGAAACTGGAGAAAAAGGGAGACGTCACCATCGATCCTGCCTTCAAGCAAGAAGTCATCGCAGAAGCTTCCAAAACAAGAGGAAACCACAGAAGTAGCATCGTCGAACAAAAACACATTGACGCCGCGAAATAGCTAAAATCAGACCCAGACATCACTATCAGGCGAGCGGACAAAGCTGCTGCGTACGTTATCATAAACACCTCCGAATACCTCAACAAGATCGACGACATCCTCAGCGACACTACGAAGTTCGTAAAGATCAACAAAGACCCCACGGAAGCACTCAAGTTAAAAATCAACAAATTGATAATTATGAACAATTCTGCCAGCACCACCATCAAATTTGGAAAGCTCTCTGGTGAATACGGCATGGGTTACTGCTACGGCAATATCAAGACACACAAGCCGGGCAATAAACTTCGTCCTATAATATCCCAAATACCGACGCCGACGTACCACCTCGCAAAGAAGCTGTGTGCTATTTTGACTCCATACACACGCAATGCCTACAGCCTTCAATCAGCATCAGAGTTTATCAACATACTCAAGACCCACAACGCCAGAAGTGCAATCGCTTCGCTTGATGTCGAGTCCCTCTTCACCAACGTAACCGTTGACCGTACAATCAACTACATCATCGACCAGGTGTATAACAATGACTCCATCCCCCGCTTGACGTCCCGGAACCTGTACAACGTGGACTCCTCGAATGCTGCACTAAAGAAGGACCTTTTAACTCTCCCCGAGGGAGCAAATATCAACAAATAGACGGCGTCGCTATGGGCTCTCCCTTAGGAGTATTGCTGGCAAACTTCTTCATGGGCTGCTTAGAAGAAGAAGTATTCAAGAAAATAAGCAAGCCCGACATATATTGGCGCTACATCGATGACATCTTTATCAAAACGAAAAGTCACTACGAAGCAGAACAGCTGAAGCTCTGCCTACAAGATACTTCAGGCCTCACCTTCACCATAGAAAGCAGCTCAGACATATCAATGCCGTTTTTGGACGTCCTTGTAACGCAGAAAGAAGAATCATTCATCAAAAACGTCTACGTGAAGCCAACGAACACCGGACACTGCCTCAACGGAGAAAGCGAATGCCCGCAGAGACATAAAGACTCCACAATCGGTGCTTACATCAGAAGAGCTCTCACACACTGCAGTACATGGCAACTTATGCACAAAGAAATCAAGCGATCCACTCAAGTCCTCATCAACAACGGCTTCAGCGAGAGAAACATCAACCGTCAGACTAAGAAAATCATGGAGAACTGGTACAGCCCTAACGCCACAAAAAAGAGTCAGGGCATAACTATTTTCTACCGGGCTTTCTTCTCCACCGCTCACCAGGAAGAAGAAAGAATAATATCACAAATCGTCAAACGTAATGTGAAACCTGCAGACCCAGAGAGGAGAATAAAACTACAAATGTATTACAAAAACAAGAACACCAGCAACCTCCTTCTCCGTAACAGCCCAAACCAGACGAAGGAGACAAAACAAAAGTCCCATGTCGTATTATATAGGATCACTTGCAAAAGAGGAAACTGTGAAGTCCTCCCCTCATCCTACATCGGCATGACGACAACGAAGCTGTCTCCACGTCTTACCTGCCACCTAACTTCCGGAGTCCCAAAAAGTCACCTATTAGAAAAACATGGCATCATCATCACAAGAACATTATTAGAAGAAAATACGGAATTGGTCGACATGTGTACAGATGTGCGGCGACTTCCAATTCTAGAAGCACTATACATAAAAGACATCAATCCCAAGCTTAACGTACAGGCAAACTACCTACAAGCTCTACCAAGCATGAAAAGAACAAAGGCTAATAACAGCCTACTCACAGAGAAACAAAGCGAGGAGTCAACAACCAATAAGCGTCACCCACTCACGGAGACATAAATCAACGAGAAGCAAAAGCTATCTACCAATCAGCGCCGCCCACTAGAGTGTGCGGCAGCCAGACTTCATCAATAAATAGCGCTTCACTCCTCAACTAAATCATGCTCACCTCTACAATTGAGGAGAAAACATCTTCCACATGCTGCTGAAGAAGGGTTCTTAGACCCGAAATCGCGATACAGCAAAAATGACAAGCTACGGCAAAGCCATAAAAGTTATTACAAAAGAGAATAAGACACTCTTAAGACTAAGAGAAAATATCTTTAAAAAGATAATAAACGCTGAACTATTTATCATTTTTAACGAGATCTGTCTCAGAAAATATCTCCTGCCCGTATATATACTCTCTCTCTCTCTCTCTCTCTCTCTCTCTCTCTCTCCTCCTCTCTCTCTCTCTCTCTCTCCTTTTCTCTCTCTCTCTCTCTCTCTCTCTTCCTCTCTCTCTTATCTATATATATATATATATATATATATATATAGATATAATCCCTCCTTTCTCTCTTTCTCTCTCGCTTTAAAAAACCCTCTTATTCGTCCTCCATTTCCTTCCTTCTTTCCCGCTATTTCCATTTCTTTGCTTCCCTCACATTTTTCAACTCCTGTACATTTATGAGAGATATAGATAGAGATAGATAAAGCGAGAGAGAGAGAAAAAAAATAATAAGGCACGCACTCCACAGCCTCACGCAATATATTTTGTGAGTCTTGACCAAAGTTTCTGTCGTTGCTGCTAAAGATAAAGAACATTTAGTTATGAATCTTCAGTTTTTATTCTTCTTTTTCCCGTTCTAGGTGGAAACAACACACACACACACACACGTGAATATACATAGGTAGCTTATGTAAAAAATGAATAGGTTTACAAAAATAACTGAAACGCATTGTTATATTCACGCTACACATCGGGTCGGGGAAGTGCCGCACAGGGCAGATTTTTCGAGACATTGCTTCAGGTTGTTGTCTCTCTTATAAACATGCAAACACAAGCACAAACCACTTATAGTCTGCATACTTTATGGACACACATACTTTTTCTCTATATATGTATTTGTGGTGTATGTGTTTGTGTGTGTGTGTATGTGTGTGTCAAAGCCTTACCCCAATACATCGAAAACCTTTTAGATGTAACACAAAACTCCCTTTCTTCACACTTACCAAAACAAAACACGTCAAAAGCCACTCCCTCGGGACTCTTTCTACCAAGGCAGCTCCTCACAAATGTCTCTGTGTGAACCTCGCTACGTCACATCTTCACATCAACTCGTATCTCTTATCGATATAACTATATTTCCGTTATTTCCTTCAGTATAAACAACTTTCTTGCACCTGAATCTTCACTTCATCGTATTTTTCCCTCTTCCTACCTTCGCATTTCTTCTAAATTCCTGTTCTTTTTTCCTATCCTTCTTTCAGGCATACTTTACTGTCCTTCCTTTTCTCTTCTATACCCTACATTTTTCACTCTTCCTACTTTCGCACTTCTAAATTCCTATTCCCTTTTTAATTCCCCTTTTAGACGACCCTTACAACTCTACTTCCTATCTTCTGTACCCTATATTCCTCATATTTCCTTTCTCTCACTTATGTTTCCTTTACCACTACCTCTCCCCACCTTCTCCTAAATATTTATCTCTCCTTAACCTCACTACCTTTACCTCTGCACTCTCAACCCTTACTATACAGGTAACAAAACCCCACCTACCACCCTGTCCTTTCCTTCACTACCACCTCCACACCTTCTCCTAACTGTTTCTCTCTCCTTAACCTCACCACTTTTACCTCTGCACTCTCAACCCCTCCCGACCCTTCCTACAGGTAACAAAACTCAACCCACTATGCCACATCAGGTAAAATAGCCTCACTAAACCCCCCTTCACGCCTTCTCCTAAATGTTTATCTCTCCTTAACCTGACTACCTTTACCTCTGCACTCTCAACCCCTGCTATGGGGAGTTTTCAAAGCTAAGCCGCCAGATGTCTCTCGCGCATCTCACATCCACTGCCCTTTGAGCGTGAATGATCTATCATTTACCGTAAACTCCCTGTACTTTTTCGGGACATATCAGAATTGCCCTTCAATACAACAGCTGAAACAGTTCTTAATAAAAAATGTAGTTTATCATTTTGTTTTTCAGCACTTGAAGAAAATATTGGCAAAACATAGAATACTTGAAAACTCAATTTCTTAAAATCGTCATTTCATGGAAACACTGCACGTTCAAGCTGAATGAAGCTTCAGGAAGTATGTACTTGTATGTAAGCTTTCGCGAGTACCTGTTTGGATGTGTCTGTCTCTTTTTGCGACGAACATTTAACCAAGAAATAGTGTGGCGTTCAGCATCTCCGAAGAAACCATCCAGATGTCGGGATCTGATATCAGTCACTTCTTCTTATCCAACGGCTGGGGGGAAGAGTCTTGTTTTGTTCTTGTTTTAGGGCTGCGAGGATCCCTTGGGGAACACTATGAGCCCTGATGATGTCCTATGATGCTATTACAGGCGTGGTAGTTGATTTGTCTCCTCAGGAAGGCACAGGTGAGGCAGATAACGGCGGATGCATGCGTTCCTGCAGCCCGCTCTTTTTCAAGACTACAAGTAACAAGACCCATGTATTGTTTTCGATAGAGGACTGTTCGTTGAGGTGCCAATTACTTAAATTACTTCTTGGTTAAATGTTCGTCGTAAGAGGACATATACACCAAACAGGTACTCAGTGAAAGCTTACATACAAGTACATATTTCCCTGAAGCTTCATTCAACTTGAACGTGCAGTGTTTCCATGAAATGACGTTTTTAGAAATTGAGTTTTCAAGTATCTATGTTTTGCCAATATTTTCTTCAAGTGCAAAAAACAAAATGATAAACTACATTTTTTATTAAGAACGTTTCAGTTTTGTATTGAAGGGTAATTCTGATATGTCCCGAAAAATTTACAGGAAATTTTACGGTAAATGATAGACCATTCCGCTCAAAGGGGCAGAGGATTATGAGAGCGCGAGAAACAGGCTTGAGCGTGAGCTTATTAGAAAACTCCCCATTGGTAAGGAACCCCCACCCACTGCACTGTCCTTTCCTTTGCTACCACCTCCACACCTTCTCCTAAATGTTTCACTCTCTTTCTTAACCTCACTACCTTCACCTCTGTACTTTCAACCCCTCCTATTGGTAACATAACCCCACCTACTACCCTGTCCTATGCCACATCAGGTAAAATAGCCTAACTAAACCTACCTCCACACCCCCCGTCACGTAACAAATAGCAATGGTGACAGGTCGTCATTTGCCATTTTGGAGTTTGTGTCCCGTTTGTGTCTCGTCGCTGTCGTGTCCATTGCGATCCCGGGGCATTTTTGGGAAGCGATTTCACTGTGAGTGTTGACGGTTTGTGTGTTTGTGTGTGTGTGTGTGTGTGTGTGTGTAATACCAGACCAGCGGCGGTTTTGAATGATTGCGAGGCTTTCTGATCTACGTACAGCTGAATGGGGGGATAAAAATAATGTGTATATGTGTGTGTGTGCATGCATGACAGGAGAATTATGACGTTGGTGAATCGTTTGTCCTGCGGTGATATCTGTGAACAATAACAATAACAGCAACAATAATACTGATTTGGCAGCAGTAGTAGTATTATATCTACAGTTTCTACTTTTATGATTATTATTACTACTACTACTACTATTACTCCTACTACTATTCTACGTAATACTAATACTCCTACTATATTTATTACTCCTTCTTCTACTACTATACTGCTACAACTCATGGCTCTACTACTCCTTCTACTTCTACTACTACTAATACTCCTTACTACTACTACTACTACGACTACTACTAACTACTATTACTACTACTACTACTACTACTACTACTACTACTACTACTAATCATAAGTGCAACAATATTAAATGCCACACGTAAACACTTTATATTCGCGAGAAAACACTGATACTTCACTAAAGATGAACTATTACGTTGATATAATGGGACACAGGAATGCAAAGAGGGACGAGGAAGCAATAGTCTGCAAGGGAAAAAACCCAAATTATTTCTGCCCGGACGGAGAATCGAACCTACGTCCTCTCGCAACTCTAGTCTTTATAGTTGTATAAATAGATCATGCTAACCACTACACTATCTGGCCGCTAAAACAATGATAATAAAGTAATAAGATGAAGGTGAGGATGATGAGGAGGAGGAGTAAAAAAAGAATCAAGAAGAAAAAGAAGATAATGATGTAAAAGAGGTAGAGAAGCAAGAAGAAGAAGAAGAAAAAGAAGAAGAAAGAGCGGAAGAAAATTTTGATAAAGACGAAGATGAAGTATAATAAATAAAATAAAATAAAATAATACTAATAAGGATAGTATTAGCAATAATAATAATAAGCATATAAGTCCACCTACACACATAAGTATTCGCATTCTCCATATAAAACACCAATACAATGTCTCACAATATTTTTCTCCTTTGTTAATACTTTCAGCAACTCCACAACATATACTATACTCTCACCCTCGAAAATGCTATATATATTTGCATACCAGGCAGGACATGGCGCAATGGTAAAGCTCTCCCCTCGTAATCACAGACACCATGGTTCGAGTCCCCATACTTGTCGAGTGGATTAAAGTTTCCCGTGTAGATACATAAGCATTTTGTGTGTATGTGTGTGTGTGTGTGTGTGTGTGTGTGTGTGTGTGTGTGTGTGTGTGTGTGTGTGTGTGTTGTGTGTGTGTGTGTGTGTGTGTGTGTGTGTGTGTGTGTGTGCGTGTATGTGTGACTGTGTGTGTGTGTGTAGGAGTCTATCTGTGTGTGTGTGTACTGTGTAGGAGTGTGTAGGAGTGTGTGTGTGTGTTTGTGAATGTGTGTGTGTGTGTGTATGTGTATGTGTGTGTGTGTGTGTGTGTGTGTGTGTGTGTGTGTGTGTGTGTGTGTGTGTGTGTGTGTGTGTGTGGGTGTGTGTATGTGTGTGTATGTGTGTTGTTGTGACTGTGTGTGTTGTGACTGTGTGTGTGTGTGACTGTGTGTGTGTGTGTGTGTGTGACTGTGTGTGTGTGAGACTGTGTGTGTGTGAGACTGTGTGTGTGTGAGACTGTGTGTGTGTGACTGTGTGTGTGTGACTGTGTGTGTGTGTGTGTGTGTTGTGTGTGTGTGTGTGTGTGTGTGTGTGTGTGTGTGTGTGTGTGTGTGTGTGTGTGTGTGTGTGTGTGGTGTGTGTGTGTGTGTGTGTGTGTGTGTGTGACTGTGTGTGTGTGTGTGTGTGTGTGTGTGTGTGTGTGTGTGTGTGTGTGGGTGTGTGGGTGTAATACCAGGGCAGCGGCGGATCCGAATCATTGCGAGGCTTTCTGATACGTACAGCTGAACGGCGGAGTATAAAATATGTGCGTGCGGCTGCGGCGTGTGCGTGCGTGCGTCGTGCGTGCTGCGTGCGTGCGTGCGTGCGTGCGTGCGTGCGGCGTGCGTGCGTGTGCGTGCGTGCGTGCGGCGTGCGTGCGTGCGTTGCGTGCGTGCGTGCTGCGTGCGTGCGTGCGTGCGTGCGTGCGTGCGTGCTGCTGCGTGCGTGCGTGCGTGCGTGCGTGCTGCGTGCGTGCGTGCGTGCGTGCGTGCGTGCGTGCGTGCGTGGTGCGTGCGTGCGTGCGTGCGTGTCTGCGTGCGTGCGTGCGTGCGTGCGTGCGTGCGTGCGTGCGTGGTGGTGGTGTGTGTGTGTGTGTGTGTGTGTGTTGTGTGTGTGTGTGTGTGTGTGTGTGTGTGTGTGTGTGTGTGTGTGTGTGTGTGTGTGTGTGTGTGTGTGTGTGTGTGTGTGTGTGTGTGTGTGTGTGTGTGTGTGTGTTTTACAGGGCTGGAATACAATGGCTCTCCAACAGGTACCGTAATAAACACACCTGGGCGGCCTAGAATGGGAATATTCCAGGCAATATAACCCAATGGAGTATACGAGGAAAGGTAGAAAATGAAAATAACAATATAAAAAACGCGGAACCATTATAGAAACCATTTACACCTCTATATATAAAGTTTCCTTATATATTTGTTTTACTTCTCTGTCAACACGGGGTTTGGAAATAGTGATAAATTGCTCTTGTGTACCCGCCCTTTAATCCCAAAATTTCACTTATGAACTGACTTAGATAAAAAGAAAATATTTATCACATTATTTTAATATACACATTAGAGGAACAAAAACACAAACAAAAAATACACAAAGACATGAGGTTAATAAACACATACAGATGAGGTTATTTCCAAGATGAGTAAGATGAGTGAGATGAGACAAGGTTTAAAGATTTTAAGATCATGTCTACTTAAATATCCTTTAAAATACGATCTGGTGTGATAATAAACGAGATAAATTAAAAACGAAATAACGAAAATATAAACAATAACGACACGAAATAACCACGATAACGTTAATATATATGTATAATGTATATAATAACATATAATGATAACGAAATAAAAAGAAAAGAGAAAAAGAAAGATGGTAAGAGTGATGAGAGAAATGATGGAGATGAGAAATAAAGGAACCGGAAGGAGATCAATTAATATGTTGATGAAGGAAAGAAATAAAAAAAAATGTTAAGAGTGATGGAAGAATACTATGAGATGAGAAATAAAGGAACCGGAAGTAGGTAAAGAGAAAAGGCGGTGCGAGGGAATGATACAAGAGGAAGATGAGAAAGGAACAATTAAGGGAGGAAGGGAGTAGCATAAGAAGAGAAAGTAATAAACAGAAATAGGTAAGAACAAGAACAGGTGATAATGAGAGAGAGAGAGAGAGAAGAGAGAAGAGAGAGAGGAGAGAGAGAGAGAGAGAGAGAGAGAGAGGAGAGAGAGAGAGAGGAGAGAAGAGAGAGAAGAGAGAGAGAGAGAGAGAGAGAGAGAGAGAGAGAGGAGAGAGAGAGAGAGAGAGAGAGACGAAGAGAGAGAGAGAGAGAGAGAGAGAGAGAGAGAGAGAGAGAAGAGAGAGGAGAGAAGAGAAGAGAGAGAGAGAGAGAAGAGAGAGAGAGAGAGAGAGAGAAGAGAGAGAGAGATGAGAGAGAGAAAGAAAAAAAAAAAGAGCAAATACATATACCGGAAAAGATAAGACAAGCAAGATGTATATTAGAAGATAAGAGAGAAATTAAAGATGGCATTTCTCTCTCTCTCTCTCTCTTTCTCTCTTCCACCCCTCCACCTCCCCCCAACCTTTCTCTCACCTCTTCACTCTCACCAGGAAAAATAGAAGCACGGAGATACCCACCATTCTGAAGCAAATAGCCGCATGGAAATTTTATTGGATGATACAAAAACGGAAAGTGCAAAACTATCTGACAGCAAGAGAGAGAAAAAAATATATTTAATAAGGAGTAGAAACAAAATACGAAGGAAGAAAAGAAGGGAGAGAGGAAAGAAAAGAAGGAAAGAGCAACGGAGGGGAGAAGAGATAAGGAGGTAGAGAAGGAAAGAAGTAGTGAGAAGGAATGAGGAATAATGAAGGAAGGAAGGAAGGAAGGAAGGAAGGAAGGAAGGAAGGAAGGAAGGAAGGAAGGAAGGAAGGAAGGAAGGAAGGAAGGAAGGAAGGAAGGAAGGAAGGAAGGAAGGAAGGAAGGAAGGAAGGAAGGAAGGAAGGACGGAAGGAAGGAAGGAAGGAAGGAAGGAAGGACGGAAGGAAGGAAGGAAGGAAGGACGGAAGGAAGGAAGGAATGATATGCAGATATATGGATGGTAAAAACATATTTGTACTTTGTGGTCTTGTAGTGTTTGTGTTGACAGATAAAAATATAATTTAGGAAAGAGAAATTGAAAGAAGGAAGGAAAGAAAGGAAATAAAAGTGAAGTGAGGGTATTGGGTATTAAGGTAAAGGAAAGAAAGGAAAGGATACCCTGGATTAAGGTAAAGGATAGGAAAAGAAGGAAAGGAAGGGAGGGTATTGGGTGTTTAAGATAGGAACTGTTTTAAGATTACAGATATTGAGATTAAGGAAGAAATAAGAATAAAGAAAGTAATATAATTGGTATTGCTTGTGAAAAGAGAAAAAAATCATTTTGATTTGAAATACTGTATGTGCGTAATATAATTATTTGTATACTTTTCTTTATTTTTTTCATCTTTATTTATTTATTTATCTGTTTACTCTGTTGTATTTTTTTTTTTTTTTTTATTTAAATATTTCTTTTCATATTTTTTTCATTTTATATATTTTTTTTCATTTTTTGAATTTATTTATCTATTTATTCTATTGTATTCAATTTTTTCATTTTTACTTATATATATTTCATTTTATTTTATTCTATTATTTATTACATATTCTAACTTTTTTTCGCTTTAATTTTGTTTAGCTAAGGCGATAGGTGTGCCTGTTTCTGACTGGCTAATGGTCAGAAATGTCATCCCGTCTTTCTTTCTATCTCACTCTCAATCTCTCTCTCGCTCTCTCTCTTTATTTCCTCTCGCGCGCGCTCTCTCTCTCTCTCCCTCTCTTTCTATCGTGTCTATTTCGTATCTTGCAAAGTTCAGTCGGTGGTCACCTCATCTCGTACTCTGGAATTATCTACAAGACCACTGGACTCAAGGTTCCTATCACTTATCCAACAGCCTCAGAACCGCCAAGAAAAGGTTACGTTGAAAGAAAGGACGTCAGTTGTATTTTGCTAAAACGTATAATTTTGAAAAGTATTTTTTCGCTTAGAAGTATTATTCGTTACAAAAAGGTTTAAATTTATCAATCGTTGTTATTTGATCATGTAATATTATTAATTTCGTTAAGAAGTGACACTTTGTTAGGTATAGTTTTTTCGTTATTAGAGATGAAACGAAGGAACTAATTATTGTTATTTCTATCTCCGATAAACTTTGTGAATACGACTTCCACCTCAAAGGCTAAATACAATAAAGTAAATAGATAGAGAAAAAAAGAGGGGAGTAAGAGAGAATGAGAGAGGGAGAGAGAGAGAGAGAGACACACGGAGAGAGAAAACATTTCAAAGGGAGAGAGAATAACTATATAGAGAAAGAAAGAAAGAGGAGATAGATAGAAAGACAGCGATAGAGAAAAAGAGAAGGAGAGATAAAAAACCGCAATCAAGTGCTCTTTTAGGTTAATCATTATTTCATACAATATCACGAAACAAAAATATGTTTTTTTCCTTTAATGGCAAACAAAGACTACAAAGGCTTCTTGCGTTTAAATGGGAGTAAAGGCTGATAAAAAACTAGAAAGGTGAAAAAGAGAGGAAGAAAGGTAGACAGAGATTAGAGAAAAGACAGATGTAGGATCGATAAGGAATGCAATAAGAAAAACTGAAGAAGAGAGCAGCAATGAGAAATGCAAAAGGTGGAAGAGATGAGAGAGAAAGAGAGAGAGAGAAAAAAAGAGAGAAAGAGACAGAAAGAATACTTCGAAATAAACGTCAGAATTATCGAAAACATATTTCTAACGCAAGTAAGGCTTTCATCTACATTTTTTCTCCCTTACATATTTCATCTCTCTTTCTCTCTCCGTCTCTATCTCTATCTCTCTCTCTCTTCTTTACGTATGTGTGTACGTACGTACGCTTCTTTTTTAACTCATTATATTATCCATCTCGTCTATTCATAATCCTCATGAGTCACGTTAGTATCTATCATCTATCTATTATCTCCTAGATCAATTGACTTTTTTGATAGATGGTCAGAGTTGATCTTCCTTTTATCAATGTTCATTTATTTCAATTTTTTCATATTAATCATCGTTTTCGTGTACCCATGATCCTCTGCTCCCATGTTAGTGATCCTGTATATGTTTCACCGCCGCGAAAGAGATCTAGGAAGGTAGGCAGGGGGACGAATGCACCTTGGGGAACACCGTAGCGCCTTTGATCACCTGGGAGGCTTGCCAATACCTCAGGTGTCCCCAGGGGGTCATGAGGCAGAGACACAACACTCGCAGTGGGGTCCCTGGGCGCATATTACAGTTCTCTGGTATAGCATGTGGTGTGAGGATGTCGAGCCAATCACCGATGTCCAAGCTCGTGACGTCACACTGGGGGTGGAGCCTACGTGATAACTGGGCTTGAGACATCCCCCATACCACATACTGTTCCAGAAAACGGCAATATGTTCCCGGGGCACGGACACAAAGGGCGCGCTCTCACCTCCTTCACAAGTCATGTCCACGAAGGAGGGACACGAAAAGAGAAAAAAAAAGAGAGAGAGAGAGAGAGAGAGAGAGAGAGAGAGAGAGAGAGAGAGAGAGAGAGAGAGAGAGAGAGAGAGGGGAGAAGAGAGAGAGAGAGAGAGAGAGAGAGAGAGGAGGGAGAGAGAGAGAGAGAGAGAGAGGAGAGAGAGAGAGAGGAGAGAGAGAGAGAGAGAGAGAGAAGAGAGGAGAGGAGAGAGAGAGAGAGAGAGAGAGAGAGAGAGAGAGAGAGAGAGAGAGAGAAGAGAGGAGAAGAGAGAGAGAGGAGAGAAGAGAGAGGAGAGAGAATGAGAGAGAAGAAGAGAGAAGAGAGGGAGTGGAGGAGGATAAGAAAGAGAAGAGAGAGAGAGAGAGAGAGCGAGAGAGAGAAGAGAGAGGAGAGAGAAGAGAGAGAGAGAGAGAGAGAGAGAGAGGGAGAAAGAGAGAAGAGAGAAAGAGGAGAGAAGAAGAGAGAGATGAGAAGAAGAGAGAGAGAGAGAGAGAGAGAGAGAGAGAGAGAGAAAGTCTGTCCCCTATTGCCATAAATCAACACGGAATAATTAAATCCAACACTTGATCCAAAAGGTCGTAATTGGATTATTTAAATGAGTGAAAGAAATATTAATCTTTTTCTACGGATTTGGAGGACGAGCATAAGTCACAATCAGGCTTTAGATATTTTTTTCCCACCGACCTTTCCCTTGTTTCTTAGATTAAAAAAAAGTCATATAATGTCACACTAAAAAAACATTCCATCAGATACAAACATTTTACGTTGTTTCTTATATAAATAAAAATTTGTCAAATACGCTGACACATTTAAAAAAAAAAGCATATTCCATCAGATACAACATTTTTACGTCGTTTCTTAGGTGAATAAAAAAGAAGTCATATAATTTTACACTAAAAACAACAACATATTCCATGAGATACAAATGTTTACGTCCGCCGCGATCAACAATACTGTATTTCCTGTTATCAAACTTTCAGCTGGAGTCAGCAGGAGTTAGTGTATGGAAGTTCTGACGGTAAACAGGAAGCTATTAGATACTGAAGTTGGCTCAAAGTTGGCCGACAGAAATCAGTAGCAGCACACTGAACTCAGCAGAAGTCAGCAGCCAATGACACAAACTACACAGCTACATTAATACCCTTAGTGGGAGTGCGTAGGATTCAGCAAGGGGTCAGGAGGGAACAGTCAGCAAGCAGGTAGGCTCCATTAAGCAGCAGAGGGTCAACAGGGGGAAGCAGGGGAGGAGCAGTCAGCAGGCGTCAGCAGGAGGCAGCAGTCAGCAGGAGTCAGCAGGGGGAAGCAGGGTGTCAGCAGGGAGCAGTGTGCCAATCAAGGGGAGCGTCGAGGGGCGCGAAGCAGACGTCATCGCAGCGCGTCACTCCTCCTGCCCAATTAATCTAAGTTCTGAGTGACCTTCCTCCTCCTCCTCCTCCTCCTCCTCCTCCTCCTCCTCCTCCTCCTCCTCCTCCTCCTCGGGTATTGATAGTGCGAATTCGTATCTAGTCCCCCGTATCGATTAGTTGTAGTGGTAGTGGTAGTTGTAGTTAGTATTTTTCATATCCTATCATTCTGCACTATGAAACTTCCATGTTCCTATCCTCTTTAGGGACATGGTATCATTTTCCAACTGTTTTCTTACAAGTAGTTGATAGTTAGTAGTATGTAGTTCAGCAGATACCATCGCTATGGACCAATTAGGTCTCCTGTGTCTGGTACTCCTATGTAACCTATGTAATCTCCTCCCCTCCTCATCCTCCTCCTCCTTCTCCTCTCCTACATCCTCCTCCGTCCCGAGTCATGGATTAGATACGACAAATAGAGATTTTTGGCTGAATTGCCCCCCCCCGATACCGGGGTATAACTTATAAGTTCAGAAAAGACTTTCGAAGAGCAGGAGAGGTGATTATTATATATAAGTCCTGCCTTCATCCCCTTGTAGTATCTTAAACACGAAAATGATAACATAATGTAATTTTCGTTCAACTAAATCGTCATCTCAAAAAAGTAGTAATTGGCCTTGTTTACGACCTCCAGCTCAAACAAATACAATTGACGAAGAAACTCTATGAACAAAGATGTGGAAATAGTTCTCAAAACGAAAGCGTATAATCATTCGGTGATTTTACTATTCCCGTTACTAGTTGGGGCGGCCGCTTACAATACATTCGGGCACACTCTCTATTTCAAATCTTCAAGAAAGTGCTTATACCAAACACGTGGATCATCCAAACGAGAGGGCGAAAAATATTCCAGATCTTATTTTCACAACTAACGAAAACTCTGTCAGTAAAGTTAACGTCGGATCCGGAATTTAGTAGCATGACCCAATCGGGCGATACTTTCAGTATTAACATCAGTAAGGAAAAGGCGAAGTCGAAAGTAAAGAAAAAGTTTGATTATCGAAAGGCAGACTTCAGAAAACTAAAACGAATCTTCAACGAACACCGATTGAGAATGTTATATCAGAAAGAAACGACATAAATGTAGCATGGCATGAATTCACCGGTAAGCTAACAACTTAGCAATACAATCCTCAATACCGATGCGATTATAGGCGATCTTTTCAAAAACATTTAAACCGAAAATGGTGACCCGCGAATCAAGACAGCCTGTGCAGCAAAAAGCGTGCATATGAAAAAACACAAGAAAACACAAAATGAAGACGACAAAACGCGAATCATGCCAGAATAGACGAAATACGAAAAAACTCATAAGTAGAGCAAGAAAAATTGAAGTACGTATGCCGAAATGAGCAAATCAAACCCTAAAGCATTCTACAGCTATGTTTTAAAGAAAAAAATAATGACTCAACCATAGGGGCCGTTGGAAAGGAAAATGGCGAACAACACAGAAAAATGAAGTATCTATGGCGGATACTTCTAAATAACTTTTTTTGCATCATCTCACAGTGGAAAACACGCCAAAATCTACCCACCCGAAAAACCGAACAAAGGTACTTGCCAGTCATTAACCTTTCAGGATGTGACTATGCTCGCGATAAATAACATGAAAATTAACAAGGCTCCCGGTCCTGACAAAATTTCACACGTATATTAAAAGAAGCAAAGAACGAAATAGTAAAATCCACTTTCCATATTATTTAATAAGTCTTACTACCGAAATTTTACCGTGCGAATGGAAGCTAGCAAATGTCACACCTATATTTAAAAAAGAAGCAAAGTCGCAGGCCGGAAACTATCGCCCATCCAGTTTAAAATCAGTTTTGCTGGAAAATAATGGAATCCTCCCATAAGAGACAAAACTCGTAAGTCTTAGAAGAAAATCACATTAAGCAAAGAATCGCAGGCATGGATCAGAAAATAAACGGACTCATCGCCTCTCAAACTTACTGATTTTTACAATAGTGTATTCAAAACGTACGACAACACGAGGGCAGTAGACGTAGTTTACCCGATTTCCAAACGCGTTCGACAAAGTCCTCATAAGCGTCTCCATTAAGCAAAGTAAAGCTCATGTATAACAGGCCATCTTTCAGATTGGATCGAAATGGCTGTCAGATCGTAAACAAAGGTGGTAAATTAATGGAAATTCATCTGATGGACAGTAGTAAATAGTGGTGTTCTCAAGATCAGTTCTTGGACCTATTCCTGTTCTTAATATACATAATATGACATTGACGAGGAATCAAACAGCAGGATATCGAAATTTGCTGATGACACGAAAAATCACAAAATAGCAGCTACAGGAATCTCAGCGCAAATTCATACAAAACGACTTTCTTAAAACACGCTAACAAGAATGTCAAAAACATGGCAAATGAATTTCAACCTTGACATGCCCATCGCTACTACATTAATCGGTATAACAACCTCATGAAAAGTTACGTGATGACACGATTTTCAACTAACAAGTGTTGATAAAGAAAAAGATTTAGGCGTTATAATCTCGAAAGATCTCAACCGAAAACCAAATTCTAGAGGTAGTAAAACTGCAATAAATGGTTGGATTTATTGGACGAACTTTCAGTTTCAAATCTGAAGAAAAAGTTATACTCGCTCTTTTTAACTCGCTTGTTCGCCCCATCTAGAATACTGTGTGTCCAGTTCTGGTCACCCTATTATAAAAAGGGACATAGATAAACTAGAAAAAATACAGCGAGAGTAACCAACATGATACCAGATTGCGTAATAAATCGTACGAAAACGTCTCAAAGAACTAAACTTTCCAATAACAAAACGAAGGATAAGAGGTGACCTCATCGAAGCTTTTAAAATCTGCAAGGATTACGAAACGTAGTCCAGAAAATCTTTCACGCAGACCGGTCCAAGCTCAAATAGAAACAACGATTTTAAAATAAGCAGGAAACGTTTGTAACGCACGAAGCAAAGTACTTCTTTCACAAGCCGTGTTGTAAACGTATTGAATGGGCTGCCCTCAGACGTAGGTAAATCAAATACAATAGAATCATTTAAAAATCGCCTCGTATATTTCTATTCAATCCCGGTTGTCACGTTTATCTCGGAATAATACATTTTCTCGCGGGCTCTGATACTTATCCAAGTGGCGAAAAATGATTGCGAGTCTGCGTCTACACAACCCCTTCCCCCACTCTCAGGGACAGCCTCGAGGTAAACGGTCACTACTACAACTTTTGACCTTGACGGGCTGTTGGTCAGTAAGGGCCCTGTCAGTAGTGACCACATCGGATTTATATACCAGGGGTCACTGCTGCAGAGGGGCATTTGAAGTGCACGGCGTCCTTACTTGGAAAGTGCACTACCGCAGTTGGATTGTACGGAGCTTGGGCAGATTTGACTTGCTGCCTCTCAAGGAAAAGCGCCAAGGCAATGCGCCGCACCACCCTTGAACATCCACCACTGAGCCTACAACCAACACTACATTAGACCTCATAACACAACAGATAGCCCGTACGTTAAACGGTACCACTACTACTCTCGACCTGTGACGGGTTTGGACATGTAAGGGCCCCTGTCAGTTAGTGACCACCATCGGGATTAAAGGTACCAGGGGTCACTGCTGCAGGAGGCATTGAAGTGACGGCGTCCTACATGGAAAGTACCCAATCCGCAGTGCGAGTTGAACGGACGTGGGGCATGATGGACTGTTGCCTCCAAGAAAGCGCCAGGCAAGGCTGCCGCACCACTTGAACCTCCACACTGTGTTCACACCATTACAAAACACGCATAAATGACCAATCTATCAAGCACTAAACCTACCCCACAAAACTCAGTAGTAGTTAAGCCATACGATTACAGCTTTCAAATTCCGACACCCCAAAATTCCATGCAGTTTTTATACTGCATGGTAGCACTCATTTCCGGCCAGCTTCGGCTGGAGGGAGGGTGGGTGGGGAGAGCCTTCTACTTTCCTATCCTTTCTTTCTATCAGCTAGTTAGGTAGTGGCCAGTTAAGCAAACAGACTTGTAAGGACCTATCGTCTGTTCTGTGTGTTTACTTTGTAACTTGTAATCCTTGTAAATCCTCGTACCCTTCCTCTTCCTCTTCCTCTTCCCCTCTCCTCCTCTCCACTCAGTCATCATCCTCCTCACTCTTCTCTTCCCTCTTCATCTTACTATTCTCTCCCGCCTCCTCCCTCATCATCATCCCAAATGAAACTCCCATGTTTCCTTCCTCTTTAGGGGACAGGGTATAATTTTCCAACTGTTTTCTTACAAGTAGTGATAGTTAGTAGTAGTAGTTCAGCAGATACCCCCGTTATGGACCAATAGTTCTTGTGTCTGTTATCCTATGTAATCCTATGTAATCATCAGACCCAGTTCGGATGAATCATGAGATCCAACAAATCATTGGCAGAAAGCGCCGAGCGTATAAAGTACAAACGATCAAAGGCAGACTGCGATTCTAGAGAATACAAATGATGTAAAACAGTCGCGCAAAGGATAATTAAAGTACTAAAAAAGCGCGAGTATGAAAAAAAAATTGCAAAGGAATCCAAATCAAACCCGAAAAGGTTTATTCAATACGTCGAAGTAAGGAAAACACGTCAAAAAACAAGTATTGGGCCATGAACGATAATAAAATATCTTTGGTAAATGATAATAAGAGTATGGCGTCGTACTCAATAAATATTAATGCGGTATTTATTAAAGAAGACGAAAACTCCATACCAGAACAGTAAACATGTAGGCGGGACTCGAAAGGGATAGGATGGTAATAGGAGAGATAAACAGTAGACGAAATATCAAAGTATTTGCTGAAACTTGACCAGCAAAATCCGTGGGGGTGGACGAAATATCGCCAGCAATACTTGCGAATGTCAAGTCACTTTCGCTCCCATAAAGATATTTTCAATAAACTCAAGTGACAAAAATGTTCCTTAGTATGTGGAAAAGAGCTAATGTTTACACCGATATCACAAGAAAGGGAGTAAGAAGCCTCGCAAGTAATTATCGCCCCATTGTCTAAGTCCGTGATTGTTAAAACTATTTGAGAAAAATATTGCGGGATAAAAAGTGTCTTTTCTCGATGGAAATAAACCTCAATACTTAAACTCCCAGCATGGATTTCGAAATAAAGAAAATCCTGCTTAACAACCTACTGGATTTTTTTAATGTCATTTATTCCAAACGGGGACGCAAAATTCCCTCGGATGTAATATTACCTTGATTTTCAGAAAGCCTTCGATTTAAAGTTCCCAATAAGCGACTGTAACCAAGCTAAGGCACAGGTTAGGAGAGCAATTATGTCATGGATTGGCGATGGCTTTCAATATCGAAACAAACGGGTAGAAAAATGGCGAGGCATCTGATTGGTAAATGTTACTAGTTGGGGTGCCTCAGGGCTCGTCTTGGGTCCTACTCTTTTTATGATATAATATCAACGATCTGGCCGCGGACTTGTATCAAAATATCGAATGCAGATGACACCAAATTAGCGGTAAAGACTATTACTAGAGAAAACTGCGAACTCATACAAAGTGTGATCTCGACAATTTATCACGATTGAGTGGATAAATGGGGCTATAAAATCAATTCCGTATAGGTAAAGTAATGCATATAGAACGATAACCTCAAAAATAAATATCAAATGCAAAATAAATCGTTAACTGAAGTACAGCAGGAAAAGGATTTAGGGTCATTCATCAGTAAGATCTGAAAGCACAGTCCGCCTTGCCTAGTGCCAGTAAAAAGGACAAATAAGGATGTGGGCTTTATGAAAACGAACCTTGAACATAAAACTCCGAAAGTAATGACACAATTATACAGTCCTGATTAGGCCGCATTGGAATATGCCGTTCATTCTGGTTCCCCTGTTTCGTAAAAGACAAAGCCAAATTGGATCAGTGCAAAGAGAGCAAACCACACAATTCCATCTCTGCGAAATTCATTAGAGAGACACGCGAAACTTCATATGTTTCCTTAAAGGATCGTAGATCCGTGGGACTGATAGAAACCTTAAGATCCTAAAAGGTTTTGAGTCATTAATCAAGAGAACCATTCGAGTTTTAACCAAGTGACAACAAAAAATAATGGTTTAAAACTAAACGGTCAACGTTGCACCCCGTCTCCGTAAAAATTATTTAAATTTTAGAGCGTTGACGAGGAACAATTCCACAAAAGTTGCGGAGCCAGCACAATAAACATTCAAAAACAGACTTGGCGCACTGTAAGTAAAGGGTTTTGATTGCGAATTCGTATCTAACCCCCGATCGATTTGTATGGTAGTGGTATTGCGGGGTTGTATTTTATATCCTATATTCTGCCTATGAAATTTTCCATTTTTCCTACCTTTTTAGGGAAGGGTATATTTTCCAATTGTTCTTCAAGTAGTTGATATTTGTAGTATTTTTTCAGCGATACCCCGCATGGAAAATAGGTCTCCTGGGTCTGTTTTTCCTATGTAAATCCTATGAAATCCTCCCCTCCTCCTCCTCCCTCCCCTCCCCCTTTTTTCTCCCCCTCCCCCTCCTCCCTCCCTCCTCCCCTTCCTCCCTCCTTCCTTCCTCCTCCCTCCTCCTCTTATAGGTTACACAGGGACTCTTCATCCCAGCGGTTGAGAGCCAAAGTGGGTTTTTGAACTAGCAAGGAGTCGTAGTTTCCTTTTGTGATATAAGAGTGCGGGATGGGGTTTCTCCCCATTATAAACAATGCATTTTATTGATGTAAAATATTGATGGGCCATTCTTATTCTGGGGGTTTTAATCGATATTTTCTTAGCCTTTTTTAAAGTTAATTAAACACGTAAAAATCTTATAAAAATAATTTTTAAAAATTCTTTTTTCCCAAAAGGTCAAGTCAGTAAGAAAGAATAGCAAAAATAGGAAAATATGTCAAAAGCAATGAAAAACAAAATAAAATAATTATTAAAAGAATTAAAAAATAAAATAGAAATTAATGGGTGAAACTCTCTCTTCTCTTTCTCTCTGGTGTTCTGGCATATCGATTCTAAGAAAAAAGTTCCAAAACTTGTAAATTTTCATTAAAAATTTTTAAGTTCTTTTTCTTCCTTTTTTTTTTTTACTTTTTGCTTTCTTTAACCCCTTTTGACGAACATTAGTAGGTTATATTTTTTTCGTTAGTGGGTTTGTGTTTTTTCTTTTTTTTATTTCCCGACTTATTTTTTTTTTTTATTATTTTTTTTTTTTTAAAACTTTTTTTTTCATTTCTTTTGGCTCTTCTTTTTGTTATGTATATTTTTTTGTAAACATTTTTTAATTCTAACTTTTATACGAGCATTCCTTTCCCCAGTCCATCATCTTTACTTCATCTTAACCTCACCAAAACTTTCCCCACATTTTTTTGCCCTCCCTTTCCCAGTTCACCCCCCCCTAAGAAAAAAAAAAAAACTAGCCCCTTTCCCTGCTCCTACTGCCCCCTTTTCCTTCCTCCTTCTCCCCCTTCCTCCGGATGTCATGACCCCCCCTCCCATCCTCTCTCCTCGAGGCTGAAAGTTATATTAATCTCCTGGCAACATTTCCGTAATTGTGTTGGGTCCAGGGAGGTCATGGTAAGGGGGGGGGGGGAAGATCAAACATATTATGAAAGGTTGTTCTTGTTGTTTTTAAATTGTTTGGTATATGAGCAAACATGAAATGATGCTGAAAAATAGGTTTCTATTTTTCTTTACCTAAATAGAAACGATTATGTAGGAAAAAGTGTGTGAGAGAGAGATAGAGAGAGAAAGAGAGAAAAAGAGATAGAGAGAGATAGAGAGAGAGAGAGAGAGAGAGAGAGAGAGAGAGAAGAGATAAAAGATAGAGATAAATATATATATAGGAGGAGAGAGAGAGATAACCAAACACAAATATTTAAAAACCCAAAAAGAAAACCCCTCTCCTCTCTCCCTCTCTCTCTCCTCTCTCTCTCTCTCTCTCTCTCCTCTCCTCTCTCCTCTCTCCTCTCTCTTTTTCTCTCTCTCCCCATCTCTTCTCTGCTCTCTCTCCCCTTCTCTCCCCCTCCTCTTTTCCCCTCTCCATCCTCTCTCTCTCCCCTTTTTTCTCTCTCTCTCTCTCTCTCTCTCTCTTTCGGTAAATACAATACAGTAAATTTGAATTATATACATAATTCTTTTTACATGATTTCATTAAGGTATAATTAAGTGGGTGAAATACCTTAATAAAAGGGCCTGTATTTTTTTGTTCTTCTCAAAAATCCGTATTATAACTTTCCCTTGTCTACTTCAGTAAAATTCCCAGAAAAAAATCCAATCATTTAAAAATGAGAAATAAAATTAACAAATAAAAAAAAGTTATATCCCGGACGTTATGTTCATAGTAATATTCTTAATTGTGAAGGTTGTGCCTTTATTAGCTATGCGTGGCGAGGGGCAAGCAAAACAGAGGATTTTTATAGTTATTACTTAAACGTATTTTACTTTAGTAAAGTGCTTGTATAAATTTGGTAGGTTTTCGTTATTTCTCCTCATAAAGTTTTCCTAAAAAGTGTGTGTGTGTGTGTGTGTTCGTGTGTATGTGTGTTCGTGTGTATGTGTGTGTGTATTCATCTAGTTGTATTCATCTAGTTGTATTGTACACGGCCAGAGCACTGCTCGTGTGGCCCCGTCTCCATATCAACATTTGTATCATTCATCCTTAGTGCTTTGTGTTGGCCGAGGCCAGCCCCCCGGAGAGCAGGTCACAAACCCCGGCTAACACCCGGTACCCATTCACTGCTGGGTGGACAGGGGCTCGGGCTTTAAGGGAACATCCCATCTGTTTCCGCTCCGCCCACGGATCGAACCAGGGACTTCTCGGTTGTGAACAAAGCGCGCTTCCTCTACACCACGGAGTACCCTTTTTAAATGGGTGTTCTCTACTAGGGAGGGGTAGGGAGAGTCTGAGCCTGTTTGTCGAGACACTCCCGAGTTCCCTCTGCACGGTTCCATATTCTAGCCCCGCCCGCGAACAGGCGAGGAACAAATCTCTCGATAATTCAATGATGATCATCCCGATGCAGGCCGTACGCGGTATCATACTTCGGTGTGTGCTCGTGTGCGCGCATGTGTGTGTGTGGTGTGTGTGTGTGTGTGTGTGGTGTGTGTGTGTGTGTGTGTGGGGTGTGTGTGTGTGGTGTGTGGGGTGTGTGTGTGTGTGGGGTGTGTGTGTGTGTGTGTGTGTGTGTGTTGTGTGTTCGTGTGTATGCGTGTTCGTTTGTATGTGTGTGTGTGTGTGTGTTCGTGTATGTGTGTTCGTGTGTGTGTGTCTGTGTGTGTGTGTTCGTGTGTGTGTGTGTGTGTGGTGTGTGTGTGTGTGTGTGTGTGTGCGTAAGATGGTCACTGTTTTCCTACATTTATTTTTTTTGTATCAATATAAATGGATAGTTCTCTCTCTCTCTCCTCTCTCCTCTCTCTCTCTCTCTCTCTCTCTCTTCTCCTCTCTTCTCTCTCTCTCTTCTCTCTCTCTCTCTCCCCTCTCTCTCTCTCCCTCCCCCTCCTCTCTCTCTCTTTCTCTCTCCTCTCTCTCTCTCTCTCTCTCTCTTAGAGAGGCGACACTTAGCACTGTCAGCGCAGAACATGTCACATCAGCATTGGTTGTTAACACCACAGGTGGACCAGTGCGAGTTAAATATGGAGTTTTCCTTGGGGAAGGGATGGTGTATGATCGAAAGGTGGTACCTGAACTATTGGAGTTACCTACTGCTTGTGTTGCTTCGGTGCAGAAATCCGCGGTTGACATCGAGCAGGGTCTGGTACCAACCCTCAGTTCGCTTGTCAACGTCGTGGACTACCCGAAGTTAAGGCACTCGCTCTTGGAACTCTTGGGTCAGTACAGAGATGTCATAGCACTCCTCGGTGAAGCTCTTGGTGCTACCGATACAGCGAAGCATCACATTAAACTCAGTCCAGGACCAAACCTGTCTACATTCCTGCTTACAGGCTACCTCATAGCCAACGGGCTGTGGTAGAAACACATGTAGAGGAAATGTTGGAGCAAGGAGTTATTCAACACTCGTGCTCACCCTGGAACAGTCCTTTGTTCCTTGTCCCGAAGAAGGATGGAACTTTTCGCCCAGTTATTGACTTTCGGCGAGTGAATCATGTCTCAGAAGATGACAGATATCCGTTACCAGTACTGAAAGATCTGTTCATGTCTTTAGGTCCGGGTAATACGATTTTCAGTAGTTTGGACCTTTTGTTGGGGTACTGGCAGGTACCCATGGCAGAATCCTCCAGTCAGGTTACGGCGTTCAGTACGCCGGGAGGTCACTACGAATGGCTTCGGATGCCGTTTGGCTTGAAATCCGCGCCGCTTACTTTTCAGAGAATGATAAATACATTTTTTGCCGGTATGATAGGTAACTCCGTATTTGCATACCTGGATGATATTATAATTGCTAGCAAAGACCATGAGTCTCACTTGAAAACTTTAGAGCCAGTTTTGCAGCGACTGTTGTCAGCTGGTCTCAAAGCCAAGTTCACCAACTGTGAATTTTTGAAAGCTAAGATTAGCTTCTTGGGCCATACTGTCGACCGGGAGGGACTCCACACCATGGACCATAAAGTATTGGCCGTCAAAAACTTTCCTTAACTCCAGAGTGTTGAGAATGTTAGATCCTTTTTGGGACTAGCGGGCTTTTACCACCGCCCCTTTATCAAAGCTTTCGCCATAATGACATCTCCCCTAAACCAGCTGTTAAGAAAAGAAGTCTCATTTCACTGGGATGCTCCTCACGAGCAAAGTTTCGAAGAGTTAAAACTTGCACTAGTGAACGCTCCTGTCTTGGCATTCCCAGATTTTTCAGCTCCATTTGAGCTATGTACAGACGCTTCGGCTAAGGGACTTGGGGCAGTACTAATGCAAACAGATGCAAGAGGGAAGAACCGTGTACACGCGTATGCAGGCAGAGTTCTTATCCTGGCGGAGGTAAATTCTTCCGTTACACATGAAGGGTCTCGGAGTAATTTGGGCTCTCAAACAATTTAAAGACGTTATTTTTGGCTATCCAATAACTGTCTATACCGACCATGCAGCCGTTACTGAGTTACTTAAGGGTAATAATTTATCCGGTAGGCTTGCACGATGGTATCTCACGATCCAAGAGTTTAACCCAACCTTCAAATATTTGCCCGGACGTGCAAATGTGGTAGCGGACGCGTTATCGCGAAACATTCCGGTGGTGGGTGCGGTCACAGGGGAAAATCCCGTGCCGAATTTTTCACTCTTATGAATTGGGCGTCGAACATCGTAAACATGAAATTTGGGGGAAGGTCATCTATACCTTAAGAGTCTGGCGATGAGACCTTACCAGCATTATCAGTGAATTACTCACAATTTTTCCTGTCGATTGACAAGGTACTGTGCCGCCATTGGCCACAGAAAAGAGACCTAGTGGAACAATGTTATTATTGACGTTTTCGTTCCGACGGTACTCAAAATTGTGCACGATGTGCCCATGGCTGGACATCCGGGACGTAATCGTACCCTAGCAGCCACGAGGCGTGTGTATTTTTGGCCCACGATGCGTGTGGACATTGAAGAATATGTTACCAGGTGTGTATCTTTTGGCCAAAACAAAGGGGCGACTCCAGGATCCGCTCCTATATTAGAATACCCACCACCTGAGCAACCATGGGACGTAGTTGCTATAGATCTTCTACAGTTATCCAAGAGTCATCACAGCTCACAATGTCTTCTGGTGTGTGTAGATCACTTTTCAAGGTTTGTAGTCCTTGCACCGGTGAAGAATAAAACGGCTGCGACTGTAGCCCATGCATTAATAACTCATCTTTTCTGCCCTTATTCCACACCAAGAGTATTGCTCAGTGATAATGGCGCAGAGTTCCGTTATGGATTGCTTACGGAGATTTGTACATTGTACAATATTAAGCAGACTTTCACGGTCGCATACCATCCAAGCTCTAATGGGCTGGCGGAGCGCGTTAACAGGAAGATCCTTGACGCGTTGAGACCTGTTGTAAACAGTTTGCACGACAATTGGGAAGATTGGTTACCCTACGTGTCGGCTTGCATTAATAGTTCAGTTTGCGAGTCTACGGGCAAGTCTCCTCACTACATACTTTATGGTGCGGATAAACGGATGCCATATGACCTATTGGCCAAACCCAATAAACCTGTGTATAACATAGCTATCTGGATCAGCATTTGTATGTCTTTACTATTATACACAAAAATGGTCAAGGAAAGGCTACAAGCTTCTCGTGCCGAGATGATGGCACAGCAACATAAGCGTGCGGTTCCTATTACAATAAGAAAAGGCGATACCGTAATAATTCAGAGTCCAAGTAGGAATTCCAAGTTGGCGCCGAAATTCTTAGGCCCGCGCATTGTTGTTGGTGAGAAGCATGACAATAAGTTTGAGGTATTGGATCCACTTCTTCAAACTGTCCAAATAATTAATAATGACAGGCTAAAGAAGACCAAAGCCCGACGGGACCCGGCTTTTGCTGAATGTGCTTACCTACCTCAAGCACTTCCACTAACCCAATCACCACTAACGCCAAGCACGGCTATAATCTACGACCCGGAGTCTAACTAATTTTATTTCACATCATGCTATGTGAAATGCATATATTGCATGTGTTATCATTATAGATCTTCGGAAAGATTGACTGACCTTCATGAAGCTAACCTTGTTGCATGCCAACCATGTTATAGGTTCCATCACTTTGCATGCTCAGACCAAGCGAGACCTTGTCAATGCTTTCGTTGGGGTGTCTCAGTTCATATTTTTGAGACAGCTATGGATGAACATGTCCAAGACTTGCAGGAGGACTAAAAACGACTGGTTACTATATTGGCGGCTAACTTAATGGTTTATTAGCATTAACAGTAAAAGGTTGGACGTTCTTGACATTGATCTCCGACACCTTTTTGAATATTTTTGCCTTTACCTATTAACAGGCCAATCGGCTTAATAGAGTGCTGAACAGTGCGACTGTGTGTTTAGATGTTCTCAAGTGATTTTTATTCTTTGACCATTCAAATCCATTTGACCTCTAAGCTTTCCTAGTTTTTTAATCCTCATTCACTGTGGTCGTTTCCAATATTGCGGCGATTAGCCAAACATGGTAAATGCAGCTAGTGGGAGAGTAACCGCGAGTTGTTGTTTTTTTACTGAGGAGGATTTCTTACATACACTTGATAATGGTCAAGTAGAATTAAATTTGCAACCCTTGTTAAGACAGGATGCTATTCAGCACTACTATCATGTCTTGTAAGTAACGCTTACCATAGATGTTATTGTAGTGCATGTCACCTTTAAGTCATCACATATTTTTGAGACTTATCGGGTGGAATCTTTTCAATTTTTCTATTAACCAGACTTTTATAACACAGGGACTTACTATCATCTCTAGTTTTTAGTGGCTGACGATCTGTCCCTATGCATCTGGCCGACTAGGGGATCTATTTACCGCTTCACTATTTGCCTTCCTTCATATTTAAAGTGGCATATGTGAATTTGACATTGTAAAGGTAGTCCAGCTGAAACATTGAATCCGTTTCATGGGTATCAATAATATTTATGAGCGAACATAATGTGACTGTCGTTTGCCCTTACGGAACTTCCTATCAACGGGTTTCTGGTCACTATGTAAGTGTTGGTTTTAGTTTTGCTTCCAGGAAGTTTTTACAAGAAACGTCTCCACTGTTTCCGCTCAAATCTCTTCAGAGTTTAACATTCTCTAGAATATCTTTTATTACTAATACCTTCTCTGACGAGTCGCAGTATACCGCGGCTCTGGAGAACGCCTCTCCTGACTACCTAAATCCCATTGTTTTCTATCCCAGTGTACTATAGTTACTTTGTTGTTGTGTAAAGCGAGCTATCACGTTAGGCAAGTATGTTTTACGTGGAAAAGTACACTCTTCACAGGTCTGACAGGTATAGCACATTTTTAACATGGTTAGATACATTTTCTTATGCCGCGTGGACGCGCCAGGTGCGTGACCGAGCGATGTTAAGGCATTTATAAGGGTAGAAACGTAAGTATGTATGTATGTATGTGTGGGGCACTCAGTGTGCCGGTTTAGCCCAGTTACTGCAGCGTCAGCGGGATGGAGAGGCCGACGGGGTCAGGAGAGAGATGTCATGTAGCTTATTATTAATTGAGTTCCTCAGGGGAACTTGCAGGGGATGCTTGCAGCCTATGTTGATCTCAAGAAGGCGTTTGACTCAGTGCATCGTGAGTCACTCTGGGATCTTCTGCGACTTCGAGGGATTCCTGCAAGGACTATTGGTTTGATAACTGGTCTGTATTCTGGGACTGAGAGTGCTGTGAAGTGCGGGGCAGGTGTATCCAGCTTCTTTCCTGTGAATACAGGAGTGAGGCAAGGGTGCGTCCTTGCCCCATCACTTTTCAACGCTTGTATGGACTGGGTATTGGACAAGGTTGTAGATCAAAGTGATTGTGGAGCATCCGTCAGCAACACCAAGATCACTGATCTTGTTTTTGCCGATGATGCAGTAATCTTTGCTGAGTCGCTGGAGGTCCTGGTGATGGCTCTCGAGGCGCTGCACGAGGAGGCAAAGCCTTTGGGACTTGAGGTCTCCTGGCTTAAGACCAAGGTCCAGGTATTTGGAGACTTACTAGATGAAGCAGCACAGTCTGTTCATGCGTGTGGCGAGGACATTGAGATCTTGGAAAGTTTTACATACCTTGGTAGCGCAGTCCATAATGACGGCGGGTCACGTTGTTATGCCATAATTACAAACTAACTAGGGGTCAAGGCAAACAGAAACACAAAGTGATCCAGGTTTAACAAAGTTATTTAATTTGTTATAAATAGTCACTATATAACTAGACACCATACCATAACCACCACCACTTAACCTAAGAGTGCTAACTTTAAGTTGCTACCCAGCATGAATACATAGTATACACAGTTAATACAACAGTACAGTTGTGTGAGCTCTACACAAATCCTATAAAATAACATAATATATAAAAGGTGGAACAATACTCAAGTGTTGGTTGCGGGGTTACCGCAGGAAGGAGGTCTTCACTTCACGACGTCCAAAACCAGTCTGCCTACTTCCATGGGTTCAGCGTTCACGAACCTTTCTGACACGTCAGCCACCATACGTCATCATCATGACACGTCAGCGATAATTAATCATTAACAATTATCCTTATAATTACATATCTTAGAATTACATATATAATAAACATACATTTAATAATAATAGAAAATAGACATTTTAAAGGGGAACCATAACATACCATAACACCCCTCCCCTTAAGATAAAAACACAACTGTTAGTGTTTTTACACTAACCAGAAGCTATGAAAGTGGTCGCGATAAGGCGTCTGCAATTAGGTTATCACCGCCCTTTGATATGTCTGATTTCTAAATTATAGGGCTGCAATATCAAACACCACCTGGTTAACCGTTGGTTTTTGTTTTTCATTTTAGTCACAAATGTTAGAGGATTATGATCACTGTAAACCGTTATTTTACTACCAGTACCCCTTAAATATACATCAAATTTCTCCAAAGCCAGCAATAAAGATAAAGCTTCCTTTTCTATGGTAGAGCAGTTCTTTTGATGAGCTTTAAATTTTACTGACATATAGGTAAACTGGATGTAAAACACAGTCTTTGTCTTCCTGCATCAAGACTGCTCCAGCTGCAATATCACTAGCATCAACGTGTAGTACAAAAGGTTTGCTAAAATTGGGTTCTTGCAGTACAGGGCTACACATTAACAAAGATTTAATTTTATCAAAAGAATTTTGACACCTTTCATCCCACCTCATAGTTCTTTTCGGGGTAACTAAATCAGTCAGGGGACTTACTACTTCTGCAAAGTTAGGACAGAACTTTCTATAATAGCCGGCCATCCCTAAGAACCGTTGGACATCCTTACGAGTTCTGGGTGCAGACATATTACAAATGGCCTCAATCTTTGCTGATATAGGAGAAACTTTTCCACAACCGACTTTATGACCAAGAAACTGAATTGTTGCATGCCCAAACTCACTTTTAACTAAATTAATAGTCAATGAAGCTTGTCTTATCCTATCAAATAGAACCTGAAGGGTGTCTATATGGGATTTCCAATCATTTGACTGTATAATAAGATCATCAATATAACAATTTACTCCTTCTAGTCCTTCTATTACTCCAGATGTTAATCTTTGATATGTACTTGGGGCATTTTTTAGGCCAAAAGGCATAACTCTGTACTAATAAAGTCCTTTTGGAGTAATGAAAGTACTTATTATCTTACTTCTCTCAGATAAAGGTACCTGATAGTAGCCGCGCAACATATCAATTTTTGTCATAAAGACTGCATTGCCCACAGAATCAATTATATCATCAACCCTAGGAAGAGGATAACAATCTCCTTTCGTCAAAGCATTTACACGTCTATAGTCGGTACACATTCTCATTGATCCATCTGGCTTAGGTATTAAAACACAAGGAGATGCCCACTCACTCTTACTAGGCTCAACCAAATTGTTACTGAGTAAAAATTCTACCTCGTCTTTCATAATTTGCCTCTTTTCTGGAGAAACACGATACGGAGCTTGCTTCACAGGAGCAGCACCATCAACTAGTACAATATCATGCTCTACAACTGAAGTTGGTTTCGGAACATCAGATCATATATCATTAAACTCATGCAAAAGGGTAGTTAATTGCAATTGTTGAGATGTTTTCAAATGACCTAGCTTTGAATCCAGTGAACTTAATACATCAGAGTTTTTTAGTTTAACATCCACCTTTATTGTGAAATCATTTTCTACCACTTCATTAGTTTGACTTTCTGAATTGACCACAACATTCACCACTTCGCTCGTAACATCCTGTACCCTTTTAGTGAAGTCTGAACTAAAACAGACCAATATTGATCAGGCCAACTAAGTGTTTTTGCAACATGTTCAAATTGAAGAAAAAACTCTTCTGGATCATATTCGTTAAAAGATGGAATCCATTTAGTAACTCTTGTCACATCAAAATCCTCCCTTTTTTCCCTATCTAATTGAACCTTCTTATCTAACAACGTCAACTGAAATTCTCGTTCACGTTCTCGATCCTGTAATTTTTCTCTCTCTAATTGAATTTCCAGCATTCGAATACTTTCACTTGATTCAGGTTCATCACACAAATTCAAAGCTTCAGTACTCAGTACCTCCATGTTAACAAGGGCATTAATCACTGCACTTTTAATCTCTGCTTTTCTCCATGAACTTTTAATATTAAAATTATAATGAAGAGCTAATTTGATCCACTCGGCTTTCTTTAAATCAGACCCAGTCAGAATATTAACGGATGGTTCAGCAATAAACTTACTCAAGTCAAAAGGCATTGTTGCTAGTGAAGCACAAGTCACGTAACACAATCACAGTGCACAATCACCATTCGGAGGTGAATCAAACAAATGTCACTTAACACAAATCACCAATCACAGGTGACACACATCGCGTTAACACAATAACCAATCACTGGTCGCGTAACACAATCACCAATCGCAGTGACCACTCTCGGACAGGCCCCCAATTCTGTTATGCCATAATTACAAACTAACTAGGGGTCAAGGCAAACAGAAACATAAAGTGATCCAGGTTTAACAAAGTTATTTAATTTGTTATAAATAGTCACTATATAACTAGACACCATACCATAACCACCACCACTTAACCTAAGAGTGCTAACTTTAAGTTGCTACCCAGCATGAATACATAGTATACACAGTTAATACAACAGTACAGTTGTGTGAGCTCTACACAAATCCTATAAAATAACATAATATATAAAAGGTGGAACAATACTCAAGTGTTGGTTGCGGGGTTACCGCAGGAAGGAGGTCTTCACTTCACGACGTCCAAAACCAGTCTGCCTACTTCCATGGGTTCAGCGTTCACGAACCTTTCTGACACGTCAGCCACCATACGTCATCATCATGACACGTCAGCGATAATTAATCATTAACAATTATCCTTATAATTACATATCTTAGAATCGCATATATAATAAACATACATTTAATAATAATAGAAAATAGACATTTTAAGGGGGGACCATAACATACCATAACAACGTCAAGAAGTCTTACGGCGGATTGGCATAGCCCACGGTGTTATGGACTCGCTCAGCGGGAGTATTTGGCGTTGTCGGTACCTGTGCAGGAGGACAAAGATCCGGATCTTCAAGTCGCTTGTGATCCCTGTCTTACTCTATGGTTGTGAGACATGGACACTAAATAGTGACTTGAAGAGACGAAGCAATGCCTTTGGTAATAAGTGTCTTCGCAGAATCATGGGGTATCGCTGGGATGATTACGTGTCAAATCAGCGATTGCACCGTGAGACTGAATCGAGGCCTACTACCTGCATAGTCCGTCAGTGCCAACTTCGGCTATATGGGCATGTGGCACGCTACCCTGAAACCGATCCTTCCCATCGGGTTGTATCTGTAAGAGACAATCCGGCGTGGAGGAGGCCAAGGGGGCGCCCACAAGGCTCGTGGCTGGGGCAAGTTGATGTTTCTTGTCGAGAGCTGCTTGGTATGGGAAAGGAGCCTGCATGGGAACTCGCGCGTGGTGACCCCCGGGAGTGGCGTCGTAGGGTGGGCGAGGCGACGCGCCCCCCGGCGTATGGCCCCAATGATTGATTGATTGATTAATAAGCATCTCTTATAAATAAATGGTAACATAATAGATATTTATATAGAGTAGTTATATTATCACTTTATTCTACGGTAGAAACATTACTTGCTCAATACTATATGTTTAATAGTGAAGCAGAGATATATGTAGATAAATAGACATAGTAATTGCCAACTGCTTGGCAGGGGACAGAGCCGCCCTCGGCGGGGGACGGACAGAGGGGCTTGAGCTAGAGCATATAACGGAGATTGTACGAGGGATTCCTCATATACATATTTCGTCAAGTGTATAGTTTTAAACTTGATTATACGAACTACCTCAACCCTAAGCGTCTCTCTACATTCTCACGACACCACTAATATTCCCCTCGAAACAGATTGATTGGAACGTGTGTTACTGGACATTGACTCATCATCTACCCTTAAAAGGTGAGTCTACCTGTTTGAATAATTACTCGCGTAAAGGAAAATCCAAAACAACGGGATCAAATTCTATTAAAATTATAAATTATGATCTGATTCAACATTATAACAGAAGGGAATATCGTAGAAAAAGACAACTATAAAGGAAGGAAGACTATATAGTAAGAAAAATTGTGAAAAAAAGAGATGTACATCCTAAGACAAAAGTCGTGTCACGGTTTTATCCGAATATGAAATGTAACTCGTGATACATTATGAAAACCCTAACGCAGCTACATGTTCGTGATTTGCAAGCCGGAATCCCTTGAAGCTACTGTTCAGATAAGGGTTCAAAGCTTCATATTTGCCACCGATGAGACAATGTCTAAAACAAACCAAGGGTATTTCTAAGGTTCAATAGATTTACTGCGTTGAGGTTTCATATTAATCGATGTGGAATGCGAAGTATATTCGGCCCAGCAATGATCGCCAGGACATTTCATCTTTACACCTGAGCAATTGAAGGCCACATACATCACTGGTATGTGACCCGCCTCCCGGGGTGGAGTATGGATAAAGCTAGTCACATGCAAGAATAAAAAAAATATATATATACTATATATAAAAAAAAATTAAAAATAAAGAAAATTGCTTCAAAATTCAATAGTATCTGTGGATAATAATAAGACCAAATTCCATTTTTATTTATGCACAAATTTTAAGAAAAATTGCCTCAATATTCAGGAGTATATTTGGATAATAATATGAAGGAAGGAAAGACTCAGAAGCAGTGGCGTATATAGGTCCTTAAAAAGAAAGTGGAATACAGGGGTGAATCCAGGATTGTTATAAAGGGGGGGGGGGGGCTTGTGCGAAGCGAGCCTCAACAGCTGAGGGAGTTAATAATAATAGCAAAATTCCATTGTGTTTCGGAGGGCCTCAGCCGAACCCCTGAAACTGGCTCACCGAACCCATGTTCAATCACTGCTTTATAATTACCTCAGCACTTCTGCTTTTAACACTCCTGGTAATGAATCCTAAAACAATTACTCGTGAGGATACGAACTATTATGACGTATGAGTTGTGGTGAGATCGAAGCACTTATGACAGTCATACCAACCGTTCATATGACATACGGCAGACAGCACCGAAAGGTTAGCCATTTACCAGATGTCTCGACCAAAATTCATGACACAACTTTTGTCTTTCACTGTACTACATTCCATATATACTTCTATATACATTATCTAAATGTGAAGAAAAGTTATTCATTGTATTGACTTATCTTTATGTATTACCGTAAAAATAAAAGGATTGAGGAATATGTAGATAAGAAAAGATAAATAAAAATGTAAGGATTGATCTAAAGCAGTAGAGTAAATAATAAATAATTGCAGCTCAGTACAGTTTCACAAATAGATACAAAAAACTCCCTCACCCTCCCTGAAAAAATATGGAAAACAGCAAGGACAAATGTACTATCTAGAACGACCTGCAAATAAAACAGAAAACAACACCACAGGATGAATAACAACTGTCCTTTTTTCTCTCGCCTACAAAAAAAAACCATATAAAAAACCAGATGAACCTTGGAGGAACCAACAAAAACACAAAAGAACAATACACAAAAAACACAAATGAAAAAAATGCACAAAATACAAAGATACACAAGAATTCAATTAAAAGTGACAAGAAAAAATGTATCTGTATCTTAGTAATTACATGGCATTTGGGGGGAGTAGTGGTGGGAAGGAGGGGATGATTGGAGGGGGGAGGTGGGGGAGAGGTGACTGTGACTGCTTTGTGAGCTGTATGATATTGTAGTAGTAGTAGTAGTAGTAGTAGTAGTAGTAGTAGTAGTAGTAGTACGTAGTAGTAGTAGTAGTAGTAGTAGTAGTAGTAGTTTGTAGAAGTAGTAGTAGTAGTAGTAGTAGTACCAACACCACAAACGATGCCCGAGTGGACGTAAGTGCTCGTGGTTTCTGGACCAGAGGACAGAGAGCGTTCATGGACATCAGAATCTTCGATCCAATGGCCGCCTGCTACCAGAGGATCCCACTGGAAGCTGCTCACCAAAAGAATGAACGGGAAAAAATCAGGAGTTATGGAGATAGGATCCGAAATGTAGACCACGGCACCTTCACACCCCTGGTTTTCACTACGTCAGGCGGGATGGGCCCCAAGGCCAAGTGCTTCTATTCAAGACTAGCAGATGTAATGGCAGAAAAGAAGCACCAGCCAAGGAGCCACGTTGTCGCCTGGATGAGGTGCCGTCTCTCCTTCTCCCTGCTCAGGTCTGCCCTCTTATGTCTCAGGGGTACTAGATACTCCACCCCCACAACCATCGATTTAGACGGCCTGAACTACCAGGCCACTGTAGTGGAGAGCGGCATATTAGTGTAGATGACGGAGAGAGGAGAGTAAGTAGTGGATAAGTAGTAGTAGCCTATGGTTGGATGCCACAGTCAGTAGCGATCAGAGTTGGGGCTACTGGCCTCCAGTTAATGGAGTCCGCAAATAAACAATCGGTGGAGGTATCTTGTAGTAGTAGGTAGTTGAATGAAAAAAAAAAAAAAAAAAAAAAGTAGTAGTAGTAGTAGTTAGTAGTAGTAGTTAGTAGTAGTAGTAGTAGTAGTAGTAGTAGTAGTTAGTAGTTAGTAGTAGTAGTAGTAGTAGTAGTAGTAGTAGTAGTAGTAGTAGTAGTAGTAGTAGTAGTAGTAGTAGTAGTTGTTGTTGTTGTTGGAGGTTGGTGGTGATGGTGGCAGTAGTGGTAGTGCTGGTGGTGGTGATGTTTAGGCCGCATTGCAGTCTGTGTATGTATGCGTGTGTGTGTGTGTGTGTGTGTGTGTGTGTGTCTGTGTGTGTGTGTGTGTGTGTGTGTGTGTGTGTGTATGTATGTGTGTGTGTGTGTGTGTGTGTGTGTGTGTGTGTGTGTGTGTGTGTGTGTGTGTGTGTGTGTGTGTGTGTGTGTGTGTGTGTGTGTGTGTGTGTGTGTGTGTGTGTGTGTGTGTGTGTGTGTGGTGTGGTGTGTGGTGCGTGTGTGTTGTGTTTCTGGTATACGTACAAACAAACATGCACACACACGCACACGCACACACAAAAGACCATGGATGAATAACACACACCCACACGCACACACATGAGGTGCTCCGTAGTGTAGTGGTTGGCACGCTCGGCTCACAACCGAGAGGTCCCGGTTTTCATCCCCGGGCGAAGCGAAGATAGATGGGTGGTCTTCTTAGAACCCGAGCCCCTGTTCACCCAGCAGTGAGTGGGTACCGGGTGTAAGCCGGGGGTTTGTGACCCGCCTCCCGTGGGTGTAGCTTTCGGCCAACACTAAGAAAAGTACTATGGATGAATGATAAAATGTTGATATGGAGACGGGGCCATACGAGTGTAGCTCAGGCCCTGTAAATTACAACTAGATGAATACAAGCAGGTGAACACACACACACACACACACACACCAATGTTTTATGTTCATTAATATCCATCATTTCACATACAATTTCTCTCACATTCACTCTGATTCACTTATTCAGTCATTCATTCATTAACATCAAGTGAACAAGAGGCTTAGTCGATATCACACCAAAACAAATAATGATAATGCATATGAAAATTAGAATGACAGGTGAATGCCCTTCACCTCGAGTTCCCACGTAGCATTAGCGAGTTAATTGCTACATAAATAATATGACAAAGCAGGAAACAAATACTCGTAATAATGTTAAGAGATGATTACCGCTCATTTCATTCCTAAACAATACGAAATAATACTTTAATTATGGATATTCTAGAAAAATAATACTGGGAACTGGAGTATTATGAGATCGTTCTGTCTGTCTGTCTCAGTTTATGTGTGTCTGTCTGTCTGTCTGTATGCTTATGTGGGTGTCTGTCTGTCTGTCTGTCTATGTGTGTGTGTGTGTCTGTCTGTATGTATGCTTATGTGGATGTCTGTCTGTCTGTCTATGTCTTGGCTGTTTGTAAACATGTTAGGTATGAAAATGAATATTATCAATGTTATCATGATTATAAATAGTCATCTTTTCTCTTTTCTTCTTATTACTACTATCGTTATTACCATTATCATCAGTATTATTATTAGTATCATAAATACTTAGTCCCAATGCACTGTACACAATATAACACAGACACACAGGGAGAGGGGAAGAAGAGAGGGGAAATAAGGTAAGGAAAGAGGGGAATATAGCATCTCACCTTCCCCTCTTCTCTCTCTCTCTCTCTCTCTCTCTCTCTCTCTCTCTCTCTCTCTCTCTCTCTCTCTCTCTCTCTCTCTCTCTCCTCTCTCTCTCTCTCTCTCTCTCTCTCTCTCTCTCTCTCTCTTTCTCTCTCTCTCTCTCTCTCTCTCTCTCTCTCTCACACACCCTTTACCTCTCTAGGTCCTTTGAGAAATATTAAGCGGTGCGAGAATTAAAAGTATTAATTAGACCAATAAACCGTCCGACATTATTAATAAACCATTTTTCGGCAACGAGCGAATGAAACGAAACTTGAAGCGGAGGATAAAAGAAAGAAAGAAGGAAAGCAATGTCAATGAAAT
>JACEEZ010025524.1:50000-60000 GCA_016584305.1 Chionoecetes opilio
GACAGTTCAGCATGTTATCAAATTGTTACCCTTTCAGGGTGACAATGACATGAAGTTTGCCCCAAAACTAACAGAAGCTCATGTTAATCCATCTCATTTTGATGAAATGAAAGTGTCTGGTGCTTTAAGATGATTTTAAAGTAAACTTTTAAGTTTCTTTAAAGTTTCTTTAGCCATTCAGTGTATTCAGGACTTCATTACTTGGTTGAATGTGAAAGATACAGTAATGATTTACTTACAGCAGCATGGTTCATTGAACTGATAAACAGGTGGTTTGACTTAATGTCAAGTAGACATCTAGGTATGGCACTAAGCAAACACAACGAATCTTGTTATGAGCAAGCTATATCTCATCTTGAGAAAGTATTATGGTGTTCAATAACATGGCAATTGGGGTTAAGGCACAGTGGAAACCAGTTCAAACGGGCGTTGATATTACCCATGACTACAATCCTCGATCTTCAAAGTAACTATTTAGCCAAAGGTCATAAATACTTCCTCACATCCAGGTTCACTCAGGATTGCCTTGAGAACCTGTTTAGTTCCATAATACTGAAAAACCCAGTACCAACTGCCTTAGGATTTCGACAAGCTGTCAAAGTGATTTCAGTTGCTCAGTTTCTGAAATTTTCAAGTGCAAGCAGCTACACGGTAGACGACCGTGACTTTTTTGCTGAATTCCTTGTCAAGCCAGGTGTGATAACAAATTATTCTTTGGACTGGGAAACAGATAAACTGTGTATTGAACAGATCTCAAGTGATACGGCAATTGATAAAGCAGAGATGAGCAGCCTGCATTACATTGTAGGTTACTGCATCAGGAAAGTGAAAAAGTCTGCTACTCATTGTCCGTCGTGTCTGCTAGCAGTCGAGACTAAGCAGTAATCAGTGCCAGATTCTGTGCAAAAACTTACCCAGCTAAAAGAGTATAAGGAAAACAGCTTAGTTTATTGTACTAATGACTGTTTGCATGTATCTGAGAAAGCAGAGAAAATATTTAGAGAAAGTGAAAACAGCTTAGCAAAGAAGAGCAATTTGGTAGGCCGCCTTGTGCATATGACAGAAACCCAGACAAACACTATTATATTTCCTTCTTGTCATAACATTAAGAATAAACTCCTCAAGCACTTCTTCAGTTTACGGTTGCAAATATACTATGCAAAAAAGAAATAAAATAATAAAGAAGAGAAAGATTCGTGAAACAAAATGGAGAAGTGAGTTAGGGAGCAAAAGTTTTTTTTTTTTTTTTTTTTTACATTTGTGCCTATAGCGCCTGTAGGCAGTGGTGACCCAGGGCTCAGATGGTAGGCTCTGGAGGTTCACTTGAGAGCTGTGATGTGGTTGGTCCTCGCCCGTGGTGGCGCAGGCAGGAATTTTTTATAGTAACGCCTGTAAAGGCTCATGCCGGCCCCCCTGTGTCCTCTGATGCACTCGCAATCGAAGGTAGAGTTGATAGGCAGTGAATGTTGGTGTTCTTAGGCCACTCGACGGGCAGAAAGGTTTTGGTTTTCTTCGGGGATCGAACTCAGGTCACCGAGAACGCCAGTCGGAGACGCTAACCACTCCGCTACCGCCTCCCCAGATGATGAGGGTTGCAGGTAAGAAATATAGGTAAGCTATAATATATATATATATATATATATATATATATATATATATATATATATATATATATAATATATATATATATATATATATATATATATATATATATATATATATATATATATATATATATATATATATATATATATATAATATATATATATATAATATATATATATATATATATATATATATATATATATATATATAATTATATATATTATATATATATATAATATATATATAATATATATATATATATATATATATATATATATATATATATATATATATATATATATATATATATATATATTATATATAATATATATATATATATATATATATATATATATATAATATATATATATATATATATATATATATATATATATATATATATATATATATATATATATATATATATATATATATATATATATATATATATATATATATATATAAGTACATAAGAAAGGTACATTTTCGACAGGGGATGCTTGCAGCCTATGTTGATCTCATGTAGGCGTTTGACTCAGTGCATCGTGAGTCGCTCTGGGATCTTCTGCGACTTCGAGGGATTCCTGCAAGGACTATTGGTTTGATAATTGGTCTGTATTCTGGGACTGAGAGTGCTGTGAAGTGTGGGGCAGGTGTATCCAGCTTCTTTCCTGTGAATACAGGAGTGAGGCAAGGGTGTGTCCTTGCCCCATCACTTTTCAACGCTTGTATGGACTGGGTATTGGACAAAGTTGTAGATCAAAGTGATTGTGGAGCATCCGTCGGCAACACCAAGATCACTGATCTTGTTTTTGTCGATGATGCAGTAATCTTTGCTGAGTCGCTGGAGGTCCTGGTGATGGCTCTCGAGGCGCTGCACGAGGAGGCAAAGCCTTTGGGACTTGAGGTCTCCTGGCTCAAGACCAAGGTCCAGGTGTTTGGAGACTTACTAGATGAAGCAGTACAGTCTGTTCATGCGTGTGGCGAGGACATTGAGATATTGGAAAGTTTTACATACCTTGGTAGCGCAGTCCATAATGACGGCGGGTCACGTCAAGAAGTCTTACGGCGGATTGGCATAGCCCACGGTGTTATGGACTCGCTCAGCGGAAGTATTTGGCGTTGTCGGTACCTGTGCAGGAGGACAAAGATCCGGATCTTCAAGTCGCTTGTCATCCCTGTCTTACTCTATGGTTGTGAGACATGGACATAAAATAGTGGCTTGAAGAGACGAATCAATGCCTTTGGTAATAAGTGTCTTCGCAGAATCATGGGGTATTACTGGGATGATTACGTGTCAAATCAGCGATTGGACCGTGAGACTGAATCGAGGGCTATTACCGGCATAGTCCGTCAGCGCCAACTTCGGCTATATGGGCATGTGGCACGCTACCCTGAAACCGATCTTTCCCATCGGGTTGTATCTGTACGAGACAATCCAGCGTGGAGGAGGCCAAGGGGGCTCCCACAAGGCTCGTGGCTGGGGCAAGTTGAAGTTTCTTGTCGCGAGCTGCTTGGTATGGGAAAGGAGCCTGCATGGGAACTCGCGCGTGGTGACCCCCGGGAGTGGCGTCGCAGGGTGGGCGAGGCGACGAGCCCCCCGGCGTATGCCCCCAATGATTGATTGACATAAGAAAGTAAGGAAGCTACAAGAGGCCGTGAGATCTACACGAGGTAGTTCCTGTTATCTAACTCTACCTATATCCACCTCTCTTCCACATCCATGAATTTATCCAGACTCCTTTCAAAGACCCCAATAAACTCTGCAATAGTGCACTAACCACCTGACGACTGACTCCATTCCAATCATTCACCACCCTATTTGTGAACCCGTTTCTCCCAATTTCCTTTTTAAATCTACGCTTTTCCAGCTTGAATCCGTTACTTCTCGTTCTACCCTGCTTACTAACCTTAAAAAACTTTTCCTACATCGCCTATATTGTATCCCTTTATCCACTTAAAAACTTGTATCAGATCGCCCCTTACTCTACGCCTCTCGAGTGAGTGTAAATTTAATAGTTTCAATCTCTTCTCATAACTTAAGTTACGCATTCCATGAATAATTTTGGTCATCCTTATCTGCACTGACTCTAACAAGGCAATATCCATCCTGTAATACGGAGACCAAAACTGAACCGCATAGTCTAGGTGAGGTCTGACTAAAGCTAAATAAATCTTAAGAATAACTTCAGCACTTCTACTGTTAACCTACGGTAATGAATCCTAGCACCCTGTTGGCTCGATTACTGGCCTCAATACATTGATTCCTAAGACGGAGGTCTGAGCTTACCCGCACTCGCAGATATTTTTCACCTTCTGATCTTTTCATCGATACATTGCGTATGGTGTACCTATTACCAGGATTTTTCCAACCAACATTCATAACGCTGCACTTATCAATATTAAATTCCATCTGCCACCGATCTGCCCACTCATTTAATTTATCTAAGTCTCCTTGCAAATTATTTTCATCAGACTGTGATCTAATAATCCTACCTACCTTAGTATCATCCGCTAACTTGTTGATATCACTGCTAATCCCACTATCCAAGTCGTTGATGTAAATCAAAAATAGTAATGGACCCAAATCAGACCCTTGTGGAACCCCACTCCTTACCTGCCCCCATACAGATTTTGAACCATTAATTGTAACCCTTTGTTGCCTTAGCCCCTTAGACACTTAGCCAAGCTCTAATCCAACGAAGAACCTCCCCATGTATTCCATGAGCCTTAACCTTATTTAAGAGTCGACCATGTGGCACTTTGTCGAATGCCTTACTAAAATACATGTATACTATATCATAATCCTCATCATTATCTGCTGTTTCATAAACTATCCTATAAAAATTCAATAAATTACTGAAACACGATTTATCCGTGGTGAAGCCATGTTGTGAATCATTAACCAAACTATGCTTGTCAAGATGCTCTCTTATTATTTTTGCAATAACAGCTTCCAATAATTTACCTACCACTGACGTCAGGCTAACGGGTCGATAATTTGACATTAATCCTCTGTCTCCCTTCTTAAATATGGGAATTACATTTCCTTTCCTCAACATTAACGGCACCTCCCCTGTATCAATCGATTTCCTAAAAATATGCACTAATGCATCACTAACAACCCCTTTGCATTATTTAAGTACCCTGGGATACACTTCATCTGGTCCTGGTGACTTAAAATTCTTCATTCTGTCTATACTTTCTTCTACCATTTCCCTAGTTATCACAATATCTTTGAGTTTCTCATTATCCTCACCTCTAAACTTCTGTTCACTATCGGGTACCTTCTGTTTATCCTCCTGAGTAAAAACACTTAAGAAATAATAATTTAAAATTTTACACATATCTTCAGCCGTGCTTATAATGTCCTCTTGCCTACTTTTTAATGGCCCCACTATTTCCGTATAATTATAATATATAATATAATATATAATATATTATATATATATATATATATATATATATATATATATATATATATATATATATACATACTATATGAAGATTTTCAGGGAGGCAAAAACACTCATTTATTCGGGTTCTTTATGTGCGTGCAACGTTTCGCCAAGGCACTTGGCATCATCAGGCTAAAATGGGTTATATAAGTTAAAATACTAAAACTGCTAAAAGCAAACATCTAAAAATTTCAAGCAATAAAATATTCCTATATCATCTAAAAACTAAAAACATAATATATACTCTAACAAATCTTGAAGTGTATGCTGTTTAGGTTGGCAAAGGACTGAATGAACAATTATATTACAGGTAGCAATTCGGTTCCTATGGGGCGATCGGAACGAGAGTCGGACGATCGAAACAGTGTGATAATCATTTGAGTATATGTAATTGGTATGAGTGACTTGATTATTAAGATCAGGAGACAAGTGCTTGATGTGTATGGATTCTAATAATTTAGTATCACTAGAGAAGTTTGCCTTTGATAAGATTCTAAAATCATCAATAGAGAATGGGTGACCAAGATCATGGGAGTGGGAACGTATTGCAGATTGAGAAGGGGAAGAAATAGGTCGGCCAGTACGAGCAGAAACACCTTTATGTTCTGCGAACCTAAGGGTTAAGTTTCTCGACGTCTCGCCAATGTATCGAGCCTTACAGCTCGAACACTCAAATTCATAAATTATATTGGAGATAAAAGTTTTAGGTATAGGATCTTTTATATTGGAAATGTGTTCTTATAGTAAATGGATTAGTGAAAACATATATAAATTTTGAGCTAGGAAAGTGTAACTTGAGTAGATCATTGAGTTTTTTTACGAATCATATAACTAAGATGGCCATAAAATGGAAGTTTAATATAATGTGTGTCTAATATTGGTTCGGATTGACTCGACTTAGGGTTGAACTTTTCATCTAAGAAACTAAAAATTGTTTTTTCTATCAATTTAGGGGGATAACCATTAATTTGGAGAAAATTAGTAAGGAATTTAATTTCATTATCGAAGGCAAACCAGTTGGAGGAGAAACTATAACATCTGTGGTCTTAATAGTATTGGTTTTAAAAAGGTTAGGGATGAATGATAAATACTGAGTTCCAAGGCCTGTGAAGGTAGGTTTATGGTATACTGAGGTAGTAAAAGTATTATCCTTACGTGTAACTAAGATATCTAGAAATGGTAGTTATAATTGGTTTTCAACTTCATATGTGAACTTAATATTTTGGTGTTTAGAATTAAGGTAATTAAAAAATAAGAGAATATGTTCAACATTCTTAAAAAGTAAAAAGGTGGCATCAACGTAACGTTTATAATAAAAGGGTTTAAAAGAGGTAGGACAGTCAGACAGCCAACTTTGTTCATGGTGACATAGAAAAGCAATGGCAAAGGAAGGACCCAAGCAAGACCCCATGGAAACCCCATCAGTTTGGATATAACGTTTTTTATTAAATATGAATGGAGAGTCTTTTATAGCTAAAGTTAATAAATCAGATAATTGTTTTTTTGTGTAGTTAAGAAAAGTGGTAACATTATGAAATAAATTATCAGTGATGATCTCAATAGTCTCATCTAATGGAATATTTGTAAATAGTGATTGGATGTCAAAACTAGCCATTACCACATTGTTTGTGTATTATTGTTTTAAATTCATGTGCAAAATCAAAAGAGTTCTTAATTGTATATTCATTGGTAGTTAGGGGGTCAATTATCGGGACAAAGTATTTAGCTAAGTTATAGTTAAAAGTGCCAATAGTACTAAGAATAGGGCGTAAGGGGTTACCTATTTTATGAGTTTTCGGTAATCCATAGAGGACACCAGGGGAGGAACCGCTAGGAAATATATAATTGAAGACTTCTTTAGTAATAACTTTTAATTTAAGTAGTGCTCTAAGATGACGGATAAGTTTGTCCTCCATTTTAGTAATGAAAGAAAATGTATTATCAGCGAGAACTTTAAATTTAGTTTTATCATTAAAGATGGATTCAGCTTTGTTGAAATAGTCAGTTTTATCTAAAATTACTGTACCACGTCCTTTATCGGGTCTAGTGATTAAGATAGTAATATCAGATTTAAGGTCATTTCAGGCATCAAACTGAATTTGCGGAAGTTTAGGGAACGAATGTTTGAATATATTTAATGACTTCAAACATTCGTTCCCTAAGCTTCCCTTCTCTGGTTCACTATGTTCGCGGGTTCTACTTGGTTCTTCCCTTCTCTGCTTCACTATTTGAGTGGGTTCTATTCGGTTCTTCCCTTCTTTGGTTCACTATGATCGCGGGTTCTATTTGGTTATTCCCTTCTCTGGTTCACTATGTTTGCGGGTTTTATTTGGTTCTTCCCTTCTCTGGTTCACAATGTTCGCGGGTTCTATTTGGTTCTTCCCTTCTCTGGTTCACTATATTTGCGGGTTCTATTTGGTTCTTCCCTTCTCTGGTTCACTATGTTTGCAGGTTCTATTTGGTTCTTCCCTTCTCTGGTTCACTATATTCGCGGGTTCTATTTTGTTCTTCCCTTCTCTGGTTCACTATGTTTGCAGGTTCTATTTGGTTCTTCCCTTCTCTGGTTCACTATATTCGCGGGTTCTATTTGATTATTTCCTTCTCTGGTTCACTATATTCGTGGGTTCTATTTGATTCTTTCCTTCTCTGGTTCATTATGTTTGCGGGTTCTATTTGGTTCTTCCCTTCATTGGTTCACTGTGTTCGCGGGTTCTATTTGGTTCTTCTCTTCTCTGGTTCACTATGTTTGCTGGTTCTATTTGGTTCTTCTCTTCTCTGGTTCACTGTGTTCGCAGGTTCTATTTGATTCTTCCCTTCCCTGGTTCACTATGTTCGCGGGTTCTATTTGGTTCTACCCTTCTCTGGTTCACTATGTTTGCGGGTTCTATTTGGTTTTTCCCTTCCCTGGTTCACTATATTCGCAGGTTCTATTTGGTTCTTCCCTTCTCTGGTTCACTGTGTTCGCAGGTCCTATTTGGTTCTTCCCTTCTCTGGTTCACTATGTTCGTGGGTTCTATTTGGTTCTTCCCTTCTCTGGTTCACTATGTTTGCGGGTTCTATTTGGTTCCTCCCTTCCCTGGTTCACTATGTTCGCGGGTTCTATGTGGTTCTTCCCTTCTCATGTTCACTGTGTTCGTGGGTTCCATTTGGTTCTTCCCTTCTCTGGTTCACTTTGTTTGCGGGCTCTATTTGGTTCTTCCCTTCTCTGGTTCACTATATTCGCGGGTTCTATTTGGTTCTTCCCTGCTCTGGTTCACTATGTTTACGGGTTCTATTTGGTTCTTCCCTTCCCTGGTTCACTGTGTTCGCGGGTTCTATTTGTTTGGTTCTTCCGTTCCCTGGTTCGAGCCTATTCGCCAGTGTTCGGTATGAGACAAAGGAGGAGTAACAAGGCCCCGAGTTTGTCTCTAGGGGCGCGTAGCTGCTGAAGGCGTTAATGAAGAGAAGGAAGGAAAGAAGGAAGGAAAGAAGGAAGGAAGGAAGGAAGGAAGGAAGGAAGGAAGGAAGGAAGGAAGGAAGGAAGGAAGGAAGGAAGGAAGGAAGGAAGGAAGGAAGGAAGGAAGGAAGGAAGGAAGGAAGGAAGGAAGGAAGGAAGGAAGGAAGGAAGGAAGGTGTATATAAGAAGATGTATTAAACTGAAGGAATAAGGAAGTGTATATAGGAAGGATATAGGAAGGAAGGATATTATAGGAAGGATATATAGGAAGGATATATAGAAAGTGTATATAGGAAGTATATATAGGAAGGATATATAGGAAGGAAGGATATCATAGGATGGAAGTGTATATATAGGAAGTGTATATAGGAAGGATATATAGGAAGTGTATATATAGGAAGGATATATAGGAAGGATATATAGGAAGTGTATATATAAGAAGGATATATTATAGGAAGTGTATATATAGGAAGGATATATAGGAAGTGTATATATAGGAAGGATATATAGGAAGTGTATATATAGGAAGGATATATAGGAAGTGTATATATAGGAAGGATATATAGGAAGGATATATTGGAAGTGTATATATAGGAAGCATATATAGGAAGTGTATATATAGAAAGGATATATAGGAAGTGTGGATATAGGAAGGATATATAGGAAAGATATATAGGAAGGAAGGATGTATAGGAAGTGTATATATAGGAACGATATATAGGATGTGTGTATATAAGGATATATAGGAAGCATATATAGGAGGGCAGGATATATAGGAAGTGTATAATTATATATGAAGGATATATAGGAAGGATATTATAGGTAGGAAGGATATATAGGAAGTGTATATATAGGTAGGATATATAAGAAGTGTGTATATAGGATGGATATATAGAAAAGATATATAGGAAGAAAGGATATATAGGAAGGATATCTAGGAAGGAAGGATATATATGAAGGAAGGATATATAGGAAGGATATATAGGAAGGAAGGATATATAGGAAGTGTATATATAGGAAGGATATATAGGAAGGATATATATGAAGGAAGGATATATAGGAAGTGTATATATAGGAGGATATATAGGAAGGATATTATAGGAAGGATATATAGGAAGGATATTATAGGAAGTATATATAGGAAGGATATATAGGAAGGAAGGATATATAGGGAGGATATATAGGAAGGAAGGATATATAGGAAGGATATATAGGAAGGAAGGATATATAGGAATGATATATAGGAAGTGTATATATATGAAGGATATATAGGAAGGATATATAGGAAGGAAGGATATATAGGAAGGATCTATAGAAAGTGTAAATATAGGAAGGATATATAGGATGGAAGGATATTATAGGAAGGATATATAGGAAGTGTAAATATAAGAAGGATATATAGGATGGAAGGATATATAGGAAGGATATATAGTAAGTGTATATAGGTAGGTGGATCAGATTGCTTCAGTCTCCCGTTTCCCTCTTTAATAAAACGTGATGG
>JACEEZ010025524.1:67500-127584 GCA_016584305.1 Chionoecetes opilio
CTGATCTAATCAATCAATCATTGGGGGCATACGCCGGGGGGCGCGTCGCCTCGCCAACCCTACGACGCCACTCCTGGGGTTCACCACGCGCGAGTCTCAATGCAGGCTCCTTTCCCATACCAAGCAGCTCTCGACAAGAAACATCAACTTGCCCCAGCCACGAGCCTTGTGGGCGCCCCCTTGGCCTCCTCCACGCCGGATTGTCTCTTACAGATACAACCCGATGGAAAGGATCGGTTTCAGAGTAGTGTGCCACATGCCCATATAGCCGAAGTTGGCGTTGACGGACTATGCAGGTAATAGGCCTCGATTCAGTCTCACGGTGCAATCGCTGATTTGACACGTAATCATCCCAGCGATACCCCATGATTCTGCGAAGACACTTATTACCAAAGGCATTGATTCATCTTTTCAAGTCACTATTTACTGTCCATGTCTCACAACCATATAGTAAGACAGGGATCACAAGCGACTTGAAAATCCGGATCTTTGTCCTCCTGCACAGGTACCGACAACGCCAAATACTCCCGCTGAGCGAGTCCATAGCACCGTGGGCTATGCCAATCCGCCGTAAGACTTCTTGACGTGACCCGCCGTCATTATGGACTGCGCTACCAAGGTATGTAAAACTTTCCAAGATCTCAATGTCCTCGCCGCACGCATGAACAGACTGTACTGCTTCATCTAGTAAGTCTCCAAACACCTGGACCTTGGTCTTAAGCCAGGAGACCTCAAGTCCCAAAGGCTTTGCCTCCTCGTGCAGCGCCTCGAGAGCCATCACCACTACCTCCAGCGACTCAGCAAAGATAACTGCATCATCGGCAAAAACAAGATCAGTGATCCTGGTGTTGCCGACGGATGCTACACAATCACTTTGATCTACAACCTTGTCCAATACGCAGTCCATACAAGCGTTGAAAAGTGATGGGGCAAGGACGCACCCTTGCCTCACTCCTCTATTAACAGGAAAGAAGCTGGATACACCTGCCCCACACTTCACAGCACTATCAGTCCCAGAATACAGACCGGTTATCAAACCAATAGTCCTTGCAGGAATCCCGCGAAATCGCAGAAGATCCCAAAGTGACTCACGATGCACTGAGTCAAGCGCCTTCTTGAGATCAACATAGGCTGCAAGCATCCCCTGTCGAAACTCACGTCGGCGTCCCACCAGAACACGAAGCGCTAGAATACAGTCCGGTCCGTTGTTGACTTACCAGGCGTGAACCCAGACTGCTGAGGTCTCAGATGCTTCAGCAGATGACTGCGGATCCGTGTCAGCAATAGATGGGCAAGCACCTTGCCTGGCACGCTGAGCAGTGTAATCCAGCGGTAATTGTAGCAGTCCTGACGGTCCCCTTTCCCTTTCCAGATAGGGAACGACCAGCCCCCTTTTCCAGTCAGGAGGAATGGTACCTGATTGTCACACGGCATTCAGGACAGCATGCAACCCGTGGATCATGGCCTCACCCCCAGCTTTGAGGAGCTCCGCACTGATATTACAAACACCAGCTGCCTTTCCACCCTTCAACTTAGCTACAGCCTCTCTGACTTCGTCAAGAGAGGGTGCGGTTTCGTCAATGGGAGGATCGGCATCGACTGCCTTTAATCCAGTGGTGTGAAACTGCTCAGTTGGAGGGTCCACCGTGAACAACTGCCCAAAGTACTCAGCCCAACGGGCCATCTGCCCATCCATGTCCGACACGAGGCGCCCATCTGTTGCTCGAATAGCACTCGCCCGAGATGGAGACTTGGAACGGAGCTTCTTCAGGGCTCGGTAGGCGGGTCGGAAGTCATTAGCGTTCAAATGACCCTCGACATCCTCAGCGAGACTCCTGACATACCTCTCCTTGTCTCTCCCCAGGAGGGTTCTGGTCTGGCGTGACAGAGCCCTGTGCTGGTCCTGGTTCCCAGCCAGCCTGGCAGCGCGACTCTCCTCGATTTTTTCCAGCGTCTCCGTCGAGACAAAACCACGCCTTGACCTCGGGCGCTCCCCAATACATTCCTTGGCAGCCTGTAGAGTTTCACGTTTGAAGGTATACCACAGTTCTACAGGGTCCCCGAGAGCACCGAGCACATCAAAGTGATTTGAGACTGCCACCGCATACTCATGAGCATATGTCAAGTCCTTCAGTTTCTCAAGATGAAACACAGTATGGCTACCTCTTGAGATTCTTCTGGACATGACATGAAGCTTAAGTGTAGCAACAACAAGTCTGTGATCTGTTCCAAAGAACTCAGCACTCCGGTAAACCCTGCAGTTCAGGAGGATCCTCCAAAGAGTACTAACGAGGACGTGGTCGATCTCCTTAGCTACCCCTCCGGCATTACTATACCATATCCAGCGGTGCAGCTCTGGTCTCTGGTACCAAGAACCTGCAATTATCAACCTTCTGGACCTTGCAAAATTCAGAAGCAGAGAACTATTGGCATTTCTGGTACCGGAGCCATGGGGACCAACACATATCTCTTAGCCATCTCTCACAAGGCCAGTAGTAGCATTGAAGTCGCCCAAGACAATGAGTGTGTCCCGAGGAGGAGACTGGTCTAATACAGAATCGAGTTTGGCGTAGAACATCTCCTTCTCTTTAGTTTTACGCACCTCGGTAGGAGCGTACACTGCAACAAGAGACATGAAACCCAGAGTGTGTTTCATCCTCACCCGCATTATACGCTCATCAACCGGAGTAGCCTCAACAACTGACGCCTGCAGTTTTCTGGAGATGCCTATAGCTACTCCCCGTCCACGGTAACCATTGCTCATGCCGGACCAGTAGTAGGTGTAACCCCCACTGCTAGTCTCGCCACTGCCAGGCCTCCTCGTCTCAGAGAGTCCCACTATATCCACCCACAGCCTACTGAGCTCGCCCGATAGGAGGGCGAAACTGATCTAAGATGATAAGAAAATACAGATAAATGTGCATTTAACTCCTCATATTCTTCATTTAATTTCTTTATTCTATTCTGTTGTTCATTTTTATCTCTTTCTCAATCTTTTCTTGCATGAATCTGTTTTTACGTCGTAATTCATTTTTTTTTGGAATATTCCTCCTCCTTTTCATCATATTATTTATCTTCAATTCTGTTGTTCCTTTTTTTCTTTCAATCTTTTCTTATACACGTCTCTTTTTCCTTATAGCATTATTTTACAATATTCTTCCGCCTCCTCCTCCTCCTCCAGCAGTAGAGGGAGCACCAAGGGCCTCTTCACATATAAGCCGGTCGTCGTCGCTTCTCTTTGAACCCCGAGAAGAGACAAAGGGGAAATGAAGGGGCGAAGGGAAAGGAGAGAAGTAGAGGTGTGGGTTGTTGAGGGTTGAATGGACGATGGGTATATGCCAGGGAATGGAGGGAGGGGGTAGGAGGGGGGAGATGGGGGGAGGAGGGGGTAAAGAGGTATACGAAGGGTGAGGCTTGCCTGTCATTTGTGTGTTATTTGGTGTGGTTAATGGTGTTGCTGTTGTTGTTGTTGTTGTTGGTGGTGGTGGTGGTGGTTGGTGGTGGTGGTGGTGGTGGTGGTGAGTAGGAAAATAGCGAAAAAGATGATGTAGATAACCGGTACTTAACCAGGGGGGCGTGGGCCTAGAGAAAAACAAGAAAGAACTGTCAAGTATCTAACTTGAAGCTCGGTCTTTGCTTTAACATGAAGCTCGCTCGCGAGGGTGAGCGAAGAAAGTCGGTACGGAGAAGAGAGTATGGGTGAAAAATTAACTCTGCGGGGACGCTTTGTCATGTTTCACTAACTCTCTGGACCTTTATGCAATAGTAATTTTTTCTACTATTATTACTATTATTATTGCTATGATTATCATTATTAATATTATCATCCCTATCATTACCGTTATCATTATTATTGTTGTTGTTATTGTTATTACTATTTTGTTATTATTGCTAATATAATCATTATTATTATCAATATTATTATAATTATTATGAGTGTCATTATGTGTATCATTATTATAATTATTATGTAATTATCATTATTATGACTATTATACTACATTACATATAATATTATACGGCCAGAGCGTTATCTATTTATAATAAAGCTCTCGCTCGCTTTCTCGCTCTCAGTGCGACCCCACCCTAAATATTATTAATAGTAAAGATAAAGATGGGGGCATACGCTATGCTGCGCGTGGTCTCGGTGCTCATCTCCGTCGCATTAGCCCTTGAGCCTGCTCAATAAAATTACGAGTAGAAAAAAAATTATAATTGTAATGAAAACAAGACTTATTATAATAATAATGATGATAATAATAAGATGTATCGAAGAAAATTATCCTGGTGACGCCTTCACCAGCACGTCAATGAGTCCGGTGGTCACGTCCCTCAGCTGGCCACTCCACCATCTCCGTCATCTTCTGGGAACCCTCCTGCACTCTCAACAAATGTATATGCCACGGAAAATACGTCACCCCCCCCCCCACACACACACACATCCACACACACACACACACAAGATGTACTTCGTAGTGTAGGGGAAGCACGCTTGGTTCACAACCGAAAAGTCCCGGGTTCGATCTCCGGGCGGAGCGGAAACATATGGGCTGTTTCCTTTAAGCCCGAGCCCCTGTCCACCCAGCAGTGAATTGGTACCGGGTGTTAGCCGGGGTTTGTGACCTGCTCTCCGGGGTGCTGGCTTCGGCCAAAACTAAGCACTAAGGATGAATGATAAAACTGTTGATATGGAGACGGGGCCATACGAGCGTTGCTCTGGCCCTGTAAAATACAGCTAGATGAACACACACACACACACACACACACACACACACACACACACACACACACACACACACACACACACACACACACACACACACACACACACCACACACACACACACACAGATTTTTGCTTTCATCCAAAAATTTTAAACAGATAGTTTTTTGGGTTCATATTTTCAATTTAAGAGATTAATGGAAGTTTCTCATCGAGTGGTGTATTGACAAACTTCACATTACAAGTGTACATCTAAACATCTAAATAATCTAAAAATACATCTAAATAATGTACTATGTTTATATATCAACATCATTTTCAACATTGGTCCCAGATATTTTTACACATAACAAATTTCATATCATCACGTTCTCAGAAGATTAACGGTAACACATATTCATGTTCGTGTTATTATAGTTTGTCGTAGTTTTAGTTATGAAAATATATACGAGCGTGGCAGTAAAAAGCTGGTCGCAAACCAGCAAGGTTTGCGACCTTGCAAGCAAGCAAGGAAAGCAGATCGCTGGTCTGAGATTCTGAAGATAGATATAAACAACACAAACTTTGATAAGTAAAAACAAAAAATAAACAAAACAGAGAGCATAAGAAGAGAAATAAACATAAAAGAAAGCAAAAAAAGACCGAAATAAACAAAAGAAAGCATAAAAAAAAAACAGAAGAGAAAGCAAAAAGACAAAATAAATAGTGATATAAATAAAATAATAGACAAAAATGAACAGAAAAGAATGCATAAAAAAGTCAGAAATAGAGTAAGAACAGAAACAGCAAGGAAGAAAGAAAAAAAAAGATAGAAAAAACCCCAGAAGAAAGTTAAAAAGAGAAATAAACAGTAAAAACACATAAAATAAAGTAAAAAAGACAGATATAAACAGTACGAAATAAGAAAACATCTGGTATCGCCGCCGAGGCTTTTCCCAACACGGTCCAGAAAGGTGTGAGGCGCTTTGGTAGCTGACTGGCTGGAGGGTCGCTGACAAAACCTGTGACCCCTGATCGATACCCGCCGACCTGCTATTCATCATCGCCTCACATTACTACATGATTTTTATTTTTTTATTATTATTTATGTTTGTTGATGTTACTTGCATTAATTATGTTTATTATTACGTTTATCATTACTTATATCATTTATTTTCCCTTTAATTATTACCTTAAAAATCCTTATCTTACGCATATCCATAGACCACTATATACCTGGACTGCGCTCGGAATATCGGCCTGTCGCGCAAGGGCCCGAAGTCGGAGGGCCGCTCGGATTCATATATATATATACGGATCATATGGACTGGTTTATCAGTATATATGATATACTGTAATCTTCGTAAATGTTTGTTCTATAATATTATCAAATAAAAAACAGTAAAACACGCTAAAGAAATGCCATTACGAGACTATGAAGAAATATGCATGAACTTAATATTCACTTCAACTCTTCGCCATATAAAACTTTGCGAGTCAACTTTTATCATGAAGGGTATCAATATAAGCGCAATTTTATTAGCTTTTCATTGCTATATTTCGTTATCTGATAAATGAATTAGAACCATGCATAAATTAGCGTTAACTAAATAAATAAAATCATCAATCGGGTAATTTTCCCGATTGATGAGGTTATTTATTTAGGCAACGCTAATTTATACATGGTACTAATTCATTTATCAGAAAACGAAATATATAAGTAAATAAATAACATCATCAATCGGGAAAATTACCCGATTGATGATTTTATTTATTTAGTTAACGCTAATTTATGCATGGTTCTAATTAATTTATCAGATAACGAAATACATCAATGGAAAGCTAATAAAATTGCGCTTCTATTGATACCCTGCATGATAAAAGTTGACTGGCAAAGTTTTAAATGGCGAAGAGTTAAGTGAATTAAGTTCATGCATATTTCTTCATAGTCTCGTAATGGCATTTCTTTAGCGTGTTTTACTGTTTTTTATTTGATAATATTATAGAACAAACATTTACGAATATTACAGTATACCATATATACTGATAAACCAGTCTATATGATAGTCCATAGACCACTATATCTCTTTGTCGGGCGCCCCGCGGGCCCCTATGCAGCCCCGCAATTCAAAGCATTGTCGCGTGAACAGTCCAGGTATACAGTGGTCTATGGCATATCCAAAGACTACTCTATACTGGACTTGCTACTCATTTTGGGCTATTTCCAGTGGAGGCCAGTTTTGCGATTCCTGCCATTTTCGAACTTCACTCCCTTTTCCCTTCCTATGGTTTATCAGTATATATGATATACCGTTATCTTCGTAAATGTTTGTTCTATAATATTATCAAATAAAAAACAGTAAAATGCAATAAAGAAAGGCCATTATGAGAGAGTTAAGAAATATGCATGAACTTAATATTCACTTGAACTCATCGTCATTTAATATTTTGCGAGAAAACATTTTAGATGCTAGCGATAGAAAGAAGTGGATTTTCATTAGCTTTCCATTGCTATATTTCGTTTTCTGATAAATGAATCATAACCATGCATAAATTAGCGTTAAATAAAAAAATTACATCATCTATCGGGATAATTACCCGATGGATGATGTTATTTATTTAGTTAACGCTAATTTATACATGGTTCTAATTCATTTATCAGAAAATGAAATATAGCAATGGAAAGCTACTTAAATTCCAATTCTATTGATATGTTGCATGTAAAAAGTCTGCACGCAAAATATCAAATTGCGATGAGTTTAAGTGAATATAAGTTCATGCATATTTCTTCAGTCTCATAATGGAATTTCTTTACTGTATTTTACAGTTTTTTATTTGATAATATTATAGAACAAACATTCACGAAGATAACAGTGTATCATTTATACTGATATGCCATAGTCTACTGTATTCATGGAACAATTTTTTACCTGCCGATACGATTGATGATGTTATTTTTTTAATTAACGCTAATTTAGGCATGGTGGTAATTCATTTATCAGAAAACGAAATATATCAATGGAAAGCTAATGAAAATCCGCTTCTTTCTATCGGTAGCATCTAAAATGTTTTCTGGCAAAATATTAAATGGCGAAGAGTTTAAGTATATGTTGAGGTCATGCATATTTCTTCACTCTCTCATAATGGCATTTCTTTAGTGTAATTAAACCCGTTCATCACAAGCCAATTTTTTTATGCGGAGAAAAAAAATTGCGAAAAAAGTGTGCTTCATCTTTTCTTAAACTATCATTTCGAACATGAAGATTAAAGATTATTGTTCATTCCGATGGGTTTGGGATATTATAAGACGAATGAAACGAAACAAATAAATAAATTAAAGAAAATATTTGACAATACCCAATAAAATTCAAGAGAAATTCATCCCGTTCATAAACAAACGGATTTGTTTACGCAGAGATAAGAAAGTAAAAATAAAGCATAAAGTAGAAAAAGACAAAAAGGGAAAATTTGAAAATTTTGGTGGCGAAATGTGATTATTGACCGAGTAAAGAGTAAAACGAAAAGAAAAAAAAAGAGAAAAAAAGTATGATTGAAAAAAGTAAAAATTTGAAGAATCATGTGGGAGTTACTGGAAGTGATACTGATCGTATTTTTGTGACTTAGGAAAAGAGGGGAAAAGCGAATGGAGGGAGGGAAAAGTAGGACATTATGAGGGGAGAACTTAGCCAATCTCTCTCTCGTAGCACACTTAATGGCGCGGTATAAAAAAACTCCATTAATGATACGAGGTCCGGAATATTCCAGTTCGTCAGGCAAAGCTAGGAAGCTCGCGCCAGAGAGATAAGAGAAGGGAAGCAGAGAACTGTAATTTCTTCCTGGAAAAAAAATTCTAAAGGAAATGCCTTTTTCCTGTCATTTTCTCATCTTTTTTCTAATTCTATTTTTTTCTTAACCCCTTCACGCCCAAATCTTTCCTTTGCTATATGAAATTGTCTGTTATTAGCCGTATAACTGTGAACAAGTATCTGAATAAACCAAATTAGCTAATGGAAAAGGATATTAAAGAGGTCATATCTATATAATATTGCTTATGTTCATTAAAAGCGTCGAATGGTGGTTATATTACAATGAAAATTACGTTCTGGGCTTCAAGGGGTTAATGAAGAATGTGGATACAATTTTTTTTCTCTCTCTCTGTCTCACTCTATCTCTCTTTCTCTCTCTCTCTATCTCTCCCCTCCTATCTCTCTCTCTCTCTCTCTCTCTCTCTCTCTCTCTCTCTCTCTCTCTCTCTCTCTCTCTCTCTCTCTCTCTCTCTCTCTCTCTCTCTCTCCTTCCCCCCCCTCTGTGGATCTAAAGACGTTATACAAGGAAGAAGAAACGGACAGAAATCGAGATGGAAAAGCGACATCCGTAAAATTAGCAACCCAGGATACGAGAGAGAGAGAGAGAGAGAGAGAGAGGAGAGAGAGAGAGAGAGAGAGAGAGAGAGAGAGAGAGAGAGAGAGAGAGAGAGAGAGAGAGAGAGAGAGAGAGAGAGAGAGAGAGAGAGAGAGAGAGAGAGAGAGAGCAGCTTATAAATAGAAGGGAAACCTGGTCCTATCTTTTTATCCTATTGAGAACTCATACCGATAAGAAGATATGTGAGATTCAATTCCTTTTTATCCTATTGAGAACTCATACCGATAAGAAGATATGTGAGATTCAATTCTTTTTTATCCTATTGAGAACTCATACCGATAAGAAGATATGTGAGATTCAATTCCTTTTTATCTTCCAGCGAATCATCATCACACCAGGTTAAAAAAGTGATGATGATGATGATGATTGACAAACCTTCCAATATGTGATTTAGAGGTTAATGAAAACGTCATAATAAATTTACAGGTGTGTAATTATGTTTGTGGTGTCAGGTGTGTGGTATTTAACCCCTCAACGCCCAGATCTTTCCTTTGTTATATGAAATCCTGTTGTCAGCCATAAAATTACGATATATAGCTTAATATACTTAATTACCTAGTGGACAAGTAGTGCAGCAGATAATCATAACAATTGTGCAAATTATGACTAAAGCATGACATTTTTACCAGTGTTAGTACATACCCTAAGGTTCATTTTCAGATCGGGAGGTACGTCAGATTTGACCTCTGAGGATAGTGAGAGGTCAATGACCTCAATTACATTGAAATTGTCATTTTTTCACGATTCTGGTGCAGTTTGTCTGTTTTGGGAATCATTAAAAATGTATGTTGCCATGTGTTGGTCCCTTTATCTTCTGGAGAGCCTATCTATACATAATCACAGGATGCAACCATGACTGAACAGGTGCTTTAAATAGGTCAGTGACCTCAGAAAACAAATGTATTGAAATACACATTTAGGTTATTGTGGTGTCCAGAACAGCTTGCATGAAATCGTGTTGTAAGATCATATGTGCAACCTTAATTTTCAATGTGCACTGAACACAGTCTATAAGCTTAAAGTACAGTGAGGTCAGCTACCTCAGACACATGTATAGTACATACCGGTACATGTAATACACACACATTATCCATATAGACGCATAAATATAAAGGTGTCTGATTGCACCTAACAGTCTCCCGAACATGCACATAATGCAGTAGTGACATAGTGAACAGTCCCTTGCGCAGTTTGGGTGGGCAAACAACTTCTTCCATGTTGAAGCGCTGGCAGACACCATTGGCAATGTCTGTTGTGAGCTGTAGTAATCTATCATATGACACACACATCCCTAGGCTGAGCAGTGTGTCAATCAGACCTCTGCTCCTGGTCACAGCGTAAATCTTGAGGGACAAGTAGCGTGGGAGTGGGGTTTCTCTCTCGCGGCTGTGGCGCACTGAGGTTGACTCCACACTGCGTGCATGCTTTACACTGTTGAACACCAGTAGCTGCGATACTGTAGGAGCAGCAGTTGTGGTGCTTGTGTTGGGCAACTTAGTCTGGTGCTTGATGTTCGCCCCATCGAGGATCATGTTCACCAGAGCAAGGAGGGATGATGTCACAGAATCATTCTGGCAGTCAGCGTGGAACGCACCGTCAAAGGTGAACCTGGTCTGAAACATTTCTCTAAGTACTACCTGTGCTGCTCTTACTAGGTGCATGGCATCACTGTCATGATCACAGGCCTTCTTCAGGGCGGGACCTATATCTTTCTCAAACAAGAGAAGTGTGTCTCGGCCCTGAGAATGGGCTCTCAGATCAGGAAGCACAGAAAGAAGTCTGTCAGTCCTTCAGTCTGGTTGTGTGTATTCTGTTGGTTACCGTGGCACCCAGCTGCTCCAGTTTCGTCTTGTAGAGGTTAGCCACGTCTGAGAGTTTAAATACAGGGGCATTGTCCTCATCTGCATGCATGTCCTCCATGAATACCACCAGCTCAGCAAAGGCTATGCCATGCAGACAATCCGCATCCTCGTCCTTGAGTGCTGCTGGTCTGATTTTGTTGTATAATGCACGGAGACAGTTGCGATGGTATTTTGCCTCGATGGCAATTATGTCTCCTGCAGACAGCTTGGCCAGCAGTTCAGTGTCCCCCAATTCAGTGGCACATCTCCGAACGTTCTTGTCAATTTCCTTTGTAGCTGCTTCGTGCAAGTCTGCAGTGCCAGCTGGCTTATTGCAGAAGAAATAGATAGGCTCGGTTGACTGTGGAAGCCTGTGGGCAGCTGCTGATCGTGTGTGCACGGTTGGAGTACCGGTACTAGATCTTACATCACACCTGAAGCTGATTCTGCTCTGCTCTGCTGGTCAAACATTTTTTTGTTAAAGTTTAAACGACATTTCTTGTGCCACTGAGCATTGTGTGTCCTCAAGGTAGCTTCTACGTCATCGCCATCATCCAGTCTGTTCACGTTGAGCTCCATTGGATTTGTCGAAGTCCCTTGAACTGGAGGAGGTCTTCTGTCAATGATGCATAGCCACTACCACTCGGTTTCATGGTTGATCTTAGTGGGCACTGCAAAGGTTCATCTGTCTCTGCTTGGCAAAGAATACAAAGCTCCCAGTTAGTTCTTGGGGGTGGTCTTGATTGCATGGACGTAGAGGGCTGGGCTGGGTCTATGAGGATATGACGCTTTGCCATAGTGACGATCAGGTCTGGGATGCTTGTATCTTGGCTTCGATCATCAGGCAGGGAATCCTGCAATACACAAGTACAACAATTGTGTTAGTTACAGCCACCACAGTTTACATTCATTGGCATCAATATTTGATACGTTGAGGTAATTGACCTCTCACTGTCGTCAGAGGTCAAAGCTAGACACCTGTAAATAATGACCAACGCTGTGTGGAATATGTAGACACTTTTATTGGAACACAAATGCATGGTTTGTACATCATAAACATGTTTACCATTAACCAATGACGCCAAGCATCAATATATTGACACTTTGAGGTCATTGACCTCGCACGGTCCTCAGAGGTCAAATCTGTCTTACCTCCCGATCTGAAAATGAAGCTTATGGCATGTACTAACACTGGTAGAAATTTCATGCTTTAGTCATAATTTGCACAATTCTTATGATATGAGAGATTATCAGTTGTACTAAAGGATATTAAACAGGTCATAATGTATAAAATATTGCATATATTAATTAAAATCGTCTAATGATGGTCAAATAATAACGAAAATTACGTTCGGGGTTTCAAAGGGTTAAAGGTTAATTATTACCTTAAAAATCCTTACCTGACGCATATCTTAAACTCTTATTTTCTAACATAGGGATTCTTGAAGTTCGTTCCCTTATTCAAATTATACTTATACATACAAATATACGTAAATATATAATAAGCCTAGGCAGATGAAGTGATTTAAAAGAGTTCGGTGCAAGAAACAGTATGTAAAAAAATACTAGAGATTTGTAAAGTAAATAAATATAAAGTAAATTATAAATACTAAATGCTAAATACTAAAGTAAATTATAAAGAACTAAAACTCACTGACTTAAAAGTGAAGAGAAAAATTAATTGAGTTCGCTACACTGTGTAGATAAATATGTTCAGTGACCCCGTTTTCTTTGTAATATAGGGCACTAACGTAAAATATTAGTGTTACTTTTATTTATTTGTGTGTGTGTGTGTGTGTGTGTGTGTGTGTGTGTGTGTGTGTGTGTGTGTGTGTGTGTGTGTGTGTGTGTGTGTGTGTGTGTGTGTGTGTGTGTGTGTGTGTGTGTGTCTGTGTGTGTGTGTCTGTGTGTGTGTGTCTGTGTGTGTGTGGGGTGTGTGTGTGTGTGTGTGTGTGTGTGTGTGTGTGGTGTGTGTGTGTGTGTGTGCTGTGTGTGTGTGTGTGTTGTGTGTGTGTGTGTGTGTGTGTGTGTGTGTGTGTGTGTGTGTGTGTGTGGGTTTGTATGTGTGTGTGTGTGTGTGGTTTTGGGATATGCAAATATATAAAACAACGATAAAATATATAGATTTGACAAAAATAATATAAAATAATTTTTCCCCATATTACATAAAAAAAAAAAAAAAAATGGAACAGTTATGCTTTAAATAGCACACACACACACACACACCACACACACACACACACCACACACAACACACACACACACACACCACCCCTCACACTCACACTCACACTCACACTCACACACACACACACTGACACACACCCCGCGCGACGCTCAGGTGATAGCGTGCCGGGCTCCATTCTGTGGGTGGCGGTTCGAATCCTCGCGCTCCCGGGATTTTTCACTCCAAATTCGGGCAGTTACTGTCCCCCTTGAGCAAGGGGAGGGGGGTGTGTGGTGTGTGGGGTCCCGCTTGCCCAAAGTTCGGTAATAATGAGCTCCAAGCTCGCACTGTGAGGGTGGGAAAAATGGCGATCGCGAGGGCCCGCTCGCGTGGACAAGACCATGGGGGAATAACACATACACACACACTAGAACCAAACAAAATCACTGAAAAAAATAGGAATATCGAAAATCTAATCAAAGAAAATAAACGGACAAGAAGGTAATACGAATTAAAAAACCAAAGAAAATATACAATAATTAAAAAATAACCGTAAAATATTTGTGGGCAGGCGCGTGTGGAAGCAAAGTCAACAGAAGAGGTTTGTGTGCCGTCATCTTTCAAAAAGGGACGCCGTAAACATGGACGAAAGTGCGGCTGCCAACACTCCGAACCAAGGGACTCTCCTCCTCCTCCTCAATCCTCCTCCTCCTCCTCCTCCCCTCCTCCTCCTCCTCCCCCTCCTCCTCCTCCTCCTTCCTCCTCCTCCTCCTCCTCCTCCTTTTTCTTCCTCCTCCTTTTCTTTTTCCTCCTCCTCCTTCTCCTCCTTCTTCTCTTCCTCCTCCTTCTTCTATTCCTCCTCCTTCTTCTCTTCCTCCTCCTCCTTCTCCTCCTTCTTCTCTTCCTCCTCCTTCTTCTATTCCTCCTCCTTCTTCTCTTCCTCCTCCTTCTTTCTTTCTTCCTATTCCTATTTTTTTTTCTTCGTTTCCATAAATCCTCCTCCTTCTCTTTTTTTTGTTTTTTTCTTCATATTCTATATTTATATATTAATCTTGTACTCCTCTTTTTAACTTGTTTTTGTTATCTATATCCTATGCACCCATAAGGTGCATAGTTGCACCTCTTAAAGTGCAACCCCCCTTGGGGGTTTGCAAAGTTGCACCCTTAAAGGTGCAAAGTTGTAACTTTTTTTTTATCAGTGTGTACATTCTGATTCCTTGCTGTTCCGAGTCTCCCAATCCTGAAATATGTAAACAAATAGATAAAAAGTGATGTATAATGAAAGAATGAATGATTAAAATAATCATCGATACAATTTTAGCTGGGCAAAAATTGGGTTTTGGTGTATGGGTTTTTTCTATATCCTTGACTAAATTTAAATGAAATTGTATTGAATGAAAGATAGAATGATAAATGGATAAATGAAATTTTCCTTTGTTCTACTTTGGCGATGCAAAAAAGAAAAAATTTTATCTTGACAATCAGCAATAAAAAAATGGCACAAAAAGTGAGGTAAGTACTTTTAATGAAAATAATAATAGGGGATTAAAAACATACTAATAACAATAATAATGATGATAATGCAAACAATATAAGTATAACAACACATAATATTAACAATAGTAAAAATAAGTAATAATAATAACAGTAATGATAACATAAATAGTAATAACAATTATAGTCAAAATATTAGTAGAGACAATAATGATAATACAGATAGCGAGAAATATCTGACTATGCATCAACAATCAACAGAGATTGATTCTATTCGAAATTAATATTTTCCTCTATAAATTTAAAAAAAGCCTTTTTTCAGGGAATCATTTAATATTGACATTTAAGGTTTAAATGCTTTCTACGTTGCCTTTGAGTTTTCCAACACACACCCACACACACACACAACACCACACACACACACACACCCCACACACACACACACACACACACACCACCACATACTACGTACATACATACACACACACACACACACACCCACACCCCACACACACACACACAGAGTCACCCACATCCACATTAGCCCAGCGGCATAGCAGACCAATTGTTCAAATTGTTCTAAAAGCACCAAAATTGGCACACATGTAGATTAATAATTCTAAACATTTTTGGGATATGGGGGGCTTTCAAGATTACCCTGTGGAAGATATGGCGGCCATTTTTCAAAATGGCCGCCATTTACCATTAGCGTCTTTAAACATAGACTTCATTATTTTGTCGTTAGTATGGTGCTAGATGGGCCAAAATTTCCTTTTTTTTTTACATCAGAATTAACATCAATAAGTGTTTAACATATATTTTAGATGAATTTCTAAAAAATGGCCCCAAACTGGCCCCCATTTTGTGGAGAAAGTGGACATTTGATAAAGATTCCAATACTCAATGACTAATACCTCTAAAAAACCAGTACATGATTTCAGGAACACACTTTAATTGCTCAAGTTGCTTTTTTATTTCAAATTGCTGCAAAATTGCAAGGGAAATGGTAGTCAAAATAATACACAAAGTACGGGAGTTTACAGTATGGTCAGATTGTAGTTATATAGTCGACCAAAACCCCAGTCTCTAGGCACAGTACTTACAGTTATACATTTATGGAAAGATCTAATTAAATGAACAAATCTAAGTGGCTTCAAGAAGAGGACACAATAAACAGTTCCCAAAATACAATAACTTTCAGTATTGTGTAATCCTGCAGTACATACATGTAATACAATAACGTAGATTTTGTCACACTATGTTTAATTATGATTCTGAACTTTTCAAATCTGGTCACCAGGATTATGAAGTTACAGATCATAATGTTGGCTAGCAAGTTTTCTGTCCTAATCTACGGGCATTCGCCTTCACAGAAACACAGACCCGTGCATTGCAGTGAAGCCTTCTTGCACTTGCAGCGGTTTCTGCAGCCTTTCTTGCATCCGCAAGACACCAGCTCATAGCAGGTCTTGGATGCCTCAGGAGTGTGGTCCAGAGTGGTGTGTAGGGCCCATCATCACTCCGATGCCAGCCCCAGTCTGTTGGTGGAGGGAGCAGGGGCTCTGGTACCAATGCCTGGCCCCCCAGACATGACCACCCTGAAGGGCAGATCTCTCACATGCTGCTCCAGAGCAGCGTAAGTTGGCGGGATATTTGAACAGAGCTCTTCTTTGCAAAGAGCTTCTTTCTCGCCTTGTTGACGTCCTTGCATTTGCTTGTGCGGTCATACAGGAGTATTACAAACCTCTCGAGGGACATGCATTGTATCCTCTTGGATGCTTGTGGGTTGCATTTGCCAGACTCAGCAGGGCATCAGTGAGTTCTGGCAGCGTGTTCCATGTTGCCCAGGCAGATTTCTTCCCATGTCCGACGAAGGCTGACACAGTATCACACCCTGTGATGGCATGAAACATTGGAAGAGCACATGTCTTCTCTGGACCAAGGGAGGAAGCTATTTCATGGGCTGCAATGTAGCGGTAGTTCTTGCCTGTCCCAAAGGCTACCCAGAGTTCGTCTCCACTGGTAGTTTCTGGACTACCATCACTGCTAGGACCACGACGTCAGTGTCTACTTTTCGAACCTGTATCTGGTGGTGACCATTTTTGTGCAGCATGTGCTACATGTAGCATCATGCGAGTGTCTGCCTCTTTTTGGGTTTGGGCATGGTGCAAGTGAGTTGACGTCCTCTTGCTGTGGAACACAGATCACCTGCTCCCCATCAGTGACCACCAGTTCCTTGCCTTCTTCTTGAAAGGACTCTGCAAGCATGGTGGAGAGGTAGCTGAAGAGCTCCACTTTGTTGATATCAACTCGCGGGAAAAACTTTGCCAATTTCCTGGTATGACTGCTGAGTCGACAACACGCCGACGTACTCCCTTTCCACGCTGTTCTCTGGTTGATGCCTTCGGGGAATCTGCTCTGTAGCTGCCCCAAACACAAGGTCAAGACGTGATACATGTTGGGAGCTGTTGTACAACGTATGGGATGAAACTTGCTGTGCATATTCCTCGAACGTGTTGGGCAGTACCCGGCTTCAACATCTGTACGATTACTGCTCCATCGAGGACAACAGCATGACAGTAGGCGCTTCAGACTGAGGCTCAGCATGGCCTTCAAGGCACACCAGAAAGTCACTCTTGCTCCCTAGGTACAGTCCCCCTCCGTCAGATAAAGCTGGAGGGCATTGCTGATTTTCATGCCTGAAGAACTCTTCTAGATTCCCATCACGGGTCTGGCAGCTGATATATAATCGTGCGAAGAGGCAACATCATTCTTCAGAGATTTGACCTGTTGTTTTCCTTTGGGTATTTTGGGTCCTCTCTTGGTCGCAAACAGGGCACTTGTTCGGTGGATTGCCACTCAATGGACTTGGTTCTGTCCACGATGCATTCCTTTGAGAATGCTTCAAACTGGTCTTGGCCAATCTGCTTGGCGTTACGGACTTTTTTCATGACTGCAGTGTCTGCGATCCCCTTTTGTGTCGAGCACCAGCAAGTCCTGATTTGCCCTCCTCGAAAGGGTTGCCCAGCTCTTAAAAGGGATGGCCACGAGTGAGCCACATCTCGGGCAAAAAGTGTTCTGCACACTTGGTGTCTCCTCGTGGTGACGTGTCTCCTCTTGGTCGTGTGGATGCAGATTGAAGTCTTCAAATTCCACAATCACTCTAGCAACCTCTGGTCCGGCAACCATCCAGCGCCTCAGTGCAGTTGGATTGTCTGTGGGGCCCGATGGCTCCTCCATCACCCTTGACATACGCGTTGTTCTGCTCATGTCCTTGGTCAATAGGGATTGCTGAAAAGATCCTCTTGGTCTTCTGGACTGTGAAGTGTCCGTTGCTAAACTCTGTGAAGACGTCTGGATGTTTGTTTGCCAGTTCTGCCATGTCCCGCAGATGCACTGGTATCCAGCGGGCATAGTTCCCTGTGGTCTAGTGCGAAGAACCACGGAACCAGTTCTGTCAGAGCATCCACGTACATGCTAAAATTGGCTTCTCTCAGAGATCGCACATAGATCAGAGTGGACAGCTCCGGTGCCAAGACTGTTGACCAGTACTGAAACTGCGGATAACTCTGTTCTCTCTGACTGCACCAGTCTTCGAAGCTTCCAGGGTGCGCATCATCTTCTGTATTGGTGGTGCTGTACTGGTCATAGGGACGCCGTTGGAGTATGTATAAGGCAGCCGCTGTGACTTGGTGTGCTCTTCTGGTGCGTGTGACGTGAGCTGCCGAAGAAAGAGGGCTGCTGTTCCTGCAGTTGTGATCTCTGCTTGTACCAGTGCTTGGGTCCACCCACTTCCCTGCAAACCAGTCACCCAGGGTCTTCAGTGCCGTCATCTCAATATGCAACCCCCCGAACATCACCACCAGTTGGTCTTCCCATATGTTGTCTGGCCACTTTCCCCTGGATCTGTTTTGCTAGAGTGAATAGTGGCTGGTCGCAAGTCAGAACTGGAGTTTGGCCTGGGTTGAGATGTTGAACTGCATTCCTGACTACATCAATAGAGTGTCTGATCATTGCCACAGTGTGAGCACTCTCCTGGAACAGGGAAGCAGGGACGTTGGTGGATGACTGGTTGCTTTGGATCTTGGTGCCTTGCATGGTATGGGAGCCCATGATGTGTTTTCACAGGCCCTCAACATCATCTTTGAGAACACTTCTCGTGTTTCCGCCACATATACTCATATTCTATGTGCTGCTCAAAGTTGTGGCGTCTAAGAGAGTCACAGAAGTAGCTGGGATCGTTTGCCCTTTGACAGAGGAAGCAACAGGACGTACATCCGTGTAATATTCTGGGAGAGCTCAACCGTCTTTTGATCCAGTATCACGCCCAGTGAGAGCAATGCTACGATCCACTCCCTCATCTGCACACGTTGGGTGTTGCAAAAGCGAGATTCCTGTTCCTGGAATGAATTCTTGGCTGTGGTGGCACTTGGGTTGTGGTCAATGTTGTCCACAGCCGCAGTTGTGAACACATTGCTACGCAGGGTAGGCGGGCAGACCACTTGCTCTATGCGGTACAGCTGACACACGCTGTTTCCCATCTGGGCAGAAAAAGACGCAGGACTCTGTCATATGAGATGCTTTGGCCCCGAGAGAAGAGCTTGTCCCCAAGTCCTCTTGGCGTGTTTCAGCATGCAGCATCAGCCCAACATAGGTTGGAAGAGGAGTTCTTGAGACGTACTGTGTCTGACAGCTGGAGGCTCCTGTGTCTTTGGGTTTCTCCCTGCTTCCGACTTTGCTTGACACTGTTGAAAATTGAGAAGCTGCGCAATGGAAAGAGCTGCTTGTCTCGAAGAGGAATGGCTTTGGTTCTTGATGCTGGGGCCATCCAGCACCATATTTACCATTGCAACTAGTACGTTTGGCACAGAGTCCTCCTGACAACCACCCGGGAAGATCCACGGAATCGGTCAGTGTCTTCAAACATATATCGCCGAACTATCTGTGCAGCACGCGCAAGGTGAACTGCCTCAGTCTCACAGTCTTGCTCGCAGGCTTTGCCTAGCGCTTCACCAATGTCTTTATCAAACGCTAGTAGAACATCTCGGCCTTTGTCTGGGATCTCAGGCCTGGTAACTGGGCTAACAGGCGCTCTTCAGCCTTGTGCTTTTTAACTTTCTTGCACAAAGCAAACCCCCAGCTCTTCCATTCTTGTCGTGTATAGCTTTGCAAATCTGCGAGTTTTGAAAACTGGGGCGGTGCCCTCTTTTAGGTGGGTTTTTCCCCGATATACAGGACCAGTTCAGCCAGTACGATTCTTGACATCACACCTTCATGGTCAGTTTTTTGCTCGGCTTCTTTCAGGGTCTTTGGGACGATAGTAAAGAGCCAACAAACACTTGGAATGGTACTTGGCCTCCAGAGCCACCATATCACCCATGCTGAGCCCGGCCATGAGTTCATTGTCCCAACTTGCGCGCACACTTCCGTACGCGTGTGTCCACCTGGAAGGTTGCTACTTCATGTAGGGGCTCTGTGCCAGACTTTCCCCAGAAAAAGCAGGAGGTGCCGCTGGTAGTGGCTTCTGAAGTGTGTGTCTGGCGCGCTTGCCTGAGACATTGTCCCTACTACCCAAAAGCTGAGCTGCTTGCGATGAGTCTCTTCTCTGCTCTTCGTAGCATTGTGTTATTGGTATTGGAGCATACATGTTTTTTGCTACTTGGCCTGGTGGGCAACCATTGTCGCCTCAACACCTTGTCCTTCATCTAGTCTCTGTAACTGAACAGTTCTTGGCAGTTTTCCTAGTTCATCAAACTTGAAACCCAAGTTGCAGCCATTGTCGTGTATCCACTCCCAGGGTCTCGGCGTTTAGACAGTACTGGGCACACAATGACTCTGTTGTCTCCTCTTGACATACAAGACACAGCTTCCAGTTTGTCTCAGGAGGTGTTGTGGGAGTACGTTGCTCAAAAGTATCGACCAGTTGGAAAATTCTTTGCCATGGCTGCAGTCTGGAACAACGCGTCTCTGATGTCCCGGTGGTGCTGGGTGCTGCTGCTGTCATCCACCACCAGTTGAATGGTTATCAAAGCCTCACCTGCAAAGACACAAAAACACCACCATGTTACCACAAGCTACTACTACAAGTACCATGACTATCAACACTATACTATTACTTGCAGCCGCCCCTCACTGCCACCAGCGCTGCCGCTGCAAAAATAAATTCATTTTTCTTGTAAAATGGGGAGCCATTTTATTGGTAAGCACACAAGTATGTGTTTAAATTTTACACTACTTATCACCTCTAGCACACTTATCACCTCTAGCATCCACAAAAAGACAAATTATGGTACATATTCAATGACGCTAATGGTAAATAGCGGCCATTTTCAAAAAAATGGCCGCCAAAAGTGCTACGGGGGGGGGAATCTTGAATCCTCCATATCCAAAAATTTTTCAGAATGGGATGAATCTACATGTGTGCCAAATTTGGTGCTTTTTAGAACAATTTGAACAATTGGTTTCGTATTTTTTACTATGGGCCCCTGGGTACATCAAAACAAAAAACACACACACACACACACTAAAAACCTATCAAAAAAAAAATATGTCCATTTAACCTAACGGATTGGTAAAAGGCCACAGATTTCTTTCAAGACATTAACACACAATAAAAAACGGCTTAGTTTTCCCCGTTGGTGTGAGAGGGAGAGTCAGAATCAGAGTCAAAGGGTTTGCGGATTTGCGTTTGCGAAAGTGGATTTTCGCTCGCGGTGCCACCTCTGACACACACACACACACACACACACACACACACCACACACACAACAACAAAACACACACCCCACACACACACACACACACAAAACAACACACACACACACACAACACACACACACACACAACAAAACACACACCACACACACACAACAAAACACACACACACACACACACACACACACACACACCACACACACACACACACACACACACACACACACACACACACACCACACACACACACACACACACACACACACACACACACACCACACACACACACACACACACACACCACACACACACACACACACACACACCCACACACCCACCCACACACAACACACACACACAAACAACACACACACACACACACACACACAAACCACACAAAAAACACACCAAAAAAACCACACAAAACCCCTCCCCCCCCCCCCCCCCCCCCCCCCCCCCTTTTTTTCTCTCACTTCTTTTCTTTTCCTTTCCCTCCTCTCTCTCTCCTCTCCCTCTCTCTCTCTCCTCTCTCCTTCTTCCCCGTTCTCTTCTTCTCTCTCTTTTCCCCTTTTCTCTCTCTCCCTCCCCTCTCTCTCTCTCTTCTCTCCTCTCTCCTCCTCTCTCTCCTTCTCATTCACATCGCATACGTGTGTGTACATACATATAAACCTAAAATTAAACCCTGTGATTAACGTGACACCATTCTTCTTACAGTGTACTGATGAAAAACAAGATCAGGGGTCGGTGAAATAACGCGGCAAAAACACAAAATACATCCATAAAAAGGAGACCAATCTTTAGTCCCCCGGGGCAGAAAAGGGGCACCAGAAACCCCACCACCACGCGAGGGGCACTCCAGCCAAGGGTGATGACCCCCTTTCCTGGTTGCTACGTGTTGCTAGGGCATTTGAGGGTTCGATTCCTCTGCGCTACCACCACCACCACCACACCATCACCAGGCTAACAACACCATCGACGCGAATAAGGATCATGAGATAATAGAAAGGAAAAGAGGGAAAAGGAATATACCTCATACCGAAAGAAAAAGGAAAAGAAACTACAAACACACACTAACATACCGCACGCAGACATAAAACGGACAATCTAATCAAAAAACCAAACAAGAACACAAAAACTGTAGGGGTGAGAGTACAGAAAAAAAAAAAAAAAAAAAGGAAAAAAAATAAATTAGGGGAAATGGAAAACGAAAATCAGAAAACAATACAAAAATGATCCCAAAACCCTCGACTGACTGGCTGGCTAGGGGATTACAAAGGAAAAAAAAACTACTACGAAACCCAAAATAGAAAAAGAAACCCAAATAAAAACAAATTAGAACGTGTATTTGTAAGGTTAATCAGGAAAACGAAAACCCTCACCACGTCCCGCAGCAAAAGTGGCCCAAACACAAAACATGAAACGATGAGAAAACCCGGGGGAAAAAACATTTACGGGACGGGAGACAAAAGGGCCCGAAGGCAGCAGTGCGGGGGAACAAGCGGGTTTTCCTTGACTCCACAACAAAGGAAACCCCCCGTAACACCCCCAACGGGGAAAGAAGTACTGAAAACTGTGGTCCTGGTCTGGGGACCGGAGGCCAAAAACCCAACCTTTCACTAAACAAAATCTTAAAAAACTGGCCTTAAACCAGCCTAACCTAAATCAGCCAACCCCAACCTAAACCAAATTAAAACCTAACCTACGCTCAGCCTAACCTAACCAAAACTAACGGTCAAAACATTCGTGGCCGAGACGTCCGTGGTCGAAACGTCCGGTTACCGTCGGGTTGAGGTGCAAGGCCGCTGAAGAACCAAGACTTAACGCTACACAACACGCCTCCGCAGTAAAGCTTAATCCTCTTTTCTCGCTCTTCGATAGGGAAAGAGGAGGAGAGAGTCGGTGTAAAATAGAGACACAGAAATAGAGGTATAGATACAGAGACAAATGTGTGCAGTGAGAGGTTAACAGTGCACAGGAGAAATGTAAATATATGTGATTTTTTTAAAGATTTAATAAAAATTCCACGTTTTAGATATTACGTTCGTGTGATTTGGAGAGTGCATATTTGATTACTACTTCCGTGAGTTAAGAGAAATATACAACTCCCCCCCCAACCCATAAACCCTCCCATGGTGGATTAAATGAGTGGTTTTAGAGTGGAGGAACACGAAAACAAAAACGTGTATAAAATGGAACCACTAAAAATACCACCGATCTGAGTCTTCCCTGGAAAAAGCAATGCATTATAAAAGACGCTTTTCCCCGGGTGTGATCGGGGGGGAGCCATCACCTGGTGAGGACGAGAACCCACGAATCAACACCATCAATACCTGAGCTTGGTTAGGGCCCAGGTGTACTCTTGTTGGTGGCATTGGAATATTAAATCAAGAGAGACAGAAAGAGAGAGGAAAAAATAAAGACTACACACATATCAAAATCTACTTCACTCGATCTCTTGGTGACAAAACAAAAACGAGCTTAGAATAAAACTGGAAAAATATATAGTGTGGGAAAGACTTCATATGGGGTGGGGTGAGTGAGTGAGTGAGTGAGCGAGACAGTGAGTGAGTACAGAGAAAGAATAGAAATAAAGAGACTCTACTATACACATATCAAAATCTACTTCACTTGAGGTGTTGATGATAATACAAAAACCTGTTAAGACTAAAAAGAAAACGGATGAGTGAGGGAAAACTTCAAATGAACTGAGTGAGTGAGTGAGTGAGTGAGTGAGTGAGTGAGTGAGTATGTGAGTGAGCAGACAACCTTCCTTCAATTTAACGCTACGAGGGCGGTATCATAAAAAAGCTGTCTCCACTACTCCCACAGAGCATCAAAAATTCCTACTGTGTATAGAAAAAACAACTCTGTATAGAAGAAAATACTCTGTGAAAGAAGAACTCTGTGTGCGTATAGAACAAAAAATGGACACATGGATCAGACAAGTAAAGTGACGCAGAGTTCTTTTAAGTTTGTGGACCGAAAGTGAGTGAGGAAAAATATATTAGAGATAGTGACAGGGATAACACCAGGAGTGAAAGTGAGCGAGGAAAAAAGATATCAGAGATAGACAGGGATAACACCTGGAGAGAAAGTGAGCTAGGAAAAAAATATTAGAGATATTAAAAGAGATGACCCGTGAAGATTTGTTTAACCGAAAGTGAGTGTGGAAAAAAATATGTGAACCGAAAGTGAGTGAGAAAAAAGATATTAGAGATAGTGAGAGGGATGACACGTGAGCCCCTGTATCTGTAAGGCATTACGTACAGGTGAGCTCCATGACACACTGCCCCGCCTCCCACCCACCCCCCGCCCCGTCAGCCTAGCGCGACGCCCGGCAGAGCAAGATGGCGGCCTCAAGGGAGTTCCTCACGGGCGCCATCCTGGTCCTCCTCACCCTCGTTCAAGAAGGGTCCTCGGAGGGTGAGTATCTATGTTTTTTGTGTTGTTTTACATGACAAAGGACTGGCCAAGGGCAAAAAATTAGTTCGTGTTTTTCAATTCTTTATCTATTTATATGTTTATAAATTATCTATTTACCTGTGTCTATATTGTTCAGTTATGCTCTATTGTTCATAGGGACTTAGTGACGTATATATTACCCTTACATATATATTTTTTATAATATTTTCTACATCACAAAGTACTGGCGAAAGGCAAAAAAAAAAGGTAGCAACAAAACACCCTAAAAACCCTCTTAGTTGCCAGTCCCCATACAGGAGACAGTAAGAGAATAAAGAAAGGGGGGGGGGGCAATTCAGTCTAGCTCGAAAGGTGTCTTGTCACTCCTCTCTTGAAAATATTTAAGTCGTAGGAAGGTGGAAAATTGTCTGAGTATCGTAATTATTGTACGCTGCATAATCCAAAATATTTGTTTCTTTTAAATAAATGGTAGTTAAATATATATACTGTGTAATTTACATATTTAAATCCCTTCTTTTAGTCCTTACTTCCTCGGCTTACTCTTGTGTTTTTTGTGAGTGTTTTTGTTCTCGTTTCTTTTTAATCTCGTACGATAAATGTGAGTGGCACACACATTAAGTAGAAAACCTTGTGTCTCGAGTGAATAAGAACACACACACACACACACACACACACACATAAAAGAATATGTGCTTTTCTCAGAACACGAATAAAACATGAAAAGGCCCTTAAGGTGTATGTGTGTGTGTGTGTGTGTGTGACTGTGTGTGTGACTGTGTGTGTGGGGGGTGGGTGCGTGATAATGTGTGAGTGTATGTGTGTGTGACAATGTGTGTGTGTGTGTGTGTGTGTGTGGTGTGTGTGGTGTGTGTGTGTGTGTGTGTGTGTGTGTGTGTGTGACTATGTGTGTGTGTGTGTGTGTGACTGTGTGTGTGTGTGTGTGTATTCATCTAGTTGTATTCATCTAGTTGTATTTTACAGGGCCTGAGCAGCGCTCGTATGGCCCCGTCTCCATATCAAATTTATTTTATCATTTTTCCTTAGTGCTTAGTGTTGGCCGAAGCCACAACCCCGGGAGGGGGGTCACAAACCCCCGGTTGACACCCGGTACCCATTCACTGCTGAGTGGACAGGGGCTCGGGTTTTAAGAAGACCACCCGTCGGTCTTCGCTCCGCCCGGGATCGAACCCGGGACTTCTCGGTTGTGAGCCGAGCGTGCTAACCCTTACACTACGGAGTTCCCCAATGTGGTGTTGTGTGTGTGTGTGTGTGTGTGTGTGTGTGTGGTGTGTGTGTGTGTGTGTGTGTGTGTGTGTGTTGTGTGTGTGTGTGGTGTGTGTGTGTGTGTGTGTGTGTGTGGTGTGTTTACAGGAAAAAACCCAGTGTGCAGAGATACACAAAGGTAGTAAAACAATGGCCTACAACATATCACAGGTAAACTCATTAACCTTTTTTTACTCCACCTTACCTGTCTTTACTCTCTCTCCTCTTACGAGATGAAGAAAAAAAATTATGACCCAAAAAGTAGATGGCTTAAAGACTTAACACTAGGAGGAGACAAAGAACCGGAGGAAGAGGAAGAGGAGGAAAATAGATAAAATAAGAGGAACAAGCGAGCGTCATTTGAGCTTCTTTCCTCTTGAGTGCAAAAACCCGGCTTTCAAGAGCAGGATAAACTCAGAAGGAACCTCGTGAGCCTTGCATCTCCTCCCTTCCCCTTCCAGCATCCTCTCTTCCTCCCACCCTCTTACCCCACGCCTCCCTTCCCCTCTCCCCCCAACTCCTTTACTTTCCCCCTTCAACCCCCTCCCCTCCCCCTTTCCTACCTCTAACCCTTCCAACCCGTGTGTGTGTGTGTGTGTGTGTGTGTGTGTGTGTGGTGTGTGTGTGTGTGTGTGTGTGTGTGTGTGTGGTGTGGTGGTGTGGTGTGGTGTGTGTGTGTGTGTGTGGTGTGTGTGTGTGTGTGTGTGTGTGTGTTGTGTGTGTGTGTGTGTGTGTGTTGGTGTGTGGTGCGTGCTGTGTGTGTGTGTGTGTGTGAGTGTGTGATGTGTGTGTGTGTGTAGTGTGTGTGTGTGTGTGTGTGGTGTGTGTGTGTGTGTGTGTGTGTGAGGTGTTGTGTGTGTGTGTGTGTGTGTTGTGTGCCCACCCGAGAAAGTGTTGCGAATAGGAAAAAGAGAAGGAGGAGGAAGACTAGAAGAGATGAGGAGGAGGCGAAGGAGGAGTGAGTGAATATGAAATTTGAGATCGACAATAGAACATGTAGCGGAGCAGAGGAGAAGAGAGGAAGAGCAGAAGGAGAGAGGAGGAGGAGGGAAGATAATTGAAAAGATATATACTGACAGAGAAAAAAGATGGAACCGCAAATAACGTGACAAGTATGATGAGGAGGAAAATAGGAAAAGAAAGAAGAAAAGCGAAAGAAGAAGAATAAAGAAAGATAAAAAAACTGACAGAAAGTGGACGAAATGAAGGAAGAAAAGAAGATCAATGAGAGAAAGAAAGAAAAGCAATATAGATTCAAGGAAATGTGGGAAGCAAGTATGAAGAAGAAAGAGGTACGAGGAGGAGGGTAATAAAAGAGGAAGAAGGGAATATAAGGAAAGGATAAAGTGGAGGAAAAATAAAGGGAGGAGGAAAGGTGGATGAAGGAATAATTGGTATGAAGAAAAATAAAGAGAAAGATCAGAAGAATGAGAAAAATAAAGACAATGAAAAAAGTGAAGCGAATAAAGATAATTAGAAAAAAAGTCGCAAGATAGAAATAAGGAAAAAAAAGAAACCCTTTAATAAAAAAAATTTTAATAAAAGATAAAAACAAAAAAACACACAATCCAAAGAAATGAAATAAAAATGCAGAAAACAAAATTAATAATAAAACACAAAAAAAAAAAAAATTGATAAGTAAAAAAAAAATATGTGGGGGGGAAAAAAATAAATGGAAAATAAACTGAACAAACATGAAAAAAAAAAAGTCACACCCCCCCAAAAAAAAAAAAAACATACAAATTTTTTCTCCATTTTTTTTATTGATAAAAATAATTTTGGTAAATAAAAATAAATTTTACATTAATCACATCTCCCTTTTTAAATAGGGAACTACTTTTCCCCTTCCCCACATTAACACATTTCCCCGGTATAAATCGAGTTCCTAAAAAATGCCTAACGCATCACTAACAACCCCTTTGCATTCTTTTATACTCGGGGATACACTTCACGGGTCCTGGTGACTTACTTTTTTTATTCCGTCTATACCCCCCTTTCAAAACATTTCCCTAGTTATCACAATATCTTTGATTTCTCATCACCGCTCCTCTAAACTTCTGTTCACTATCATTATCTTCTGTTTATCCCCCTGAGTAAAAACGGTTAAGAATAAATTTAAAAATTTTACACATATCTTTGCCGTGATTATAATCTCCCCCTCTTTTTTTTTAATGGCCCCACTAATTCCCTATCTTTGTTTTTAAAACCAAAAAAAATCCTTGGGATGGGTCTTTGCCTTCCCTGCAGCCTTATCTCAAAATTTCCCTTCGCTGCTCTTGTTTTTTTTTTTTTACCGTTCTACCCATCGCTTTTGTACTGCTCTATATTCACCTCCCCATCCTTCTTTTTAAAAAGGTCCCTTTTTACCCCATGTTGTGTTTTAAAAACTCAGTCTCCATTTGGGCTCTTTTTAACCCTGATCTTTCCCCCTATAAAAAATTTCTTTTTTTGACCTTAAATTAAAAATTGCTGAAAAAGGTATTTAATCCCTTGCAGCGTTGACCTACCGACCCCCCCTCCGCCGCCCAGCTCTCATCCCCCCCCTCCCTCTTGTCACTGTTAATACTTTCCGGTGTTTTCTTATCTCAAAATTAGCCTTTCTGTTTATTTTTTTCCTAGGTTTTTTTTCTACCCTACATATTACCTTTCTGAAGTCATGCTCTTGCGTATTCATATTCACCCCCCCTCCCTTTCCCCCCTCCCTCCCTCCTTTCCCCCCTTATAATCTACAAAAACACTGACAGACTCATTTTTCCCCTATCTATTTATTTTTTTTTTTATCCCCATAAACCTTACTTATCCCCTCTTTTATCCCTTTTTGTTTACCTCTCCCCCTACTTCGTCTTTCCAACAACCCGCTTTTAACCCCCTTTAAATTTGTTACCCCAAACCCCCCCATTCTTCCCCTAGCCTGCTTTTAAAGACAAAATAACTCTTTTCTATATTAATTCCCCCTTTTTTTCCCATTTTTTCCCTTCTATTTTTTTCTTTCTTTTTCATACTGCTCATACAAAAATTAGATAAAAAGATAGACTTTAACAAAGAAAAAAATATAACAAAGGGGCTTTTGCGTGACTTCATTTTTTATTTTTGTTCCGCTTAGTTTATAAAATGCTAATTATAAGTCCCCACTTTTTAGTATTTTATTTTTTTTGTTACTGTTTTTGTTAAGGGTTCGTAGTAGGAAGTGAAATCCAGAGTGGGAGTTCCTTAACGGGAAAACTTTTCTTTTTTACTTTTTTTATATTTACTGTGCACGGGGAAATATGAGAAAAGATATTTTTCGGAAACAGTGTGCCCCCCAGTGTGGGTGGGGGGCCCTTGCTAACACAGCCCCCCCACACACAGCTGGAACCAAATGTTTTTTTCTTTTTTTTTTTTACTTGGGCCCTATGCGCCAGTGGCTATTTTTCATAGGGAGGGACTAGCCTTGACCCAACCGCCATATTTTGAGTAAATCTCCGGCGGGGGAGTATTCTCTTTTATGATTTCCATTAGGGAAAATTCTCGGTATCAGAAAATTATGATGGACATCTGAAAAGGGTAGCTTAGTCCCCGGATGGCGCCATTTTGAACACCCGCTCAAAAATGCCCTTTGGTGGGGTACTTGTTGCACGTGTTTTTTGCCTTCTATACTAGCTATCGATTGGGGTTACGACAAATATACGCCCAATGTGTACCGTCTAAATAAAAATAATATGAAGCTTTTTTTTATAGTTAATTATTATAAAAATCAATATCAAAAAAAAAATCATATTTTTTCAATTTTTTATTATTAGACTTGTATTTTTTTTTATAAAAACAAACTGGTATATTTTCCAAAATTATGCTTTTTGCTACACCTTTTTATTTCTTTTTTAAAAAAATCTAAACAAGTAAAACATATCTCCCCCACGATTTACAAAAAATATATGTAAAGGGCAAAAAAGATTTGGGCCGCCAGGGCTTTATTTATTCTGACGAAAACGCAGTTAGGAATGTTGTACGGAAGGATTTTAAACCATAAAAATTCTAATAAGCGGGGGAAATTGTTACTGGGAAATCTGCATTTTTGGTGGCCATCTTGGATTTAAAAAAAGGGCCCCCCAATTATATTAAATTCATTACTAGAGTTTGGAAAAAGACGTAGGAGCTGTTTTTACACCATACATGTATATTCCTAATAACAGCGGGGGTACATTGAACATGTCTGTTTAGCAAATAACCGGTATTTTCCAAATTGTACTTTTGCTAAACCTTTTTATCTGTCTAAAAGATTTTCAGGAAATTTGGCCTGCTTTAATAGAGAACAACATATGCAAATCAATATACATGCACACAAAGTTAATCATCAGAGTCCCCATCAGAGTCATTGGCATCCTGGCCACATAGCTCATCCTGCACCTTTTGGGGAGCATCCCTCAGCTTACACAAAAATGCATTTCAACCCATTCAGTAGCAGGGAAATCTGAGGGTCGACAGCCTTCTGCAGTGCATGAGTGAGATTCAAACACATCTGGAGCTGGTAGCCCGCCACCATGGATTTTGAGCAAACCCCCCAAGGGTTTCCCCCACCATGTCCGTGATGGGGCGGGGACGTCGGGCAGGTTTTCAAGCTGGTCGCCAGATAGCCGCCTGATAGTTGGCCCTAAGCGTATCTGCATCAGGGTCTTACAAGGCGGCAATTGTCCAATTCGTCTGGCCCTTCTTTGCACAGAACAGGGGATAACAGTGAATTAGCCCGACGATCTTTTGTGTTCCGGCGTACAGCTGACACGTAAGGCCTGAAAGCATTGAAGACGTCTGTTGGCATTCCCCGAAATCCGATCTGTGAATGCTTGAAAATACAAACTTCGCTTGCCAACTTAAAACCTTTTTCTTTCCTTGGCTACCAAGGCACTAACGTGTCACACCCCTCCTGCAGAAGCCCTGGCAATGCACGCAAAAATCCAGACCCCAAAACCGCAGCCAACTTTGTTCAACTCAGCAGAACCATCGATATCAGCTCTTCCCCTCAACGAGGAAAAAGGTTCGAGTCAGAAAGATTGACGTTGGAAATGACGCGGTATTGGGGTCTGGGGTTTTTTCAGTGCATTGCCAGGGCTTCATGCATGGAGGGGTGTGACCTGTTAGTGCTCTGGCTAGCCAAGGAAAATAAAGGCTTTTAAACTTGTGCAAGCGAATGATCTTATCTTCAAGCATTCAAGATCTGGGGTCTTCTTGGGAAAGTCCAAAAGACGTCTTCAATAGCTTCAGGCCTTCACGTGACTGTACGCCAGGAACACGAAGATCGCGGTGCTAATTCACTCCGTTATCACATGTTCTGTGCAAAAAGGCCAGATCGAAACTGGACAATTGCCGCCTTGTAAAACCCTTATGCAGCAACGCTTAGGGCCAAATATCGGCGGCTATCTGGCGCCAGCCTTTAAAAACCCGCCCGACCCCAGCACCCTCAGCGACTGGCTGGGACTCATGATGGGGGTTCGCTCAAAAAACCCATGGGTGGCGGGTCTACCAGCTCCAGATGTCGTCTTGAAACTCATCTCATGCACATGCAGAAGGGCGTGTCACCGTCAGATTGCTCCCGCATACTGAAATGGGATGAGGGGATGTTGTGTGTAAGCTCGGGATGCTCCAAAATGGTGCAGGGGATGCTTCGGGGCTCAGGATGCCATGACTCTGATGGGCGATCTGATGTTAACTTTTTGTGCACTGTATATTGTTTGCATATGTTGTTCTCTATTTTTAAAGGGGGCCAAATTGCTGAAAATCTTTATAGCAGATAAAAGGTTTTTGCAAAAAGTTAAATTTTGGAAAATCTACGGTGTTATTTGATAAAAAGAATTTCAATGATACCTCCCTTGCTTATTAGGGAAAATACATCGTATGGGGGTTAAAATCAGCTCCATACTCTTTCCAACTCTAGTAAAGATAATTAATATAATTGGCGGGCCCTTTTGAAATCCCCGATGGCCCCCAAAGGGCAGATTTCCCATGTAACAATTTCCGCCCGCTTTTTAGATTCGTATGGGGTTAAAATCCTCTCCGTACGACTTTCCCAAATGCGTTTTTCGTCAGAATAGATAAAGCCCGCGGGGGCCCAAATCATTTTATGCCTCTTTACATATATTTGTTTAAACTCGTGGGGGATGAATTTGTACTTGTTTAGTTTTTTTTATAGCAGTAAAAAGGTGTAGCAAAATGCATAATTTGGAAATCATCCAGTGTTTTTTCCTAAAAAAGTACAAGTCTTTAAAAAAATTTGAAAAAAATTTTGATTTTTTTTCGATAATTGATTTTTATAATAATTAATCTATAACAAAATGCTTCATATTATTTTTTATTTGACGGGACACCTTGGACGTTTTTTAGTCGTCAACCGCACATCGATAGTATATAGAAGTGCAAATCCGGCAACAATGTACCCCCCAAAGGGCATTTTCGGTGGGTGGTTTCAAAGATGGCGTCCATCCGGGACTAAGAACGTTCTCAATGTCCTCCCCTTTTTGACACTTGAGACATTGGGGCTAATGAAAATCATAAATGAAATTTCCCCCCCCGCCCGGGGCATTACTTTTGGTCTGCTTTAAGGGCTAGACGCGATGGTTGGCCCTCCGCCCGTTGTTGGGACAGGCTGGTTTTTATAGTGACACCTGTGACGTTTATAGTGGGTCCCTTTTTTATGATGGTCTACCTCAGTTTTTAAGGGTGAAAAATTTCGTGAATGTGCTGTGGAGTGTCCCGGGGTGTCGGTGGGGGTGCCGTGATGGTGGTCGAGGGGAATGGGAGAGGGTAAGGAGGGAGAGGAAATGGGGGGTGGGGGGAAGGGAAGTGAAGGGAAAGGGGGAAGATGAGGGAAGGAGTTGGGGGATGGGGGGGAAAGGGAAATGAGAGGAAAAAGGGGAGGGGGAGAGAGGGGGGGAGAAGTTTGTAGGGGGGGGAAGGGAAAAGGCCAGAAATAGAGTAATAGAGTATTAGGATTCATTACCAGAAATTTAAAATAGAAGTGCGGGAAATTATTCTAAAGCTTTTCTGGCTCTAGTCAGGCTCACCCAGACTTGCAGTTTTTAGTTTTGGGCTCCATATTCGGATGGATTTGTGTTGTTAGAAAAAGTGCGAGAAGATGACCAAAATGATACAAGGGGGTGCGTCTTTTGTTATGAAGGAGAAATTTAAGTTATTAAAAATTACACTCACTCGAGAGACGCAGAGTAAGGGGCGATCTGATAGAAGTTTTTAAGTGGATAAAGGGATTTAATAAAGGAGAGGTAGGAAAAGTTCTTACGGCTTTTAACCAGGGTAGAACAAGAAGTAACGGATTCAAGCTGGAAAAGCGTAGATTTAGAAAGGAAATAGGGAAAAACTGGTTCACAAATAGGGTGGTGAATGAGTGGAATGGTCTCAGTAGACAGGTAGTTAGTGCGGAGTCATTAGGGAGCTTTAAAGGGGAGCTGGATAAGTTCATGGATGGGGATGAAAGGTGGATGTAGGTAGTGTTAGGTGACAGGAACTACCACGTGTAGGCCTCGCGGCCTCTTGTAGCTTCCTTATTTTCTTATGTTCTTATGTTCTTATGAAAGTGAGAGGGGAGGGAGGGAGAGAGAGGGAAGGAGGGAGGGAGGGAGGGAAATGTGAAGGTAATTCTCTCACTCCGTTTTTTTTTTCTGTTTTTTTTTTTAGTGTGTGCCATAAGTAACTATTGCTTGGAAAAAATGTGTAATGGTTTTTTATGGTTATATTTTTAGCTATTATTCTGGTTATCTGATTTGTATCGCTGTGGTAAATAAAATAAAAATTGTAGATTCAAAAATTTTGATAAACGATGACATGAAACATACAACAAATAATAATGGACAACAAATAATAATAGTAATACAAATTAAGATTAACAACCTCCCTATTTTTTTTATTCAAAGTTTTTAGGATTTCATATTTTTCAACGGCAGATCCAAATTCTTCTTTCTGTACCTCCGTCCTAAGCAGCCTACTTTATTTTAGAGGCGACAATCCTGGGGAAAAAGATGTTAAAAGCACCCTTAAACCTATCATTGTCACGCTAGGTCGATGACGCTACAACCTTTAAAACTTGTCGGTGTGAAGGAATGGGAGGGGAGGGAGAGGTATAGGGGAAAGGGAAGGGAGGGAAAAGGAGGAAGGAAGGGGGAGAGAGGGGAAAGGGAAAGAGAAAAAAAAAAAGTAGAGGAAAATGAAAGGGGAAGGAATAGGAGGGTGGGAGGAAGAGAGGAAGGAAAGGGAAAGGGAAGGGAGGGGAAGGGAGTTAAGGAAAGTGTCAGCTATTCAGGTTAACTCATCCTTGTGTGCTCTTTTTTCCTCCTCTTCTCCCTCCCCTCCTCTCTCTTTCTCTCTTTTTATCTCTTTTCTTCTCTTTTTCCCCACCTCAGGTCGCAGGTCAAATATACGCCTGACTTCCTTACTCATACCTTGCGCTTCTCTTCTTCCCTTGCGCTGCGTGTGTGTGTGTGTGTGTGTGTGTGTGTGTGTGTGTGTGTGTGTGTGTGTGTGTGTGTGTGTGTGTGTGTGTGTGTGTGTGTGTGTGTGTGTGTGTGTGTGTGTGTGTGTGTGGTGTGTGTGTGTGTGTGTGTGTGTGTGTGTGTGTGTGTGTGTGTGTGTGTGTGTGTGTGTGTGTGTGTGTGTGTGTGTGTGTGTGTGTGTGTGTGTGTGTGTGTGTGTGTGTGTGTGTGTGTGTGTGTGTGTGTGTGTGTGTGTGTGTGTGTGTGTGTGTGTGTGTGTGTGTGTGTGTGTGTGTGTGTGTGTGTGTGTGTGTGTGTGTGTGTGTGTGTGTGTGTGTGTGTGTGTGTGTGTGTGTGTGTGTGTGTGTGTGTGTGTGTGTGTGGTAGTAGTAGTAGTAGTAGTAGTAGTAATAGTAGTAGTAGTAATAGTAGTAGAGTAGTAGTAGTAGTGGTGTTGTATTAGTAGTAGTGGCTTTAGTAGTAATATTATTAGTAGTAGTGGTAGTAGTAGTATAAATAGTTGTGGTTGTATTAGTATGGTGATTTTAGTAGTAGTATTAGTAGTTGTCGTAGTAGTAGTTGTCGTAGTAGTAGTAGTTGTAGTAGTAGTAATAGTGAATGGAGGAGGAGGAAGAGGAGGGTTTCGCAAAATAGAGATAATTTCCTCTGAGTTTCCTGTGAGCCGCGTCCAGTAAAACAAGACCCGCGAATGTTAATGTCTGTCCATGGAGGTAAGAACGTGATAATTAGACATGCCCTTTCTTACCTTACCCTTACCTTACCTTTACCTTAGCCTTACCCTTACCTTATCCTTACCTTACCCTTACCCTTACCTTACCTTATGTACACCCTTGTTTATACCCATACCCTTACCTTACCCTTACCTTACCTTATGTATACCCTTTACCTTACCTTACCTTACCTTACCCTTACTGCTTACCCTACCTTAGCCTAACTGCTTACCTTACCCTTTATCATTACCCTACCTTCCTAAAGCTGTAAAAACGTCCCTATTCACCTTTCCTTCATCACACCTTCCCAATTAAGGACTTAAAACAGATTCAAACACATATATTGACCATTTCTTACCTCACACATATCCTCGGGGCTAGAAACACGCCTTGAGGAACTTTCTTGTTTTATAGCTTCTCTATTAGCAATTTTGAACCATATAAATTCCTTATCACGGGGTATACTGTGACGCTACTTTGAAATACTTTGATACTTTCTTTTGTGTTTGGAAAGTATTAGTGGGAAAGATATTGTATTTTTTATAAATTCCGACCCAAAGGAAGGATGGAACGGTGTGTTTCGTGTCCGTTAGATGAAGATCCTTAAAAAAAAGTTGTCTTATAGAGAGAGAGAGCGATAGAGAGAGAGAGAGAGAGAGAGAGAGAGAGAGAGAGAGAGAGAGAGAGAGAGAGAGAGAGAGAGAGAGAGAGAGAGAGAGCGAGAGCGAGAGAGAGAGAGAGAGAGAGAGAGAGAGAGAGAGAGAGAGAGAGAGAGAGAGAGAGATAAGATATAAGATACTTTGATCCTATCTAGACACTTTGCAAGTACCAACTACAAGGTTATTGACTATACAAAGCGCCACCATGCCAGGACGAGCTTGGTGGACTGGAACCGCTGACCGAATGCAGGGATTATCCATGCCAGTCCACGACTCTACCAGCCGCGCCACCCAGACGAGTATAGAGAGAGAGAGATAAAGCGCAAGAATAGATATAAAAAAACGACTGACACATACACACACAGACTCTCTCTCTCTCTCTTTCTCTGTCTCTCTCTCGAAGCCTAATAGGGACCGTGATGACAATACAGTGGATAAAATAATTGATGTAGTGCATTGACTGTAAATATGCACGGGACGCCTGGCACTCCCCCCCCCCACCCCCCCGTGACGCCTCCCCCTCGCCACGCCTCCCTCCCGCCCCGCCCAACCCCGCCACGCCTCCCCCTCCCTCCCCGCCAAACACCCCAAGACCACCAAACACCGACACATAGAAGGCTGGCTCTATTTGTGTTTTGCTTGTTTATCGTTTTTTTTTTTTTTTGGTGAGGGGAAGAGAAGGAAAGACTGTTTTGAATGCCTATATTTTACGATTTTAGTACATCATCTTATTGCTTCATTATTATAATTTTCATTATCATCATCAGGTACTATTATTGTTATTATTGTTGTTAATATGATTGTTGTTATTAATGCTATTACCATTATTATTATTATTCGTTTTTTTTTATTGTTATTGATGTGATTTATTGTTACTATTTTTGTCATTGTCATTATTAATACTACTATAAATATTACTACTATAACTACTACTACTATTACTACTACTACTACTCTTACTACTACTACTACTACTGCTATTATTATAATTACTACTACTACTACTACTACTACTACTACTACTACTACTACTACAACTACTACTACTACTACTACTCCTACCACTACTACTAATACTAATACTTATACTACTGCTGCTACTACCACCACACAACTTAAGACACAACTTAACGACTGAAGCACTGTAAAGCTTATTTTATTCCCAATGTTATCCATACATCATTTACTGTTTGTCTGTCTGGGGATGTACTTGGCCTTCCGATGTAAAAGATCTTTTCATTGCACAAAAGAAAATAACAAGAACAATTAGCTTTAAAGCCAAGTATGATCATTCAGATTTATTATTTAATGATTTAGGGTTACTAAAAATTGAGGTTTTAAAGAAATATTTTTTTGTACCTACAATTTACAAAGTTATACATAATAGTAGTGATACTAATAAATTATCTAAAGTTCTTCACCACAGTCAAGGTACGAGGGGAAACCATATTGACCTGATATGTCCACAACCACGAAAAACATTATACAAATAGTCACTGCCCTGTGTTGGTCCTAATTGTTGGAACAATTTACCAAATAATTTGAAAAGTATTACAAATTTTATTAAATTTAAAAATAGACTTAACCTTAGAACGCTAAACTTCTGTTTTTGTAACATGATCACTAAACAAGGGTACGACGTACCCGAACTTGGAAAATGAAAAAAAAATACTATATATGAAAATTTATTGAAACAAACAATTAGACATATAAATGTATGTATCTTACAATTAATTAACCTATTTATAATTACTAAATACCTAACGTTATGTAGGAACAGATTTTTTTTAAATAAAGTGTGAAAACCCAATTTTTTGTAGAAAATTTAAGAGAAAAAAATGTACCAAACAAAAACCGCACCGCCGATTATAACTAAACTTAGCCTAAACACTCCCAGATAAGTGGCCACTGCTTTCAGGTTGTCTCCAGCCCTCGGTCAAAGTACAAACTGTCGGGAAGAGGGGTGAAAAAAGACCCTTTTTATAGTGACGAAAAAATGTCATTTTTTAAAAATATAATACGTTTTTAGCCTATGATTTCGGTTGTTAAGTATATTTATCGACTATTCACAACAAAACAATGGTGCTTGGTATAAAACGGTAACATTCAAACTTACCTCGGCATCACACACAGTCGTCACAGATAGCGTAGTAGTGGTTGGGGCAGACAGGCTTGTTACAGGTGACACACCTGAACCGTATCTGCTTATCAAGCTTGTTTGAACAAGCACAGCACCGCGCCTTTGGCTCTTTTGACAAACCTGTTGGATTCTTTCTAGGGCCACCCATTCCAGTGGGGTTGATCCCGCACACTTGGGCTATTACAGCCCTCACCTGCCGGTGCTGAGTCGGGGCGCTGAGGCGGCTCTCCGCTGAGGGCCTTATAAGATAAGATTTTCATCCTATCTAGACACTTTGCAAGTACCAACTACAAGGTTATTGACTATACAAAGCGCCGCCACGTCAGCACGAACTAGGCGGACTCGAACCGCTGACCGAATGCGCAGGGACGCTACACATTGCAAGCTCACGTCTCTACCAACCTTGCCACCCTGACGGGCAAGAGGGCCTTATAAGGTCCAAGGCCAACTGCTCCATATATTTTTTCCTGGTCAGGGGTGTGTTCCCATCACGGATCATGTTGTGTTTGTGGATGATCCACGAGTTTATTAGAGCTGCATTCAGGATGCCGTAGAAGAGGCACAGCGGCCACCTCTTTGTTTTCCTGCTGCAGCTGTACTGTGCACACATTTGGTCAAAGGTGTCCACACCACCTTTTGTCTTGTTGTAGAAATCGATCATGTCTGGCTTCCCAGTCCCTGTTATGGATGGCTGCGTGTGCATGGAGGACATTAGGAGAACGGTCTTCTTGGCAGTAGCTGTGTCTGGAACGTAGGAGACCAAAGGTATGTCATTGGTGAAGAGGAATGCACTAGTTCCTGGTACCCTGTTGCTCTTTTCCTTCATCATGATTGGAATCTCTTTCTTATTCCCCTTCACAGTTCCCACTAGCGTCATCCCACAGTTATGGAGCAGATCTTGGATGAGGGGCACTGAGGTGAACCAGTTGTCAACAGTAACATTACGGTTGGTGTGGTGGTAGGGCCGTGTAAGGTCACGAGTAAATGTGTGACCAAGATTTTCCCCAACTCGCGCATGGGTTCCCTGCTTCCCAGTAAGGAATGCCTGTGAGAAGGTAGTTGGTGGTCACGTCATTGGCCAATACAAGTTTGAGCCCATACTTAGCTGGCTTGTTCGGAATGAACATACTGAAGGAACATTTACCCCTGTAGGCAAGCAGCTGCTCATCCACAGTAATGTATTCATGTGGAATAAAATGTTTTTCACAGGAGCCAATAAACATGTCCCACACACTCCTAATGGGAGCTAATTTATCAGTGTCGCGCCTCACTGCCCGCGTACGCATGTTGTCAAAGCGCAGGCAGGTTAGCAGGAAGGTAAATCGGCACTCCGACGTGGCAGCCCTGTAGAAGGCCGACCCTGTAATAGGGCTCCACACTTCCTTGGTGGACAGGTGGTTGTCGTGCTTGTAACCACTAAAAATTAAAACATCAAGCAAGGCTCGTATCTCTGTTGCTGTGGTCCTCTGAATGGTCGAAGTTTTCCTAGTAAACTTTGCTGCAATCTCATCTATTTTCTGGTTTGTCCATTGTACACCTTGTGCTACAAGTTCGTCACTTATAAAGAGACAGAAGCACTCTTGTAAGGTTTTAGCCTGCGCAGCTTCTTGTGTGGGGCCAGGAGTAAATGGTCCAATAATATTTATTGCTGCTGTCCTTGTCGCTGCTACCACCTGAGGCCTTGTTTTCCACACGTAACCCTGCCTGCTCGTCATTGTGGCATGGTTGATTTTTACGAGCAGGTCTTCATCATCTCTACCAGCACAGTCACGCAGTTCCATTCATGCACAGTCACGCAGTTCCATTTACAGGAACTACCACGTGTAGGCCTCGCGGCCTCTTGTAGCTTCCTTATTTTCTTATGTTCTTATGTCACGTCGTCGTCGTCGTCCCCGGGTGGCAGCAGGAGTAGCAGCAGGAGGGTCATCTGGGTCGTCTGAGTTAGTAGCCTGTGGGTCAGCAGAAGGGCCAGCAGCAGGGGTGGTCACAGCAGGCACAGCAGCAGGGGTGGTCACAGCAGGGTCAGCAGAAGTAGAAGGTGCAGCAACAGGGAAGGCAGCATCGGGAGAGGTGGCAGGCGAGCGGCTTGGTGGACGGCGTGCCCGCTTGGCACTACCGCGATAATCCTTTGCCTCCCTACGACGGCCTGTTCTCACGCCAGCCTCGTGGTCACTATCTGAATCACTTTCACTAGACGTGGTCGTAATACTAAGTCAGCATCGCGGTCACTATCGTATATTTCCTCACATTCAAGTTCGTCACTGTCTTCGTCACTACTTTCACCAGTAGCCGTGAACAAAATACCCTCTTGTCTCTTCCTGAGACGCATTTTCACGTCTGGAAGCCATGATGAACACTATAGTTATACACTGTAAATTTGCTGTAAGGGTATCACTTCCTGAAAGGGAAAATAATTAATCACTATAGCCATACTTATTGCAGTATCCGTAAACAAGGGTACGTAGAACCCTATTTGGTTTTAACCCTGTATTTGTAAACAAGGGTATGTCGTACCCTAATGACGTTCTATGGAAAAAATCAGGGTACAGAGCGGAGCGACGTGACCTACCGCTGTCAAGGTTGGGGAAACACTGAAGCTATAGCGAGTATGGGCGCAATGGGTCCATCAGAACATCACGGGATACTAATGATGTCACTAGCGACGGGTTCCTCGTACCCATGTTTAGTGTTCTAGGGTTTTAAAGTAATCGTCCATTTCATCATTCCTGATTGTATGCAATTAAATTATAGCCATTAGCGAGTATATCAACAATATGTTGTAACTTTTTGCATCCAGTCAGCCGTTTTTAAATATTCCGCAATCAAAATCTGCAAATTCCCTGAGCTTCCAAAACGGTCCTCAAGGCTAGTAGACGACGCACCCAGGGTCGGTGACGTCATGTTCAGATCTCTCTCGGTGGCCTCGTCTCCCCGCCCGCCCGAAGCAAGTAGACACAAGAGATAAATATCTCTTGTAAAGAGATAGCTAGTGTATAGAGAGATAGAGAGAGACGTACAACTCTTCACTGGTGACTTGCAGTGTTGGATGAATCACCAACAGAAGTATAACCCATTACAGGTGAGTTATAGCTGTGGTCGAGCTACCTGTAGACGTGCCTCCCATCGTTGAGTTAGCTGTAGACGTGCCTCCCATTGTTGAGTTACGTGTAGACGTGCCTCCCATCGTTGAGTTAGCTGTAGACGTGCCTCCCATCGTTGAGTTACCTGTAGACGTGCCACCCATCACAGGGGAGTTATAGCTGTGCATGAGTTACTTGTAGACATGCCACTTATCACAGGTGAGTTATAGGGTAACAGGAAGGTTCGACGGAATGCGTTTTCGACGACACTGTCAAAACTTCCAACATAGTGCATCGTCGAGCCTTCCAAGTAATTTATTTACGGTGATACACCGGCGACAGGTGTGTTGCGAGTCCGTACAGGTGTGTAGTGACAAGTGTGGTGTATGTGGTAAAGCAGGAGAGGCTAAGAGTGAGGTGTTAGCCCCCCAGTGTGTGTGTCTGACCTAAAGAACGAACGCGTAGTTCTCGTCGACTATTACGGCGTCAGCCCCGTACCGCCGCGGCCACGGGTACGGCGCGGGCCACAGTGGTCCATAGAAGCTAATCTCGGGCACGTTGGACTCGAACTTAGGATCAGCGCAGGTAAATATCGCAGGTAATATCACATCCTGCTGAACCTCAAGCTCCCCTAACATATGTTCGTCTGCCTCGTTACTCTCGTATTCTGGCTCAAACATGTAGGGTTGGGCTCCCATCACAATCTGAGGTTCGTGTTCCTCATATATGCCAGCAGCGTCATTTATGTCGGTCTCAGATTGAGCATCGTAATCTATATCTGTCACAGCGATAGATTCACTGTCGGACACCGAAGTACAATCGCTCATCATAACAGTTGCCGACTGGTGTCACAGGCAGAAGACTGTTGTTTAATTTGGAGATCCGACCATGACGTCATCAATATTATTCGTAGTCCTGTTGGAGGGAAGAAAAAAAAGTTCGCGCGCTTTTTACAAAAGTCGTGTTTTTACGGAAATAAGACCTGGAAATCAATTATTTTTGGTGGATTAAGTGTTTTTGAATGTTGAAATTCAACATTCAAAATTCAACATAATTAGGCAAAAAAATGGGTCTGGACGATTACTTTAAGACTTATCTTTTCCATCAACAGAATCAAAACATTAGGGATTAATATGAATGTCCTTCATATCATCAGTATTTTCAGTGGCATGATTAGTGTTTAATTGTATAAATTCAACTTGGGTAATTATTATGATAGTTAACATTTTCTTTTAATTTGTAAGTAAATTATTGCCGCCCTTCATATATTTTTAATACTATTGTACACTGTTCCTGTCCGCCAGGGACCTGTTGCTCGGCGTGACTAATGCCTAAGATCACATTTGTAAATATTTATGTAATCTATGTACTTCTAAAGATATGGCAATGAACTAAACTAAACCACCACTGCCACCACCACCATCGCCACCACTACCACCTCTTTTCATCGCCATAAATTAAATCCTAACGATGAAAATGAAAACCTTGCCTTAGCTTAATTAATATGAGGCCAGTATGAGACGAGACACCCTTCGGCCGCGATAGCAATGCAATTAGTGTCTATGATACTGAGTGAGACGTCTGCACCAGATTTAAATAAATGTTGATGGTTTTTTTCACGATTATTATGAACACTGTTAAAGGGGACTCTGATGAAGGGTCGGGGTGATTAGTGAAGGTGATTATTTTAGTTATTAAGGTTAATAGTGGATTGATATATATTAACTCTTATTTTGTTATTATTATCGTTATTATTAATTATTATTGCCTTTTTTATTAAAGGTAGTATTGTTGTTATTATTTTGTATCATTATTATTATTATTATTTTTGTTATTATTATCATTAGTAGTAGTAGTAGTAGTAGTAGTAATTGAAGTAGTAGTCTAGTATCATTATTATTATTAATTGAATTATTGTTATTGGCATTATTATTATTATTTTACTATTATTATCACCATCATACCATTATTTCATCATTACCATCATTATTTTTGTTTACATTTTCATCATTGTCTTTACCATCTTGTTTTTATTTACATATGGTATCTAGTAGACACAATTACGATAGAGAACATATAGATATACTATTACATTTATTTTTTTACGTTCAATGAAATTAAGTGTACCTAGGATGAGCGTGTCTGTGACCACCTCACTACTTACCTGGCGCCTAATTAGACCCAGGTGACAGGTGGCAAGTGCGTCATCAGTGATTATACCCGTATGTCAGTGCTCCTTAGCGGCTTTTTGCTTGCACCATCCCTCGCAGCCACCATTTTTTTATGTTATTGTTTTTTGGATGAAAAATGAAGGAAGAACGTTGTGAATGAAGGAAGGAGGGATGGAAGTAGTGAATGTAGAAATGAAGGAAGAAGGTAATGAATGAAGGAAGGAGGGATGGAAGTAGTGAATGAAGAAATGAAGGAAGAAGGTAGTGAATGGAGGAATGAGGGATGGAAGTAGTTAATGAAGGAAGGAGGGATGGAAGTAGTGAATGAAGAGATGAAGGAAGAAGTAGTGAATGAAGGAAGGAGGGATGGAAGTAGTGAATGAAGATATGAAGGAAGAAGGTATTGAATGGAGGAAAGGAGGATGGAAGTAGTGATTCCTTTAGTATTGCAATCTTGTGTTTCTTTCTTATGTTCAGATTTATTGTTGTTTACTCACTTAAGGTTGTTTTAGTCAGTGTTTACTTACTGATATTGTTACAATAAATACATTAACAACATAAAGTAATGTCGAATATTGCAGTGGCAAGGAAAATAATAGCAATAATAACAACAGCAGCAACAACAATCACATTTATTACTACCACCATTACTTATACTGCTACTCCTACTGCTCTAACTACTACAAGAACAACTGCTACTACTATTACTACTATTACTAGTAATAATAATAATAATAACATTAATAATAAAATAATAATAATAATAATAATAATAATAATAATAATAATAATGATACTAATACAGTACTATGAGAGAGTACATAATAGTAGTGAATGACGTATTTAGAGGGGAAGAGACGAGAGAGAGAGAGAGAGAGAGAGAGAGAGAGAGAGAGAGAGGAGAGAGGAGAGAGAGAGAGAGAGGAGAGAGAGAGAGAGAGAGAGAGAGAGAGAGAGAGAGAGAGAGAGAGAGAGAGAGAGAGAGAGGGAGGTGGGGGGGGGCAGGATAGAATAGCAAATGACCTTGAATGTAGAATGTAGTGGCAGTAAATAATTTCTTTACTCCTGGTTGGTTTGGATTCCCTTTACTTTCGTTGCTCAGGTGAACAGTAAAATGTTATACCTGCGCTGCCTAATGAAGGAGAAAGAAATCCTGTGACATAGCGTCAGGAAAGTGTTAAATATATAAACTAAATCACCTTTTAAATATAAAGTGTTAATGATATCTATTTTTTGGCTAAGTACATAATTATATTTAAACAAAGTGAGACTGCAATACGAGTCAATACAGTTTATTCTTAACTTAGTATATTTCTAACATCGAAGAAAAGAAGAAAGAAAAAGAAAGTATAGATAATGTTACTTTAGAAGAAAGAATATTGATGATATATATTTTAATTTATAATGTATGCATATTGTAACTATGATAAAAACGGAGTTGATGTTTATATTTAGCATAATACGTTCAATGAATAAACAAAAAATACTACCGGTAAATAAACACTTGTATTATGTAAATCACCTAAATTAACTCATACTTAACGGGAATGCAGGACTGAATTACAACTCATATACCTCTCTCTCTCTCTCTCTCTCTCTCGTCTCTCTCCTCTCTCTCTCTCTCTCTCTCTCTCTCTCTCTCTCTCTCTCTCTCTCTCTCTCTCTCTCTCTCTCTCTCTCTCTCTCTCTCTCTCTCTCTCTCTCTCTCTCTCTCTCTCTCTCTCTCTCTCTCTCTCTCTCTCTCTTCGCGTGGGCACTCTGTTATCTCATCTTCTTAGCTGTCTTGTTATTGATAAAAACCTTATGAAAAAATCTTATAAAAAACACTGGTCACGTGATGGCTAAAGGAGAGTCACGGAGGAGGTCAGAGGTAATGAGGTATGACGGGAGAGGGAAGGAGAGTGGGAGGGGAGTGTGAGGGGAGAAGGTTTGAGGTGTATGGGAAGGGTGTAGAGGTAGTGAAAGGTTACATATCAATTGGTACTGAGGCGATTGGTAATAGATTTGTCCATGGTCCGGATTAACTTGGTTTCCATATGGCTTGGGTCTCATATGACTTGGGGCCGAAATGCTTGGGGATCACTTGACTTGACTTCATTACCAATCTCCTCCGTACCAATTGATCTGTATCCGGATAGAGTGTGTGAGGTGAGGGATATGATGATGTGTGGGAAGTGTAGAGGGATAGAGAGTGTGTGTGTGTGTGTGAGGAAAGAAAGTGTAAGGTGTGTGAGGAGAAGAGTAGTTCGTGTGAGAGGGGAGGTATGAGGGAAGAGAGAGGAGAGAGAGAGAGAGAGAGAGAGAGAGAGAGAGAGAGAGAGAGAGAGAGAGGAGAGAGAGAGAGAGAGAGAGAGAGAGAGAGAGAGAGAGAGAGAGAGAGAGAGAGAGAGAGAGAGAGAGAGAGAGAGAGAGAGAGAGAGAGAGAGAGAGAGAGGAGAGAGAGAGAGAGAGAGAGAGAGAGAGAGAGAGAGAGAGAGAGGAGAGAGGGGGAGATGAAAGAGACTTAGGAGGAAGAGTAGATAGAGAGTCAACGAGATATGATAAAAGAGCCTTGTGTACGAGTGAGGTGGACGGGAGAGAGAGATCGAGGGAGAGGAGAGTGTAGAGACAAGGAGAGGGAGGAGGGAGTAGTGATATGGTTTTAATGTGTGAGTGTGGGAGGGCGACAGTGTAGATGGGGTGGGAGGAGCGAGACAGAGAGGTAAAAAGAGTGTGAATGAAGGAGTGTGAAGGGAAGTAGAGTGTGAGGGCAAGTAGAGGTGAGAGCAAGTAGAGTGTGAGAGGCAGTAGAGGTGAGAGGCAAGAGAGTGTGAGAGCAATAAGGTGAGAGACAAGTAGAGTGTGAGAGGCAAGTAGAGTGTGAGAGACAAGGAGAGTGTGAGAGACAATTAGAGTGTGAGAGACAAGTAGAGTGTGAGAGGCAAGTAGAGTGTGAGAGACAAGGAGAATGTAGGAGGTAAAAAGAAATAGACAAGTAGAGTGTGGGAAGGAAGTAGAGTTAAACAAGGATAATAGAGGGAAGGAGAGCTAGACAAAGAGTGTGGGAGGGAAGGAGAGTTTTAGAGACAAGTAGAGTGTTGGAAGGTAGGAGAGTGTGGAAGGTGTAAGGACGAGGTTTTAAGATGAAACTAAGTACCAGGTAAGAGCTTAAATTGCGACCTTACGAAGTAAATGGTAGGCGCAATTAAGTTACCAGCAAGTTACGAGCCCCATATGGTTGTGTTAGAGGATACTTGGTCTTCTATGGTGTAGAGGGATGGATGTTTAAAGGGAGGGGGACTAGCTTTATGTATAGGGGGAGAAAGCGTAGCCGTGTGTGTGTGTGTGTGTGTGTGTGTGTACAATACCCCTCCCCTCTTACCTGGCCTTACCTGTCTACCCACACCCCACACCATCCTTAGAGCCACGACGGGCCCCTTCCCACACCCTCCCACCGGCAGAAGGAGTTGACAGAGTTATGGACGACAAAAAAAAACGACCAAAAAACTTCACAATTTATTTACTTATCCCCCCAGCTGACTTTACGGTTTTAAGAAGAAAATATAAAGGACATAAAAGATTACTAAAACTACGAGAAAAATGGAGGTACGAAGGTGAATGTAAAGATAAATAAGAACAAAAACTTCTCCATTTATTTACTTATCACCAGCTGACTTTACGGTTTCAAGAAGGAAAAAATGAAACATTAAATCACTAAAACTACGATAAACATGATGGAGCGAAGGTGAATGTAAAGATAAATGAGCAGATTAATCCTAAGCTATCACAGAGGACTGAAGATATGGAGACGGTTTTGTGTAGACCGTGCGAGGATGAAAATAGCGAAGGAAAAGTAGCAGTAGAAAAGTAACGATGGAGTAGAGTAAGATGCGGGAGGTAAAAGCTCCAACGAAACACAATTTTTTCTTATTGAGAGAAAGACCGCGAAAAAAAGGGGGTGAGGAAGGGTTAATGTGGGAAGTGGGGGAGTAGGTAGGTAGGTAGGTTAGGTAGGTTACGTAGGTAGGCAGGTAGGTTAGGCAGGCAGGCAGGCAGGCAGGCAGGCAGGCAGGCAGGCAGGCAGGCAGGCAGGCAGGCAGGCAGGCAGGCAGGCAGGCAGGCAGGCAGGCAGGCAATTAGTTAGATAGGTAGATGGTTGGTAGGTAGGTAGGCAGATAGGTAGGCAGGTAGGTACATAGATAGCTATAGGTAGGTAGGTAGGTAGGTAAATGGTAGGTAGTTAGGAAGGTAGGTACGTACATAGATAGGTAGGCAGGCAACTAAGCCGGCAGGTAGGTAAGTAGGCGTGAGGGTGGACACTGCCTAGTATTTGCACATCGAGTCGTGAGTCGCAAAGGTATCATAAAACACGAACTAGCATCCACAAACCTTCGAGGCAAGTTTCAAGGAGCCAATAACAACTGTATGGAACATCTTAACAACCTTAAACTAACAAACTTAACAACCTCAACCTATCTTAACAATCTTCCCTACTACATGTACCTGAATCTTCTATATATAGGTGTTGACGTATCTCGCCCCCATAAACACGCGAGCTTTGTTGTTGTGGTCAAGTTCACAAATTCTATAGACCTGTATATCTATAGACCTTGGTTGTTGTGGACTGCAGGTGACGTGTTGTGATAAACGTCCTCCTCCTGCAGCGTGGAGAGGTACTTGGGCCCTCCTCGTTTTCTTCCAATACCTCCTTCTCTCTGATCGCCTCCCTATTTCCTACCCTTCACTGCCTACTTCTCTCTCTCCCTGCCCTTCTTCTTGTTAGTTGCCAGTTCCTCTCTCCTTCCCTTCCCTTTTCTATTTGTCCCCTCTTTACCCATCTCTCTCTCTCTCTCTCTCTCTCTCTCTCTCTCTCTCTCTGTGTGTGTTTTCCTCAGTAAAAAACATATTCAATCTTAACGTTACGAGCTTCCCTATTTTCCTTTTCTTTTCTCCCTATCCGCTCCGATATTTCCTCTGCCTTTCCCTCTTACCCACTTTCTCCCCACCTCTTCAAAACAACATGCTCTCTTGCATTCATTTCTCCTCCTCCCAACCACCCTCTGCTTCAGCCCTCTCTGCCTCCCTCTTCCCCTTACCGTTCCTCTCCCTCCCTCTCACCTCTCCCGTGCCCTTCCTCTTCTTCAACCTTCCTCTCCTCTCCCCCTTGCTCTTCCTCTCCCTCAGTCTCCCCTCTCCCGTGCCCTTCCTCTTCTTCAACCTTCCTCTCCTCTCCCCCTTGCTCTTCCTCTCCCTCAGTCTCCCCTCTCCCGTGCCCTTCCTCTCCCTCTCCTTTTCCCCTCTCCCAAAGCACCGTCTGTCCTGCTTCACCCCGTCACCACCTCTCCCCCTTTCCCCTCCTTCGCCAGGCGTGGGAGAACCAGTAAATCCTCGGCTCTGGGATTTATTGTGAGAATCAAAAGTAAAGCCATGACTTAGGAGACAAGCCAATGCACGGAACACTCGCCCTTATGCAACCGGGGTACAAGGGCGTTACTATAGCCTTCACGTCACGCCAGGCCTCAACACAGCTATTCGTTGACACCGGTAACAGCTGACGCGTTGAATATCTTTATTGGTGCACAGCTGCTTCTTAATTTACGGCGCTGCATCACACTTGGTTGATTCGGCAGCCACGCGACGCAGTTTTCTGGGGCCGGAAAAAAGTCGTGTGTGAGAGAAGCTTGTGAGTGAACGTGTCCTTGTACCAGCTGGAGAACACAAGTTGGTATTAATAGTAAGACGAAATGCATAAACAAAACAATATGTTGGCTAGAAGAGTGGTTAGCGTCTGCGAGTGGCGTTCTCGGTGACCCGAGTTCGATCCCCGATGAGAACCAAAAATTTACTTGAAATAGTTCTGCACCGTTGAGTGGCCTAAGAACACCCACATGCCCTGTCCAGTGTCCATTAACTCAACCTTCGATTGCGAGTGCATCGGAGGACACAGGGGGGCGGCATGAGCCTCTAATCACAGGTGTCACTATAAAAATCCTGTCTGCGCCACCACGGGCGAGGGCCAATCATCACAGCCCTCAAGTGAGCCTCCACGGCCTACCATCTCACCCCTGGAGGTCACTACCTACAGGCGCTATAGGCCAATATGTAAAAAGAAAATCTAACAGAACCCCTTAAGGGAATACTGGCAAGCGAGAGCGATGCAGAGCAAGGGGGCGTTAGGGTTATGCGTCAGGGTGGCTGGGAATGAAACAGTTCGGGAAATATATGACGGCAGGTATATTGGAAAGGTGTTCAGATTAATAGAACACAAATCACACGTAATGAAGTCTCCTAGTTGATGTCTCAGCAAGGATTGGGACCAGCAGTAACCGTCTCTCTCTCTCTCTCTCTCTCTCTCTCTCTCTCTCTCTCTCTCTCTCTCTCTCTCTCTCTCTCTCTCTCTCTCTCTCATCTCTCTCTCTCCTCTCTCTCCTCTCTCTCTCTCTCTCTCTCTCTCTCTCTCTCTCTCTCTCTCTCTCTCTCTCTCTCTCTCTCTTTATTCCCTCCTGAGTCTGACACTTCATCACTCCATTCTATTCCTCACCCTACATCCTTCTTTTTTTAATTTATTTATTAATGAATTTTTATAAGTTTTACAGTCAGGAGCTTCACCTAGAGTACTGAAAACTATCTTTGACTTTACAGGAATATGTAAAATTATTCCTAACCTAACATACATCCTTCTACTACTGTGCCTTCTTTCTCTTTCCTGTTTCTTTCTCTTGTTTCTTCTCTTTTCCAAAACCACATGGAAAATAAGTGATGTCAATATAATTAAAATCCATCTCCAATTCTTCTTCTATCATTGTTACCATGAAAATAATTAATGTCATTATTATACACATGTATTTCTAATTTTTCTGCTTCTATCATTATCATCATTATTATTATAATTAGCATTACTATTATCATTATCAATACTAGAATCTCAAATAATTTTTTTTTTTATTCAACACTCACTACCTCTCCTTCTTTACGCCCTCCCCCCAACACTCACCATCGCTGCCTCTCATATCCATCCCCTCCCCTTGACCTCCCCCCTCCCCCTTGACCTCACCCCCGCCCTTGACCTCCCTCCCCTACCTCCTCTTGACCCTCCCTCCCTCTCCCCCTCCTTCAACCCTTCCTCCTCCATCAACACTTACTACATCTCCTTTACCCACTCCCTGCCTCTTATATCCTTCCCCTCCCCCTTGACCTACCCCCACCACACCCCTACTTCCCTCCCCCTTGACCTCACTCCCCCTCCCCCTCCTTCACACCGCCCACCTGACGCCCAATCCAAAGGCACAATCACTTCCACAAAATTTATGAGTGATTATAATTCTTAAAAGCCGGACGCGAGGAAAAGGAATCATCAATCAATCATTGGGGGCATACGCCGGGGGGCGCGTCGCCTCGCCCACCCTACGACGCCACTCCCGGGGTCACCACGCGCGAGTTCCCATGCAGGCTCCTTTCCCATACCAAGCAGCTCTCGACAAGAAACATCAACTTGCCCCAGCCACGAGCCTTGTGGGCACCCCCTTGGCCTCCTCCACGCCGGATTGTCTCTTACAGATACAACCCGATGGGAAGGATCGGTTTCAGGGTAGCGTGCCACATGCCCATATAGCCGAAGTTGGCGCTGACGGACTATTCAGGTAATAGGCCTCGATTCAGTCTCACGGTGCAATCGCTGATTTGACACGTAATCATCCCGGCGATACCCCATGATTCTACGAAGACACTTATTACCAAAGGCATTGATTCGTCTCTTCAAGTCACTATTTAGTGTCCATGTCTCACAACCATAAAGTAAGACAGGGATCACAAGCGATTTGAAGATCCGGATCTTTGTCCTCCTGCACAGGTACCGACAACGCCAAATACTCCCGCTGAGCGAGTTCATAACACCGTGGGCTATGCCAATCCGCCGTAAGGCTTCTTGACGTGACCCGCCGTCATTATGGACTGCGCTACCAAGGTATGTAAAACTTTCCAAGATCTCAATGTCCTCGCCACACGCATGAACAGACTGTACTGCTTCATCTAGTAAGTCTCCAAACACCTGGACCTTGGTCTTGAGCCAGGAGACCTCAAGTCCCAAAGGCTTTGCCTCCTCGTGCAGCGCCTCGAGAGCCATCACCAGGACCTCCAGCGACTCAGCAAAGATTACTGCATCATCGGCAAAAACAAGATCAGTGATCTTGGTGTTGCCGACGGATGCTCCACAATCACTTTGATCTACAACCTTGTTCAATACCCAGTCCATACAAGCGTTGAAAAGTGATGGGGCAAGGACGCACCCTTGCCTCACTCCTGTATTCACAGGAAAGAAACTGGATACACCTGCCCCACACTTCACAGCACTCTCAGTCCCAGAATACAGACCAGTTATCAAACCAAAGTCCTTGCAGGAATCCCTCGAAGTCGCAGAAGATCCCAGAGTGACTCACGATGCACTGAGTCAAACGCCTTCTTGAGATCAACATAGGCTGCAAGCATCCCCTGTCGAAACTCACGTCGGCGTTCCACCAGGACACGAAGCGCTAGGATACGGTCCGTTGTTGACTTACCAGGCGTGAACCCAGACTGCTGAGGTCTCTGATGCTTCACCAGATGACTGCGAATTCGTGTCAGCAATAGATGGGCAAGCACCTTGCCTGGTACGCTGATCAGTGTAATACCGCGGTAATTGTTGCAGTCCTGACGGTCCCCTTTCCCTTTCCAGATAGGGACGACCAGCCCCCTTTTCCAGTCAGGAGGAATGGTACCTGATTGCCACACGGCAGTCAGGACAGCATGCAACCCGCGGATCATGGTCTCACCCCCAGCTTTGAGGAGCTCCGCACTGATATTACAAACACCAGCTGCCTTTCCACCCTTCAACTTTGCTACAGCCTCTCTGACTTCGTCAAGAGAGGGTGCGGTTTCGTCAATGGGAGGATCGGCATCCACTGCCTGTAACCCAGTGGTGTGAAGCTGCTCAGTTGGAGGGTCCACCGTGAACAACTGCCCAAAGTACTCAGCCCAACGAGCCATCTGCCCATCCATGTCCGACACGAGGCGCCCATCTGCTGTTCGAATAGCACTCGCCAGAGAAGGAGATTTGGAACGGAGCTTCTTCAGGGCTCGGTAGGCGGGTCGGAGGTCATTAGCGTTCAAATGACCCTCGACATCCTCAGCGAGACTCCTGACATAGGAAAATAGAATAGAAATATATAGGAAAAGGAATGATAGAAAGAAATAATAAGGTGAAAAATAACACTATAAATCACACGACTAGAGAGATAAAGTAGAGAGAGAGAGAGAGAGAGAGAGAGAGAGAGGAGAGAGAGAGAGAGAGAGAGAGAGAGAGAGAGAGAGAGAGAGAGAGAGAGAGAGAGAGAGAGGAGAGAGAGAGAGAGAGAGAGAGAGAGAGAGAGAGAGAGAGAGAGAGAGAGAGAGGAGAGAGAGAGAGAGAGAGAGGAAGAGAGAGAGAGAGAGAGAGAGAGAGAGAGAGAGAGAGAGAGAGAGAGAGAGAGAGAGGAGAGAGAGAGGAGAGAGGAGAGAGAGAGAGAGAGAGAGAGAGAGAGAGAGAGAGAAGAGAGAAGAGAGGAGAGAGAGAGAGAGAGAGAGAGAGAGAGAGAGAGAGAGAGAAGAGAGAGAGGAGAGAGGAGAGAGGAGAGAGATAGAGAGAGAGAGAGAGAGAGAAGAGAGAGAGAGAGAGAGAGAGAGAGAGAGAGAGAGAGAGATATTAAGTAGAGATAATTGGGTGCTACTATAGCGTGCGGTCTACCGGGACATTTGCACTATAGCGTGCGATTTACCGGGACATTTTATACTATAGCGTGCAGTCTACATATCTTACTCGCTACTTACACTCTACACTCTTACACTGCAGCCTCATGATATTGTCTATTATACAGTAGAGTATTATAGAAGAAACAAAACCTTAGTATGTAATTTATTAAGCACAGGCCGATGCTAACCACCCCTGTCACTATTTTTGTTTGCATAACACTGCCACATCAATGACAAGGCTCTGCTTCTTGTGGTGCGTCCAAGAGATTGCTTTCACGTAAAAACTTAACCGCTGTTTCTTCTGTCCAGATGACACTTCTGTATAATTCTGTCAACAGTATTGTAAAGGAGGAGTGTCAGACTGATGTTCTCGGCTTGAAATTTAGGAGGAGACTTCGTTGATTCCTATTTTACAAGGTTGAGTAGGGTCCCGGTACTCAGGTCAGGAAAGGTCAGGTCAGGTGTAGACTTGTTAGAAGGGCACATTAAAGTTATGAGATAGTCAGGTCAGGTCAGGTCAGGCGGAATCTTTGTAGACCTCACGTTAGGGGAGCGTAGACTGCAGGCCCCGATGTAGACCGCACGCTATAGGGGGGGGGGGGGGGAGAGAGAGAGAGAGAGAGAGAGGGAGAGAGGAGGAGAGAGAGAGAGAGAGAGGAGAGGAGGAGAAGAGAGAGAGAGAGAGAGAGAAGAGAGAGAGAGAGAGAGAGAGAGGGAGACCTTTACATCAATTACCATCATCAATTGGGTAGATAATGAGGCGTTATTACTCCTTTCAATTTGTTTATAAAAGCCATTTTTTTTTCTATATATAATTCTCTTCCTGAGTTATCGCCGCGTCCTCGACACCAAACCCGTCACAGGAGCCTCGTGGCGTGCCCTCTGATGCCAGTGTGTGGATCGGTTAGAGAGGTCTTTGAGGTTTTTTTCTCGTTTTTTTACATCCCAAAAGACTGGCCAAGGACAAAAAAAAGGTAACCGCTTAGTTGTTAGTCCCTATAAAATTCAAGAATGAATATAAGAATACAGTGTGTTCTTAGCCCTGTTTATCTCTGCTCTCCTTTGTTTTCCTTCTGTTTAGTGTGTTAATTTTTGTTAGTTAGGTATATAGTTGTGTTGGTATAGCTATACTCAGTGTGTGGATCTGTTAGTGAGGTATTTGAGTGCGTTCTTAAGTCTGTTTTTCTCTTCTCTTCTTTGTTTTCCTTCTGTTTTAGTGTGTTGATCTGTAGTTAGGTATATGAGTGTGTTGATCTGTTGGTTAGTTATTTGAGCTATTCTTTTCTTTTACATCACAATGGACGGACAAAGGGCAAAAAAAGAGGTAACAAAAAGTCCGCTTAGTTGCAAGTCCCTAATAGAAGACAGTAGGATAATAAAAGAATAAAGTGTTCAAGAATATACTAAGAATAAAGTGTGTTCTTGGCCCTGTTTCTCTCTTTCTTTCCTTTGTTTTCCTTTCTCTGTTTCAGTGGGTTAATTTGTCGTGTAGTGCGTTCCTTGCCCTGTTTCATGAGGACAAGTGGATTTGGAAATTAATTATATAAATTCAATAAAACCTCTAGTCAAAGTATGAATAAATATGAATAAAACCTCGTCAAAATCAAAATAAATATGAATAAAACCTTTAATCAAAATATGAATAATTATGAATGAAACCAGTCAGTATAATGAATGAATTAGTTCAGTATATAAATAAATATGAATAAAACATCTAGTCATAAAACTAATAAATAAGTATAAAACATCGTCAAAATATGAATAAATATGAATAAAAGCTTTACTCAAAATATGAATAAATATGAATAAAACCTCTAGTCAAAATATGAATAAAGTAAACAATACATTAATGGTCCAACTACGCTTGATCTTTGCTTCTCACAACAGATTACTGCAACGTTTTAAGCAAATACCACTACGAGTCTATTCAGCAAGGCATTATATCTAAACCCTTGAGCTCCTACGAATGAGTCTTTGAACCATTACGATCCGCAAGACTGATACGTACTGATTCGGATTCATTTGATCCACGAAACAATAGATCCGAATATTGCTTTAGTATCTATTAACGATGGAGCTACAATACGTTGGAATTACGTGTTTTATTTCGGTTCTTATCTTTGTAACTGCTAAGAAATACTTCCACGGAGACCTAACAGATGGTTCGGTAATTGTCTTGAACCACTTGGCGCTGCTTCGTTTAGGGCCGAGAAGCTTTGTCTGGCAGTCGAAAAATGAGTACTGTTGATTCCTTGATTCTTTATAAAAATTCATATCCGGGCTTCGTAACAACTTAGCTTCAGTCATTATTGTGTTGTATTATCGTAGTAGATTAATATGGTAAAGAAAAAAATATATAAAGTAAGTGAGGGATATTTAGGTGACATTTTGCGACGTAATAATTTTTTTTAAGTTTTTTTTATCATCACGAGACTCTAGATGTGGGAAAACGCGGTCACACCTTTCTAGAACTTCTCCGCTTAATACATACTCTACGGATCTCTTTCCGACGGAGGAGATGGTGGAAGAGTCAAGGAAAGTATCCAGTTATTTATGCATCGTGAGGTGGCTTGAGTTAGTAGTGGTGATGGTAGTTGGGACGATGGTGGTGGCTGGGATAATGGTAGCTGTGACGGTGGTGGTGGTAGTGATGATGATGGTGGTGGTGGTTTGGATAGTGGTAGTGGTAAGGTGGTGATGGTTATGATGATGATGGTAGCTGGGATAGTAGTGGTAGTGGTGATGGTGGTGGTGATGATGGTGGTGGTGGTGATGGTGGTGGGGGTGATAATGATGGTGGTGGTAACTGGGATAGTGGTAGTGGTGATGGTGATGATGATGATGGTAGCTGGGATAGTGGTAGTGGTGATGATGTTGGTGATGATGATGGTGGTGTTGTATTAATAATGTTATAAAAACAGATGACAATAGAGTCTATATGGGTAGAGGTTACGGAGGGAACTGATAAAATGGTTTTGGGTGTAGTGTATAGGCCTCCAAACGTATATAAGAGGATTCAGCTCCTATATGGGAAGAATAACAAGGCCTGCGATATAGGGACTTAGTGGTGGGAGATTTAATTTAGGGATATAGAGTGGGTTAATCATAGGGTGACAGCGACGCAGATGAATTGTTAAATATAATCCGGGATAATTTCCTAAGTCAAGCAATCAAGGAGCCTACTAGAGAAGATAATATTATAGATCTATTGCTGACAAATAGAGACATTTAGTTACAAATGTGGAGGTCAGTGGGAATTTAGAAAATTTAAGCGACCATTATGAGATCAGATTTAGCTTAAAATGGGAAGCGGGAAAAATTAAGTGGAAATTTAATCACACTGGTCGACAAAAAAAAATCGAAGATATGGTTCTGGACTAAATGAAGCTGATTATAGGTAAATCGACCCTGCTGAACTCGAATCTGATGTTCAATTAACTCTATCACGCCAGTTTTGAGAACCAGACGCAATTCATGAGAAAATATGGGTAAAATCAGCAGAAATGGTTTCAACAATGTTTTCATTTTAAACTCTTAATCTTTCTTTTCTCAAGCCTATTTAGGACAGTGCAGTGTTTTTGAGTCAGTGTGGTTTGTGCAGTGAGGGGGGGGAGGGTGTGCGCGCTGCGTTTGGCGAGGGGTTAGCAGGCTGTGTAGTACATTTTACCTACTGATCGTACAGCTATTGACATATGTTTAAACATTTTTTTTCTTTGCAGATATTGATGTGTTTGATTTAGTGGAGCCCTAATTTTATTTGGTTTACCGTATAGTACCCTTGTCCCCAGGCTGTGATGGAGCGCCGTAACTGTGTGAATGCATCGGACAGTTTTTTTTACATATGTGGAATTTTTACCCCTGACAGTCTGAAGAAACCCTCTTACAAGAATGTTAAAGCAGTTATCTGCATTACTTCAAGTGCCGTATAGGTGATCAAGATAAGAAGTGGCCCCTCACGTAGCATGCAACCCCTGTGGGGAACCACTTCTTGAATGAATGGATGCGTGGCAAAGGGCCCCATCGGGCATGGCATTGGGCATCCCAAGGGTTTTTGGCGTGAACAAAAGGATCACAGTACTGATGCACTTCTGCCTCACTAACTTCAAAGGATATTCAGTAAAAACGTGAGCTAAAACAGGTATCCTGACGTACCTTCTGCCATCAGGGCCTGTGCCACATGGGCCTGATCTCCCAGTTCCAAAGTTCCAATTGCAAGTGCTATAAGTGAATCGATTCAAACGAGGAGGATAATCCCTGGATACAGACTTTCAAGAAATGGCAAACAACAGAGAGCCCAAATTCATCAGTCAGGAAATGTTACATGACCTTGCTAGGGACCTAGATCTACCAAGGAGAAAAGTGAAGGCCTTGGATCTCGTCTCAAGGATGGAATTTGCTACAAGGAGGGTTCTCATCACCACGTTTCGTCGTAGACATAAAACTTTCAAAACTTCTTCAAGATGGGAAAACAAGCTTTGTTACTGCTTTGATGTTTGACACACTCATGGAACAAATTTGTGAGTCTCACACTTATGATAAGAGTAAGTGGCGGCGTCATAGATTCAGGAAAAAACACGCTAAAGGCCGTTCTTCTGCATAAAGGAAATAAGATTCGAGTGTTCCAATTTAAAAACATAAAACATAAGAAAATAAAAGGGAAACTACAAGAGGCCGCGAGGCCTACGCGTGGTAGTTCCTGTCACCTAACACTACCTACATCCACCTTTCATCCCCATCAATGAACCTATCCAACGATCAATCATTGGGGCATACGCCGGGGGCGCGTCGCCTCGCCCACACTACGACTCCACTCCCGAGGGTCACCACGCGCGAGTTCCATGCAGGCTCCTTCCCATACCAAGCAGCTCTCGTCAAGAACATCAACTTGCCCCAGCCCCCGAGCCTTGTGGGCACCCCTTGGCCCCCTCCCCGCCGGATTGTCTCTTACAGATACAACCCGATGGGAAGGATCGGTTTTTAGGGTAGCGTGCCACATGCCCATATAGTCGAAGTTGGCGCTGATGGACTATGCAGGTAAATAGGCTCGATTCAGTCTCACGGTGCAATCGTGATTTGACACGTAATCATCCCAGCGAACCCCATGATTCTGCGAAGACACTTATTATCAAAGGCATTGATTCGTCTCTTCAAGTCACTATTTAGTTTTCCATGTCTCACAACCATAGAGTAAGACAGGGATCACAAGCGATTTAAGGATCCGGATCTTTGTCCTCCTGCACAGGTACCGACAACGCCAAATACTCCCGCTGAGCGATTCCATAACACTGTGGGCTATGCCAATCCGCCGTAAGACTTCTTGACGTGACCGCCGTTCATTATGGACTGCGCTACCAAGGTATGTAAAGCTTTCCAAGATCTCAATGTCCTCGCCACATGCATGAACAGACTGTACTGCTTCATCTAGTAAGTCTCCGAACACCTGGACCTTGGTCTTGAGCCAGGACACCTCAAGTCCCATAGGCTTTGCCTCCTCGTGCAGCGCCTCGAGAGCCATCACCAGGACCTCCAGCGACTCAGCAAAGATTACGGCATCATCGGCAAAAACAAGATCAGTGATCTTGGTGTTGCCAACGGGTGCTCCACAATCACTTTGATCTACAACTTGTCCAATACCCAGTCCATACAAGCGTTGAAAGTGATGGGGCAAGGACGCACCCTTGCCTCACTCCTGTATTCACAGGAAGAAGCTGGATACACCTGCCCACACTTCACAGCACTCTCAGTCCCAGAATACAGACCAATTATCAAACCAATAGTCCTTGCAGGAATCCCTCGAAGTCGCAGAAGATCCCAGCGTGACTCACGATGCACTGAGTCAAACGCCTTCTTGAAATCAACATAGGCTGCAAGCATCCCCTGTCGAAACTCACGTCGGCGTTCCACCAGGACACGAAGCGCTAGGATACGGTCCGTTGTTGACTTACCAGGCGTGAACCCAGACTGCTGAGGTCTCTGATGCTTCACCAGATGGCTGCGAATCCGTGTCAGCAATAGATGGGCAAGCACCTTGCCTGGTACGCTGATCAGTGTAATACCGCGGTAATTGTTGCAGTCCTGACGGTCCCCTTTCCCTTTCCAGATAGGGACGACCAGCCCCCTTTTCCAGTCAGGAGGAATGGTACTTAATTGCCACACGGCAGTCAGGACAGCATGCAACCCGTGGATCATGGCCTCACCCCCAGCTTTGAGGAGCTCCGCACTGATATTACAAACACCAGCTGCCTTTCCACCCCTCAACTTTTCTACAGCCTCTCTGACTTCGTCAAGAGAGGGTGCGGTTTCGTCAATGGGAGGATCGGCATCCACTGCCTGTAACCCAGTGGTGTGAAGCTGCTCAGTTGGAGGGTCCACCGTGAACAACTGCCCAAAGTACTCAGCCCAACGAGCCATCTGCCCATCCATGTCCGACACGAGGCGCCCATCTGCTGTTCGAATAGCACTCGCCCGAGAAGGAGACTTGGAACAGAGCTTCTTCAGGGCTCGGTAGGCGGGTAGGAGGTCATTAGCATCCAGGTTCCCTTTAAAGCTCCCCAATGACTCAGCACTAACTACCTGTCTACTGAGACCATTCCATTCATTCACCACCCTATTTGTGAACCAGTTTTTCCCTATTTCCTTTCTAAATCTACGCTTTTCCAGCTTGAATCCGTTATTTCTTGTTCTACCCTGGTTAAAAGCCGTAAGAACTTTTCCTACCTCTCCTTTATTAAATCCCTTTATCCACTTAAAAACTTCTATCAGATCGCCCTTTACTCTGCGTCTCTCGAGTGAGTGTAATTTTAATAACTTCAATCTCCTCTCATAACTAAAGTTACGCATCCCCTGTATCATTTTGGTCATCCTTCTCTGCACTTTTTCTAACAACACTATATCCATCCTGTAATATGGAGACAAAAACTGAACTGCATAGTCTAGGTGAGGCCTGACTAGAGCCAGATAAAGCTTTATAATAACTCCGCCACTTCTACTTTTAACCTTCTTGGGAATTTCCTAAAAACTCATTCTCTTTTCTGGCCCCAATACATTGTTTCCTAGGGCGGAGGTCTGGGGTCAACCCCCCCTTTTA